>JAJJWW010009232.1:0-96204 GCA_023531295.1 Papaver armeniacum
CGCAAGCCATATTTCCAAGCCGCTATGCCATTGGCACATGCCAAATATAGCGCCCTAGGCTTGCAAGACTTGAACCTAGGTCAACATGGCCGTACGTGCCATTGGTACATGACAACACGTACCGCAAGCCATATTTCCAAGCCGCTATGCCATTGGCACGCGCCAAATATAGCGCCCTAGGCTTGCAAGACCTGCAACTAGGTCAACATGGCCGTACGTGCCATTGGCACATGCCAAACACACATGCTTGTAGCCTAACTTGCAAACCGTGCAACCTACCACCAAGGCATTCCGCACATGCCGTTGGCACATGCCAAACACACACGCCGGTAGCCTATCCTTGTAAACCGTGCAACCTACCACCAAGGCATTCTCACATGTCGTTGGCACATGCCAAACACTCACGCTGGTAGCTTAACTTGCAAACCGTGCAACCTACCACCAAGGCATTCCGCACATGCCGTTTGCACACATGCCAAACACACACGCCGATAGCCTAACTTGCAAACCGTGCAACCTACCACCAAGGCATTCCACACACGCCAT
The DNA here is from genome assembly GCA_023531295.1 of Papaver armeniacum. NCBI lineage: Eukaryota > Viridiplantae > Streptophyta > Magnoliopsida > Ranunculales > Papaveraceae > Papaver > Papaver armeniacum. Next base: position 547 of record JAJJWW010009232.1, read on the forward strand.
TGGCACATGCCACACACGCCACTAGCGACTCCGGCATTGCCACTTGCGCCGAGTGCAACTTCATGACAAAGGCATTCCGCACATGCCATTGGCACGTGCCACATGCGTCCCTAGCAGCACCACTTGCACTCAAGATGCAACCAACACTCGAGACATCAACACAAACTGGGGATGCTTTCAGGGTTTTGGTTTGGCGGTCACGACATGCAGCGTATACTACGCCACATTAAGAAAGCGTGACAAGGAATAAAGCGGTCAAATAAAAGAGGAAATAATGGTGAAAACGTTTTCACCCATTAACACCATGCGGTTACCACCTCCTCCCATTATTTCACCCTTTACTCTCTTCCTTCATGAGGCCGGTACGTTTCAATCTCGACTTGTATAAATAGGTCTTACCTATTTCCACCGGACAACAAGTCTCGAAGTGGAGAAAAATACTACACTCTCGGAAAGGCAACTTTGCAAGCTCTCCCAGAAGCTTTCATCTCTTGCGAGCTTCCCAAGCTTCTAGTTTCTGACACAAGTCGAGACGCTACTCTCCTAAAGATCTAAAATAACATTAATTGAATCAAGGTAAGATTTTACATGTGCACTAATGATTGCTATATTGGCATGGATTCTCTGCTTTTCTAGTTATTCCATGTTAATCTACTGTGGACCGCCTCACAGAAACATACTAGTTATGTTGAAGGAGAGATCATATTATACCGAGTGTCTTGTTCTTCTTGATGATGATCGATTAACAACATCGGGAGCCATGATCGATCCATATGCGTGCGGGTTTTTTGGGGCGTCAAACAAAGATGAAGAGATTGAGAAGAGGAAGTTCTTAAGTAACTAAAATGATGCCCTAAACGACTCAATAAGTATGGGTAACTAGATAAAAGTTAATTACAGGGTTCTAAGTTTGGAGATCAGCAAAACTGAAAATTCGAGGGTACCCAAATATACCTCAATCTAAAACTTTTCCACCTATAAGTCCTTTCTCCGAAAGTGATTTTCTATGGACTGAGTCGAGACAATACAACGAATCGGTTCACACTTTGTGTGATCGTCTATGGATACGAGATTGAGACAATACAACGACAAAGTATGATTACTTGATAATAGGTTCGGACTTAACCAAACACTATAGGATTGCTATCAAGTAATTAGGAATTAACGTTTGTTTATTTTACTTCTAATTATAATAAAAACTTCTAGTTGCGGAAATAGAAAAGTAAAAGACATAACAAGATTTTGTTAACGAGGAAACCGCAAATGCAAAAAAACCCGGGACCTTGTCCAATTGAATACTCTCAAGATTAAGCGGGTTATACAAAATCTAAACCAACTTCGTATAGTTGAGACCAAGCAACCTAAACCTATAGTTCACCTAGTTCCCTCCGTATCCCCCTGCGCCTCCAACTTGCAATAAGTCACGCACTTGGAACAATTACTTTGGTTAAGTAATCCAAGCAAGAAAGGAACCACAAATATGTTGGGTAACAATTTTTTCAAACAACGTGATATGAGTTTGACAAAAGGCTCTTAGTTTATCCCAATAAACTCCTTTGTCGGGTTCTTACTATGTAATCAATAATAGGATATGATCAAGATATTAAATACGGATGCCGATTTACACAACTAATCAATCTAATCTATCAAAAGATAAACCGATTATAGTTGGATCCCCAGCTGATCAAGTTTTGTGCACACCAAAGATTATGAACTCAAATAAGATATCTTCTTTGTCTTCAAATCTTCTTAGATCTTATATCACATATACAGGCGAGAGGATGTGGTCATGGAATCTTTGCAAATATAGAATTGGCATTCAGATTTCATTGCAAATGAAGATTCCATGACCACATTTGTAAACAGGAGAGAGGAGGAGGTGGTCAGGAAAAACAAATCCAATGCAGATATTATCACTTCAACCTCGAATCCTTGATACTCCGATTTTATAAATTCTAGATGTCACGTCTTGCATGACTTTGATTGCAGTCCATTCATCTCATTCTTTATCTTGAAAAATGATACTCCTCAAAATCTTGAGAAGAGATCCTGGTATTAGTATGTTTTCATTTTATATAATATAATAAAAATATAACGTGGGAATGTTATAAATACCCTCCATTTTTGCTGACCTTACACAAATACCCCGAGGGGTAAAAAATAAGTTTTTTGGAGTCAACTTGAGAAAGTTGCTTCCACTTTTTGGAAGCAACTTGTGCTAGTTGCGTTCACTTCTAGAAGCAACTTGTGCTAGTTGCTTCCACTTTTCAGAAGGTAGGAGTATTTTTAAAAATTGAATAAGGATATATTATAAGGGGCCAATTTTGAGGGGTATTTAATTAATGTTCTCTAATATAAAATTGAAAAATAAATAGGGTCTCTATTCTAAGTTCAAACTAAAAGAGTATAACAGGAGACAATTACCATGTTAGGAAATCTCATCCAAGGCCCATATTAAAAACCGGTGAGAGCATGAGAGGTTAGATTTGAAGGATATTATGGTAAATTACAAGTTCGTGTAGTCGAAAAAGCCCTAAATTTCTTAATGATGTTTTAGAAAGAGAGAAAAAAGAGAGAGTGAAATTGGAGAATTCCTAATCATGTTTCAGAAAGAGAGAAAAATGAGAGAGTGAAATTGGAGAAAAATCAAGTCGCTGCTAGTGGCGCGTGTTGCATGTGCCATTGGCATGTGCGGAATGTATTTGTTGCGGGTTGCACCTTGAGTGCAAGTGGCAATGCCGAGCTGCTAGTGGCGTGTGTGGCATGTGCCAATGGCATGTGCGGAATGCCTTGGTGGTAGGTTGTACGTTGAGTGTAAGTGGCAATGCCTGCTAGTGACGTGTGTGGAATGCCTTGGTGGTAGTTTGCACGGTTTGCAAGTTAGGATACCGGCATGTGTGGAATGCCTTGGTGGTAGGTTGCACGGTTTGCAAGTTAGGCTACCAGCGTGTGTGTTTGGCATGTGTCAATGGCACGCATGGCCATTAGGTCTATATTCTGGTAAGAAAGCTACCAAATGATGCGTGTTGGCATGTGCCAATGGCACGCTCGGCCATTAGAGCCATGGCACAGTAAGAAAAGCTACCCGGCGAGGGTGTTGGCATGTGCCAATGGCATGCGTGGCCAATTTGGGTCTCTTTTTGGTAGGAAAAGCTACCGGCGAGCGTGTTGGCATGTGCCAATGGCATGCGTGGCCAACTTGGGTCGCCCATGCAGTAGGAAAAGCTACCGAGTGATGCGTGTTGGCATGTGCCAATGGCATGCTCGGAAATTTGGGTCGCGCCTTGGTTGAAAAAGCTACCGGTGAGCGTGTTGGCGTGTGCCAATGGCATGCGTGGCCAACTTGGGTCGCGCCGTGGTAGAAAAAGCTACCAGCGAGCGTGTTGGCATGTGCCAAAGGCATGCGTGGCCAACTTGGGTCGCGCCCGGTGGAAAAGCTACCGGAATGCGTGTTGGCATGAGCCAATGGCATGCTCGGCCATTAAGGCCATGGCCTGGTAAGAAAAGATACCAGCGAGTGTTGTCATGTGGCAATGGTATGCGTGGCCAATTTGGGTCGCGTCTTGGTAGGAAAAGCTACCAGCGAGCGTGTTGGCATGTGCCAATGGCATGCTCGGCCATTAGGGTCATGGCCTGGTAAGAAAATCTACTAGCGAGCGTGTTGGCATGTGCCAATGCCATGCGTGGCCAATTTGGGTCGCGCCCTGGTATAAAAAGCTACCAGCGAGCGTGTTGGCATGTGCCAATGGCATGCTGGCCAATTTGGGTCGCGCCTTGGTAGAAAAAGCTACCGGCGAGCGTGTTGGCATGTGCCAATGGCATGCGTGTTAAAGTTTTGGCCTAGGTTGCATGGTTTGAAAGCCTAGGCGCGGGCGCCATTTTGGCATGGCGTGGATAGGGCCAAGGCAGAGTGCTTGGCTTGGCGTGACGTGACTAGCGTAGCTAGGGCCAAGGCCAGTACGTTTGGCATGGCCGCTGGCCGGGCTAAATGTGGATGGCACGATTTTCCATTGGCACGGAGGTGAGGCTAGCATGGTTGGCATGCTTTGGCGTGTTGGTGTGGGTGGCATGATTTTCCATTGGCACGAGAGGTGCGGATAGCTTGGGCTAGGTGTGGGTGGCATGATTTGTCATTGGCACGGAGGTGCGGCTAACATGGTTGGCATGCTTTGGCACGTTTGGTGTGGATGGCATGATTTTCCATTGGCACAGAGGTGAGGCTAGGGCCAGGGTAAGTGTGTTTGGCTTGGCGTGGTGTGATTAGCGTAGCTAGGGCCAAAGCGAGTGCATTTGGCATGGCGCGGCTAGCTTGGGATAGATGTGCATTGGCATGATTTTCGTTGGCACGGAGGTGCGGCTAACATGGTTGGCATGCTTTTGGCGCGTTGGTGTGGTGCATGATTTTTCCATTGGCACGAGAGGTGCGGATAGCTTGGGCTAGGTGTGGTGGCATGATTTGTCATTGGCACGGAGGTGCGGCTAACATGGTTGGCATGCTTTATGCACGTTTGGTGTGGATGGCATGATTTTCCATTGGCACGGAAGGTGAGGCTAGGGCCGGGGTAAGTGTGTTTGGCTTGGCGTGGTGTGATTAGCGTAGCTAGGGCCAAGGCGTAGTGCATTTGGCATGGCGCGGCTAGCTTGGGATAGGTGTGGCTTTGGCATGATTTTCCATTGGCACGGAGGTGCGGCTAACATGGTTGGCATGCTTTGGCGCGTTTGGTGTGGTTGGCATGATTTACCATTGGGCATAGAGTGCGGATAGCTTGGGCTAGGTGTGGTCGGCATGATTTTTCATTGCACGGAGGTGCGCTAACATGGTTGGCATGCTTTGGCGCGTTTGGTGTGGCCGGCATGATTTTCCATTTGCACGGAGGTGCGGCTAGGGCCAAGGTAAGTGTGTTTGGCTTGGCGTGGTGTGATTAGCGTAGCTAGGGCCAAGGAAGAGTGCATTTGGCATGGCGCGGCTAGCTTGGGCTAGGTGTGGTCGGCATGATTTGCCATTCGCACGGGGGAATTAGGTTTTGTTCGTTGTAACCCTAATTTGAAAAAATACCCCCTATTAATTACTGACTACATGCATTAAATGTTCTAATCAATGTGTCATCGGTGACACTAGGTTATTCGGGGTTTTACGATTTTACCCTTTGTCTAAAAACCACCATCAAAACCTGTGTAAACCAAAGTCCAATATGCTTAATATAAATACCTTCCTCTAGTACCCTAATTGGGTTAAGAGAGCTTCAAATGTCCTGTTGAGATATTTTTCGAAAGCTTTGCTAGCTAACCCGAAGTCTCTTACCACAACCTCGCAGTAATCGATAAGTAATATATTAAGAGCTTTCTCTATTGAGAGAGTGGAAAAACATCAGTATTCAGATTTCAATAATTCTAATGTCATGCGTACAACATCGCCCAGCCATACGAACATGGCATACAGGTACAAGATGAGACCTCAAGAAGGACTAAATCCTGTCCAACTTATTATGGCAGTTTGTGCGCTGAGCTTTGCCTGCGACAACCTAGTTTCTGCGTGACACATTGTAGCCCATCCATACCTTCCTCAATTAGAGAGGAAAAACCTCTCCTGGAGCCATCAATTAATGATTGAACAAATGCATGTTTTCCATACTCCATTTCCCTTTTCTTTCGCGTTCATTTTCGCCTTACGTCCTCCACAAATTAATCACGCAAGTTAAGATTCGAAAATGATTAGCCGTGTTGGGCTGTGTACTTCAAAACGTAGGCCCAGGTTAGAGTTAAAATGACATTTTGGTAAATGATAATTTTGCGTTGTCTATAAAACAAAAAGTAGCCCTAAGATTTCAGTTTCGTGTTTTTTTGGTGTTTCAGAAAAGGGAGAAGTAAGAAGTGAAGCCGGCGGCGTGGAAATGAAAAACCAAAAATCTCTCTGAAAGAAAGATCTGATAAGGAAATGGGTTGTTGTTGTTGTGAATGTAATTCTGGATTTGTATGTGAAGCATGGATGGAAATCAAGGAGACCACCGGATCTGATTTGCACTATGATTTTTCCTCTCATGATTTTGATTTAATTTTATTCTCCAGCATGCATCTACCGCAATTATGTATGTTTAGTTTTTCCTTTGTACCATTGTTTTCGATACACGCTTTTGAAATGTTACCTAGACTGTAACATTACAGATTTCCACTGTAGTGCTTTCTCCTGTATTATAAGAGGAATGTGATCCGACAACAACGGCCTGATGAATGCGTCGGATGTTGAAGTGCTTGGAGAGATGAGGCGACCATTATGGTTCACATTAGGGTATTAAATCTAGAATCAACAAAGTACTGAGTTTCCAGCTGAAATTTTTGTTACAACTTAATCGAATTATTCAGCCGGTTTATGTTTAAGTTGTTTTTGGGTGTTTTTTATGTATATTTTTCTATCCATTTATGTATTTAGGTGTTGACTGTAACATTATTTAATCTCAACTGCGCAGTGTCTTTAAACTCAGATCCGAAACATCAACTAACCCCAATTTGTCACAGAAACCCGCGGATCTAAGCCTGTGACTAAATCTAAGTGATGTGACGAAATTACAAAGAAAAGAAAAATTAGTGCTACCAAGACGGATAGTGGTACCATATGAGAAGAAATGAGCGATTATGATCCAATAATGGTGTAATCATCTACTAGTGAGTACTCCCTCTGTCCCTATTATATAGGCGGAATATTGGATTTTCCTAGTCCCATTAGATAGGCGGAATTCTAAATCCAATGTGCTTTTTGACATATATACCCTTATTTATGTTGTATGGGAATTTGTATTGAGAATAAGACAAATGGGTATAGACGAGAAAAAACATGAAAATTTATAAAAACCATGCATTTTCTTATTCTAAGATATTTTATCTTCTCCGCCTATATATTAGGGACGGAGGGAGTACATAATTAAGGTAGTGCATCCAAAGGCTCTATATATACGTGCCTGATGAGTCACGTATGACAAGTTTGATGGGAGTAGAAGCTAGCAGTTTTTTTTTTTTTTTTTTACCATGAGCCATTATATATTACCATTATGCTAAACCATAAATACATGCCTTTGTGCGTACAGCACTTTCTTAAGAAATGTGGTACCTTCAATTCTCCCCGGCATATATTATTGATTTTGGACTTCATTCGTTCCCGCACTCCCAAACTAATGCATCCGGCACTAGATATTTTTTTGAAAAAAGGGAATACTATAAATTCCAATTTTATCTAGCATGTGGTCGGTAAGGTGTTTGGTGTGTTGTGGTTAGGTTCGTGGTGGGTAAGTAAGGTGGTTACAAAGAAATGGTGCATTCTCCGACAAGTATGCACATATCTCTACAATGTCACAAGATCAAACTTACTTTTGATTAGAACATGTTGCCTTATTATTTGTTTATTTTCTGTGTTCATTTTTTTTTTATTTAATGATTTGTTGATTCTTATTGGAACTAATTAGCATTTCAAATTAATATTTCGTTGATTGCTCCGCTCTTCCCCGTCTTTGGATGCCCAGTATACACCGTAATCCTTTCATCAATTGAACCTCGCCATTAACATCAAATCCATGCCACACTAAGGTGTTGCTAAATGGAAGTACTGTGCCTCCGTGAATGATAAATTAATCGGTTTGAATTAGTTGTATCTACTGGTTAGTTTTCCAAAATATCAACTGAACTTCAACGAAAATGCTTGATAAATCATGTATCTACTGGTCAATCCTTTCGCTGATCAAACACTAGAAAATAAAAGATGAAGGTTTTTGTACTACTGATTTGGATATTCGGCATGACCGGACTCGGAAAAAAAGCACAGAGCTTATAAGGAGAAGGAACAAGAAGAAGAAAGAAAAACTCTTTCAGAAAGGGTTGGAAATAATGTTTGCATAAAAGAGATGATCTCCAGCCAATGAGTAACACTAGTAGTCATGGGTATTCTACCCTTGAGAGAGTTGTGTTTTTCATGGCTTTGGGTGTTCTCTGTGTTGCTTCAATGGCTGAAGCTTACAATGTTGGATATAACAATGGATGCACTACTGTCTACTGGTAACATGCTTGATTACGGAAAATGATCTTCTTCTAAAGTCTTCAAAATTAACGAGTCTGTTGCAATGTATGCTCCGCTCAATTTCTTTGATTTTGGATCTTTGAGTTGCGTGTGCTTTAACTCGTATTGCTCGATCATATATACCTTCTTCTTGTGTTTGGTTTGAACTATGTTATGTATAAGATTTCTACGGAAACAAGAAAATGTTTCATCTTAATACGAATTCTGCTAGTTTCTAGTTTTACTAAGTTGTTGTGAGGTAGAGGTTACACACTCCTTTAAAGAGTGTAAATCTATCATTCTCTATTGTTATGAAACATTGTTGTTGTACTAGTGCTGCTGCCATATTGCCATGCTATTCCCGATCAGTCCAGGATCCTTCTACCACATTATGTATTGTAACTCTAGTAATTAAGAAATAAGGCAAATGAGTCAAGAAATCAACTGTCTTGATTTTTAAAGAAAAAAAGCTTCCGTTCATGGAGTTCGTTCTAAGGAAAGATTTGGACTAGCTAAATGACTGTCAACCGGCGAACATACGTTCGTCAAGCAAGCATCACCGTGCCAGCTGGTTTTGAAATCTTGGCACTACGATTCTAATTATTTTATGCCAGACACGATTTTACATGATCCTTGGACGTTGTTATGTGGGCAGAGAAATTTGTTTGTTCCTAACCAAGATTTTTTTTTTTTTTGATGAAACATATTTTATGTTTCCGACCAAATGACTCATATTTTATGTTGCTCAGCGTGTGTATAAGAAGAAATGACTAATTTAATATTCAGTAAGATATTATCCATTTCTCAAGATGTTGGTGAGAGATGGATCATGTCTCAGGGATAGTATTACACTTAATTGCTAGCAGGGCAAAGGGGGATAATATTAAATACATTTGATTCTTAAAAAAGACGGGAATACTGGAGGACCGGTACAAATTACATTTGATCTGATTTTCACCTATGCCCTTCTTTCTACTTGACTTCTCTTGTTCACCTGCCATATATCCTGCAACACATGCAACTAGTAATGATGTTAGTAGACAGAAGACATCAAACACTGAATGTACAACCAGAAAAGTGATTAGACCTTTTATCAACATGGGCCACCTAATGTATCTTCCAACTATTACTTGATTGCTTCCATAAAGCATTCCATGAAAAAGTAATAGTTGATGTTATCTATCTACTATATACCAAATTCATTAAGTTTTATATGATTCTTAGACATTTGTATACATATGAAACTCACCACTTTGATTCTTCAATGGTTACTTGTCCGCTTCATGTCCATAGTCTTTGTAGGAAGTTCCTTACCTACAAACCTAATTAGTACATATCAATTCAGTCCTATAAATTTATAAACATGGAAACCAAACTTGGAGAACTGTATGCGGTGTGTCGACTAACAAAAAAACAAATCATGATATCAATCTTTATAACTAGTCAAGTAGTCTAAATTATAATAAACCAAGTGAATCATGTGAGATAACCTGAGGTTTTCTTTAGCAGGTGGAGGCTTTGTAAGATAACCTATTTATTGAAGAACAAGAAACTTAAATCAAAAGGGACCGATTTCCCAACAGAAATACTGTACAACAAGTTACAATTCCAAGCAAATCAAACAAATTGAAATTACAAAGAAGCTTCCACCTAAATTAACACTAAGATAAATTCATCCTAACCAAAAACAAATATTCTAAAATCCCAACAAAACAGATAAGATTGAATAGATGCTAACTTAAATTGAATGAAGATAAGATTTTACCTGCGGACTACCTTGCAAAAGAAAAAAGAGAAACTGGATACCCGCAGACTACTTATGTTTGAGAGGAGATATCATTATGCTACCGTCTTGTTCTTGATAATTGATTATAAACATCACAAGCCATCATGGATCTAGATCTCTGCTGGTTTTTGTTTTTGAGGCAGCCGAAATCAGAGAAGAAGAGACAGAGAGAGAGGCAGTAAGAAACTAAAGAGATACCCTAGAAAACCCTGACGACTCAATGAAATCGTAGGGTAATAAATAGACCAAGAACTACAAAGTTAATTACACCTTGATTACATCATCAGGAGACATACATATAAGTGGAACATTTTCTGGTGCTACTTGGAAAATTTCTTTAAGCTCTTAATGCACTCTTAAGCTCCTTGTCCACAAGCATATTTTATTTTAGTTTTAATAGGAAAAGAAATTCATTAGATGCTCAAAAAAATTACACATTGAGAATGAGGATTTGAGTCCATTCAGGACCATTATTTGAACCAATTAAAACATAAAGATTGAGTTCTCGCGAATTTAGCTAGAGCATCTGCCAAGTGATTTGCATCTATGTGCACATACTTGCAACTCCAAGACTCTACTGACTCTAATATACTACGAGCATCATTGATAATATTATAAGTTGTCCATTTTACAGCTCCAACAAGCATATCTGGCTTCCTCTTTTCTAGGTGAATTTTCTTTATCACTGATCATGAATCATTGTTAGATAAAGAAGTTTTCCACAACATGAGGAGAGTGATCATATTTCCCTATTACCTTGCGAACATAATTCCACCATACCGATCACTGTTAAGAGAAATGTAGTTGTGAATTCTAATCCAACAAAATAGTAGACCAGGATTTCTTGAGAAACATAGGCCAAGACTAGTAACCGTTCGTCTCAGTGCAAGTCCATTGGTGGCTAGTTAGCTACATATATGCCATTGTAAGAAATGTCCCAGCATCAGTTCGCTACATGGGTCAAAATATGTGTTAATTTTTCGATATCATACCAGGTGCTAAGAATTAGTCCAGTTTAATAGCGTTCCAGTTTAATAGTGCTAAGAATTAGTCTAGTTGAAAGCAGTGCAGCAAGGCGTTTACCTTTCTCTCAAGTAGAAAAACAGTTAGATGATATTTGATTTCAGGTAAGGATTTCACCATAAAGTACATTTTGATTGGTTTAGCTTAATCAATTCTGTATAGTTACTGAGTTTTTTGAATAGGATTAATGTTTTTAACTACACTATAATATTAAACGTCAACTTAAGGACCCTATTAAGATTATTAGTCCCACATTGTCTAGGAAATCCAGGATCCTGCGGTTTATAATTCTAAGGGCCTCTCCGCTCATTGCAAATTGGTTTTGATTTGGATGCTCATATTCTAACATGGTATCAGAGTAGGCTATTTGTGTCGATCGAGTCATTTGACCGCACCTTTACTATCCGCACCACCCGATTTAATTGTCCACATATTAGACCCAACGAGGCTACAAGTGAGGGGGCCTGTGGAGATTATTAGTCCCATATTGTCTGGGCAAGCTAGGATCATGCGGTTTATAATCCAAAGGGCCTCTCCACTCATTGCCAATTGGTTTTGAGTTGGATGCACATATTCTAATAGACCCATATCCATCTCTCTCGTTGTCATGTTCAATTTCTCTTTTCTTATGCGGATATTGCAAGGCCTAAATTTGTCAAGCATTGCATTCTACTTCCTCAAATGGATTTCTGAAGAGGAAATGAAGAGGAAAGTTTGTTTGCCGCCAGCAGAAACGGTATGGCTCTATCCTAGAATGAGTGCATGTATATGGCGTTTTCGGCTGTCATATTCTAGAAATATTGCAGGCAATAGCAATGGACGGCGAGGAGGTACATTCGGTGCCATAAATCCTGAACAAGCAGAGGCTAGAGCACTATTGGAGGCAGTGGTTTGGGCTAAACAAAATGGATGAACAAGTATCGAACTGGAAGGAGATCTAAAAAATGTGACTTCAGCGGTGAATGGGAAGATTGATGCCAAAAATGGACTACAGAGAACTTAGTTTATGTTGCTATTTCTATTCTGAATACTCTTGATTATTGGTCCTAAAAGTATGTGCACAGAGATGCCAACCATTTGGCTGATTCTCTGGCCAAATATGCAAGATCACAATTAGTTTGCTTCAATTGGTTAAATAATGGTCCAAATTGGACTGACGTCCTCATACAGCAGGACAAGAACAATGTTTAATTTTTAAATATCAATATAGTTCTTTTCCTATTAAAAAAAAAAAAAAGTGGCGTTTTCCGTCATTCCTTGGCCTTTTCGCTTTAGGTCCTCGACATTTTGTCACTCGAAAATGATTAGCCATGTTGGGCAGTCTACTTCAAGGCCCAGGCTTAATACCAAGGGAGGGTTAAAGTCAAAAGGACATTTTGGTAAATGACAATTTTGTGCTGTTGATAAAAGAAAAAGAAACCCTAGAATTTCACTTGGTGTTTCAGAAAGAGTGAGAAGTGAAGCTGGCGGCGCCCAAAGAAATTAAAAACAAAAAATCCAATCGAAAAAATCTCGATTTGATCATCAAAATGAGTTGTTCTTGTTGTTGTTATGATCAGTGGTGGAACTCTAAGATCTTATCACAGCACAAGCATTTCTCCTCTCATGGTTTTAATTTTTGGGGTTGCATCTGGTTTTCTATGATCATTGATGTCTACTGCGTTCAGACACCTCCAAGACCCTCAACTTAAAGCTCACAGGTTCACATTAGGGTATTAGATCTAGCATCAACAAGGTATGAAAACCCAAAAGTATGAAAAAGCAACCGAGATTAGCACTAACTGGAAGGCTGTTGAAAAATCAAAATCAAATCTGTTTACTGTTGTTTATTTTCAGTTTATGCACCTTGATTTCATTTTCAGGTAAGGATTTTACTGTGACCTACATTACTATTGGTTTAGAACTTTTTTCTAGTTATTGATTTTTTTGAATAGAATATGGGGGTTTCATGTTTAAATTACTTTTTAGTAATTTGAAATACAAATTTAAGGACCCGTGCTCTCCATCTCATTGGCATGTTTAATTTCTCTTTTTCTGGATTTAATAGGCGCCTAAATTTTTCAAGAATTCCATTCTATTTTCAAAATTGATTACTGAATTTAAGTTAATATAGTAACTAGCAGGATAACAATTAGTACTTAGTAGGATAATCGTGAACATACATACATCATGTCTCACATTTCCTTCCAACTTCTCTTCAGTAGAATATCTTGGCATGTGGCCGATTTTCTGATCAACATGTACGCATCTTAGTAGTTTGGGTATACCGTAAGTATTGTAAGCATCTCCAGAAAGGTTTTAGTGTATAGCCTTGGTTAAGTTACCCACACAGAGACTCATGTAAGCAATATGTGACAATCACATATTGTGGTTGATGACCTGATGTATGTTAGACCATTAATTCTTCATAAACATGTTCTCTCTTACTGAGAAAGAGTACTCTCAAGAATCTAGAATTATGGTGAGAGGACTTTGAAGGCCCAGAGATAGTTGAAATCCGAGATCTTGGTTTTCTCTTATGTAACAAAAATGAACAACAATTTTATGCACATGTACCTGCATGTAACTTTCAAGGTCCATAATTAATTATCACACATTTTGCGAAGTTTTTGATTTGAGTAGTTTATCGTTGTCTGTAAATATCAGATTGGCCAAAGTACATATGAAATTTAACATTATGCCTTTCCAAAAAGAAATTTATAACGACTTGGCTTTGCCTTCATACTCTTTACACCATGGACAAAGAATCATGTTGGGTCAAGTTGGTGATTTCAGAGAATTTTTATTTTTTTCGCCTTTGGCTCATGTAGGTGGAAAGTTTCTTCGCAAAGGTAAAAGTGTAGGGATAAAGCTGGTCCGTCTTAAAGCCAACTTGACAAGAAGACGGTGTATCCTGCCTGCTACAACTTGCTGTCTTTGCAATGAGTAGGAAGACAATGCAATATAAACTGAAAAAAATGAGGAGTGCCATGCAATTGTATTTATGACTTTTTCCTAATAATCTTTCTCCTCAAATAATGAGAAAAAGGTTGTCATTTCTCTCATGCTGTTGATAAAGACATGGTATTTTTGAGTTTTTCTCCAAATAAGCCAAGAATGCCGCAATTGAAAATATTCCAACAGTACATTCATATCAAATGGGATTACAGACTCCTCCTGATCTAGGCATTTTTGCAATACAAATGCTTTCGTGAAGCTGTTTGTCTACAAATCTCTCATGTTGAAACTACAAGGCTCTCTCAGTTACGATTTCATTCAAAGTAAATAGGCTTCTGACAGCAAAAACATAAACAACAGGACACTAGGACTTGCACATGGTAGATTCAAAGAGGAAAATTACCAAATTTCACTCGCATTGTTTTAGTAACTCAACAAACAAACAATGGTAGGTATTCCTTCGTATTCAACATCAAAGTAGTTATAGGTATTGCACTTGAATGTCTAATTCAGAAGGAACAAACCCAAGATCCAATATCACGATGCAAACTCAATTCTCTACAAAACTACTACATAAGAAGAACATTTCTAAAATCTAACAGTAACATAACAATAGCCATGAGTATTAATTAGACAATTGATTGGAAAAACTTTAAAAAACAACAGTAGAATCATTGATGTGCAATTGAATCTGGATACTCAAACATTCTCAAATAGAAAATTGAAATGCTGTTTCCGACTATATTCCAACTGCAAATTCCTTGGCTAGTTGTTTACAATCCTGTCCAGACATTCATTGAGAACTTATTAAAAAAAAAAAAAAGCAAATACTTAGTTACATAGATAGAGAATTCCACAGTGCCCTGCAGTTTGAATTTTCACATGAAGATTCAGAAAGAAGCAAATTGGAGGACACCACAAGAAATTTGCAGATGGATGGATGGCTTATAAGAGACATCAAAACATGGGATTTCAATGTCTCATCATCAAACCTGCCATCTTTCTTAAATGAGAGGATAAATCATTGTGCTGGTAGATTCTAGGTTTACGAGAGGATGTTCCCAATAATCCATTTGACCAAATCGAAATGAAAGATCTTCTTCTGGATTTTCGAGATTCAAATCAGAGGAGCCGGCAAAGTAGTGTATTTTGGTTTCAGTGAGAATGAGATAAGAGTGTGGCTGCTGCTGGTTTATAAATAAACCCTAAACTCTGTTAGTTGTGCCCTTATCAAGGGCAACAAGAGGCCCATTGGGCATAATCCAATAATGTCCTTTACCCATCCAATTATCCATTTAAGGGTTTGCATCCGGATGAGAATATATTTTGTGTTTCCTCCTTTGCCAAGATCGCTAATTAGTGTTTCCTCCTCAAATAAATTGAAATTAGTGTTTCCTCCCATCGTTACTTTTTCCATCCAATTTCCAGTTAGCCGAGTCATCAATGCGACACGCGGGGCATAAAATATTTATTTTGGTGAACTTCCTAAAATACCCTCATCTTCTTCCCCAATACTTGCAAGTTAATCGTGATTTTTTTTATTTTTCTGGACATGTTTATTGATGACCAGGTGCATAAGAATCGATATATGTATATATGCCGCTTGTTGGTAAGAATCGAAGGAACTGTTTGTATTGATGGGCGACCAAGGAGTTGGCTAATGACGGTTTGTTCAGGGGATATGTACCTATTTATAAAGACCAAATACATTAAAAGACATCACTAATGAAAAATCTAAGCCAGAATCAAGAACAAAATTAAGTGTCCAAAATCTAAATAATAACCTAATTATTAAAAAGAAAATGAAGAAAGAATCAGAAGACATAAACTTGAAAGCCTGATGTTGGTTAACCAGAAGTCATGAATAATGAATTTGATCCGATGAAGTAATTAATACAAACATCCCTGGTCAAAATGCCTACTATTAACAGAGAAATGGGGTTCATCGTTTAGAATCATAAAATTCTAGTTCACATAAACAAAATGTGGATTTTCTTCAAACAATTGCCCGGTGATGGAGAATTAATAAACAACCAATTAAAAATCCACTCCCTATGATAATATAAATCAAGTTAACACATCCAATTCTACAAGTATCGAAAATCATTCAAAACCCAACCGATAAACAATCCAATCCCAACTTATCATTTCAACCGGACATGCTTTATTAAGATCACGAAATTCGATTCAATTGAGCCACAAATGAACAATTGAATGTCCTGGAGAATAGGTACCATAGAAATGGGTATTCTCGAATTTCTATACGTCGTTTCTGCATAAAAAACTAAAATCATCGGAAAAAGAGCATGAACAACCCATACAAATGGGAATGATTTGAGAATCAAAAACCAAAAAATTTAATCTAGGTACCTTTAATTTTACCTTATCCTTTATGGGTTCCTCTCAGTTTTTTCTCTTTCAGGAGGGAAAAGAATCCGCCATGAGAGATACTTAAAGCTTTATTAACCCTAGAACTGATCTTGTTTGATGTTAAATAAATCATCAATTTCATCTATTTACTTACACGTGTATAATTTATATGGATGGATTTGGAAGAGGATTTGTTTTCTATTGCTCATGCATTTCTTGTTTGACATGTGTCTGTTTTCACCACGTGTATAATAGTGCTGACTTAGCTAACTGAAAATTGGATGGAAGGAAACATTAATTTCAATCTATTTGAGGGAAAACACTAATTGGCGATCTTGTCAGGGGAGGAAACGCAAAATAGCCCTAGAATCCGAAATTAAAATACGAATGAATGTCCTGTTAAATTGAATTGAGCCGAAACTTTTAATTGTTCAACATTTAAAACAATAAAATGTTTGTACTTTGTAAAAAATTATTTTTACTACATAATAAAAATCAATCCGTTGGCAGGTGGGAAAGGTTGTAGTGAACAACTCAACACTGATGGAGAAGGAGTTTGTTATGGTGCTATAATTTGAAATGAGAGTGGCACTTCCTATTCAGCTGTGATTGGCAATTCAGCACCTTCTTCCATCACGTTGCACTAGAATTAAGCTTGCTAACAAAAATGGGGCTAACTAGAATGTCTCTCTAGACTCTAAGATTGCTTTAAGCTATTCAAAAGAAGACAACAATGAATTTCTATGCGGGGAACATCTCGATGATAAAAAGAGTTGAAATTATTTTAATGATGATTACTTGATGATGTTGATGAAGATGATTATATGATGTTAATGATGATGATGTACGATGATGATGATGGTTACAACGAAGATGTTTGAATTATGGAAGGATGTTGAAATTAATTCAAACCGGTCAAATCGATTTTTTTAGGATTTTTTGAAATTTTATGGTTTGGGTTTTGAGTAGTTTTGAATAAAGTCTAATGTAATCCTAGTCAAATGATGATGATGGGTTTTGAATAGTATTGAATATTAGATGAAACTATTATCATCCTAGTTTAAACATGGGTGGAACAAAATTCAACCCATTTCTTGAATTAGATGAAATCTGGTCTCATCCTGGTTCAAACATGGATGAAAACAAAATTCTACTCAATCTAAGAAAGGATGAAATTGGTTTCATCCTATTTTAAACTTGTATGGAAACAAATTCCAATTTAAAACAGATGAAAACCGGTTTCATCCTAGTGTAAATGTGGATGAAACCAAATTCAACTCAACCAAAAAACCGGATGAAACGGATTTCATCCACGCTAAATAGGACATAACCTCTTATGCAAGCAAAACACATACTAAAATTTGACATCTCATAATCACTTTTTAATCACAATCGAACAACATTTCTAACCTAAATTTCATTCGCATTTTAGCATTTCTATACAAAAAGATGAACAATTTATGAGTTCGATATTAAAATCAAAAGTAAATTAGGTCGATACTTATAGGTGAACGATTTTAAATACGTTAACTAAATCAAACAAATTTGAAATCAAATCTAATAAAAACACAATTAAGGCTAAGAAATTTACCAATTTGAGAATATTCTCCGTTTCATCTTGTGAAATTGATTTAACCCAAAACCCTAACCTTTTCGATTTAACAAATTTGAGAAATTTTTATGAAATTGGCATTTCTGCAAAAACCACTTTTGATGGTGGTGTTACTTGTATAGATAATGGTGTTGTTGGATAAAGGTGATGAAATTGATAGAGATGTTGGTGTTTGTGATTGTGGTGGAAATATAGATGGTATAGGAAGACGATGTTGTACAGTGGTATTGGTTTTCATGGTGGTGGAGATGGAGATCGCGAAGGAAGATGATCTTTGATGGTGGTGTTTTTGTGATGGGGAGATGGTGAAGGAAGAAACACTAATGGTTCTTTGAAGAGACGGTAAAGAAGCCTTTTCTTTTTATGTAATGAAGTACACAAGAAACCGAAACTGTGGTATAGTGGTGGGTTTCAAGTTAAACTATTTCCCTCGTCCATTTGACCTGCATAAACTTTTACCCGTCCATTTGAGCAGGACAAAGTTAAACTATGCCAACCATGCTAGCCGCACTCTGTGCCAATGGCAAATCATGCCACCCACACCGACCACGCTAAAGCATGCACCATGCTAGCCGCACCTCCGTGCCAATGGCAAATCATGCCAGCCACACCTACTGCACCATGCCAAACGCACCTCGCCATGGCCCCATGTCGCGCCACCATACTAGCTTTCACTACGTGACTATCAAAACGAAGGCATGCAACAATCAACGGTTTGCCCTTCAATCCTGTGGAGCAAATCCTCGCCGCTAAGGTTACCAAACGACCTTTGCCCCAAAACCCTAGCTTGGTCATGCGCCTAGCCCGAGCTAGCCACGCCATGCACCTATGGCAAACCCTTGGCCCCACATGCCAAGCCAAAACCGCACCTAGCCCAAGCTGGCCACACCATGCGCCTATGGCAAACCCTTGGCCCCATATGCCAAGCCAAAACCGCACCTAGCCCAATCTAGTCACGCCATGCGCCTATGGCAAACCATTGGCCCCACATGCCAAGCAAAAACCGTACCTAGCCCAAGCTAGTCACGCCATGCGCCTATGGAAAACCCTTGGCTCCACATGCCAAGCCAAAACCGCACCTAGCCAAAAATAGCCACGCCCAAGACGAACCCTTGGCCCCACATGCCAAGCCAAAACCGCACCTAGCCAAAGCTAGCCACGCCCAAGACGAACCCTTGGACCCACATGCCAAGCCAAATCAAACCTAGCCAAGCTAGCCGCGCCATGCCAAACGCACTTTGCCTTGGCCCTAGCCATGTTAGTCACATCATGCCAAGCCAAACGCCCTTGCCTTGGCCCTAGCCACGCCATACGCCCATGGCAAACCCTTGGCCCCACATGCCAAGCCAAAATCGCACCTAGCCAAAGATAGCCATGCCTATGGCAAACCATTGGCCCCACATGCCAAGCCAAAATCGCACCTAGCCAAAGCTAGCCACGCCCAAGGTGAACCCTTGGCCCACATGCCAAGCCTAACCACACCCTAGCGCGCCACTGTTGGCCTTCCTACGCGCAACCAAAACGAAGGCGTACAACTATCAACGGTTTCCCTTCAATCCCGTGGAGAAAATCCTAGCCATCCAAGGCTACCAGACGACACATGGTAACCTTTGGCCCGAAAACCTAAGTTTGGCCACGCCAAACCTTGCCATGCCAATGGCATGCCAACCTAGATGCACCACAGAGTTGGCCCTCACTACGGCTACTTAAAACAAAAGCGCGCAACGATCAACGGTTGCCCCTCCTTTAAAGATGCAAAATCTCAACCGTCGAAGGTCACCCAGCCGGGTAAGTTTCCGAGCTTGACTTTCCAAGCCACAAAAACGTGCTACTTATTTTACAAAACATTCGAGACATCAACACAAACTGGGGGATCCTCTTTGGGTATTGGTTTGGCGGTTTACATCGTGCGGCGTACACTACGCTCGTCATAAGGAAGTGTCATAAGGGTGAGGCGGTTAGTAAATACAGGAAGTTATGTGTGAAACGTTCATGGGACATAAAGCACATGCGTTAACAACTTATGGGACATCAATTCCATAACGTTAGCAGTTTCATGAAAACCTGGTTTCATGTGTTAACCACTTTATGGAACATCAATTCCATGCATACGGTTACCATCTCCTCCCATTTACTTCCCCACTTCTTAATGAGACCAGGGTACGTTTTTTACTCCGACTTGTATAAATAGATCTTACCTATTTCCATTGAACAACTATTTCATACGGGAGATACAAAACTCGAAATACTTACTTGCTAGCTCACCTTGTGAGCTCTCTCACTTTTTCCGATAACAAGTCGTAGTAACCCAACTACTCTTCCCGTAATCAACTATATTCGGTCTCACCACTTTCCTTGCTTCCCTCCCCAAAACCAACCCATTTTCCTCCACTTTGTGACTGAAGCAAGTCTGGAACGGTCATTTCTTGGTTTAGGACGGACTTGTACAGATTGATCTCTCGAATCTAAAGTACTCCATTTCTTGTGTACCCAATATGATGAATCCACACCTATAATGTGTGCACATTATATCTTTTTGGAATTTTAAAAAACTAGACATTTTTAGTAAATAGCTTTCACGTAGGTACACTTTTTGGGCATTGACCCTATTTATGCGGGCTATTTATGTTATGTCCAATACTATTAGAGAGGTTGTTGTAGGTTGAAAAGTTATCCTCTTTCTGTTCAAGGAATACAACTCTGGAAACGTCTTCTGGAGGCAATCCCATGGGGTTTATGGAAAGCTTGCAACGCTATAGCTTTTTCTGGTAAAACTTTCAAACTCCAAGAAGTTATTAGACACATCAAAATTGATGCTCTCTATTCAGAAAGTGGAAAAATGTCATGCGTTGAACATTGGGCCGCCATACGAACATGGTATAGAGGATCAAGATGAGACCTCAAGGACCGAATCTTGTCCAACTTATGGCGTTCATAACAGCTTTACTGCGACAACCTAGTTTTTGCGTGACATGGTCCATCCGCACCTTCCTCAATTAAGAGGAAAACCTCTCTTGGATCTATCAACACTCTATGACCTATTTCTCTTTATAATCATTGAACAAATGTGGTGTTTTCCATCCTCCATCCCTGGTCTTCACATTCATCTTCACTTTACGTCCCCGAAATTTATCACTTAGAACTTAAAACTCGAAAATGATTAGTGAAAACTACAGGAGACCCATTCTTCATATCTTTCCCCATCGTGAAACCCACGCCCAAAAATCAAGGCGCGCACTTTTTCTAGGAAAAAATTATCCTCAAACCCATATTTTATAAAAATTGTCTCGCTTTTTTTTTCTTCTTTTTCTTCATCTTGAATTCCTTTTCTTGAACAAGCGCCACCAACCCATCATCCATCTTCTAATTTTGGATCAATTCGATTCAACGATCAAGAACCCATTCATCTTGTTAACCTCTACTTGTTCACAGATTCAACCATTTGATCTTAAAAGCGAGATCTATCTTCTTCTTTGAGTTCAACAGAAACCCATAATCATCTTCATATTCAATCCACCGACCCTATCAACAGTGTCATCTCTATCTCGATCTCGATCACCGAAACCCTAAGTTCAATTCCTTAATCCTTCATTGAGCAATGATGACACAAAAATTCCTTAATCAATTTTCAATCTCGATCACCGAAACGCCCGGTAAAGATTTGGATCTCGATCTCAGAGCTTCATTAACCAGTGTTTATGAGATACCTAGAGAACCTGCAATAGTCATCAATGGAATGCCATATTTAAACGATTTGGTTGTAGAACTCGAAATTTCGTCTTTTGAATTTGTGTGTGTTTTATCTGAATTTCATCTTCTTTTTTTTTTTGATGATTATGGAAGCAATTAAGGAAATGAATAATGACCGAGGAGGTTCAAATGTGTATGAGATTTCAAAATACATTGAAAATAATTTTCAGGGATTACCATTTGCTCACTCTCATTTTCTAAAACACTCATTTAAGTCAAAGTTGGTTTGATACTTTTTTCTTAGTATTGAAACCAACAAAAAACAAGGTTGCATAACTTGTTATGCACCTACAATAATATCTACAAAACAAGTTATGCAGTCATGAAAGTGGATGCATAACCTGTTATGCATCCGAAAATATGACTGCATAATGCATTATGCATTAAGAAAATTGTTGCATAATCTTTTATGCATCGAGAAAATGGATGCATAACCTGATATGCATCATTTAAATATGTCCGCATAACGATTATGCACCAATTTTTTCTGTACGAACTGAAATCAACCAAGAAAATGGATACATAACTTGTTATAGATGCATAACTTTGTTATGCAGTCGAAAAAAATGGTTGCATAATTCGTTATGCATCTTTTTTGGAGGTTGATAATGAATATGTAGTCATTTTTCGAAAATTTTCCTAAAACGATGATCACCTCCGATTTTTTAGTGGAAAAAACAAAAATTTGATATTGTTGTTTGTACTCGTTATGCGAGCTCTCTTTAAAAGATTTCCAACAATATAAAATTTGTAAAATTCCAAGGCGCGGATTTTTAGATATGTTATATCCAAGTTGCGTTGCCAATTATACCTCAAAAATTAGGATGCATAACGAGTTATCAAAAAAAAAAAAGATGCATAACACATCATGCGGACGATAAACCATCATGCAGACAAGTTTTAATAATTTGAGATAATTATGGGTGTCACAGAAATATTTATGGGTGTCATGGTATCCAAAATTAATTGTGGGCCTGACAATAAGAATATTATTTTTTTTGGGTCTCCCCCTAATTTTCCCAAATGATTAGCCATGTTGGGCTGTGTACTTCAAGGCTCAGGCCCAGGTTAGAGTCAAAAGGCTGTTTTGGTAAATGATAATTTGGTGTCGTTATAAAAGAAAAAGAAGCCCTAGAAATTCCTTTTGGTGTTTCAGAAAGAGTGATGAGTGAAGCCAGCGGCGTGGAAAGAAAAAACCAAAAATCTGAAACATCTGACAAGAAATCGGTATGTTTTTGTTGTGAATGTAATTTTGGGTTTCTATGGGAAGGCTTACATATAGTACCCTGGATGGAGATCACCGAGACCGCCACATATTAGATCTGATTCGCACTATGATTTTTCCTCTCATGGTTTTAATTTATGTTCAAAGCTTCTACCGAGTTGATGTATATACAGATTTGTTTTGTTTTTGTTGTTTAACGATAGACGCTACATAAACTCAATGTTGCTTTCTCCGAATCCTAAGCATAGGATCCGAAAACGGCAGCCAGATGAATCAGTCCGAATCCTGGAACTTCATTGCTAGGAACTTGACACTAAGGTATGAATACCTCTAGAGATTGGAGTACTGAGTTTCCAAATGAAATTGGAATCCTTGCTAGGAAGTTAGCACTAACTGGAAGCTCAAGATCATATTTATTGGTAAACATATAGTATTTAATTCAAATCTGTTTCATGTTATTTATTCTTTCAGCCATGTTCACTTTCAGTTTATGCACCTTGATTTATCAGATGAAGAAGATTATTGATTGAGTGTAAATAAAACAATTGTTATAACTCAAAAAAAAAAAATTGAATTATTCAGGTTTGACGAGTTTAATCAAGTTAAGTACGAGAGGATATCATCATGCTATCATGTTGTAGTTGTTGATCATCAGAATCCATGAATTGATCGATCTGCGGTGGTTGTTAAGAGACGCGGCGGAAAACAGACACGGAGAGTGGCAGAGACGGAGAAACTAACAAACACAGACGCCAAATAGATAAAGAACTGAAAAGTTAATTACACTTTGGTTACACCATTAGGATGTACAGAAGTGGTGCATTTTCTCGTGCACTTACGATTTTGAGCCACCAAGTTGGCGTTCGGAAGACATATTTCAGATCCCTTGGCAGGTTTTGAGTCACACAACATATTAGGAGATATTTTGGATTAAGAAGCGAATTACAAACAGCTAGTTGAAACTTTTAAATCACTCAGGCATGTGTCAGTTAATGAAGAAAGTTTTGAAACACAATGAGAGATTCCATTTCACCATGCAGATTTGAGTTGCAATATTAGATACTGAACTAATTGCAGAACTTGTGGGGAAATGCATATTTAAAGTCACTTAGCTTCAAAATAGCTTAGTTGATAGACGATTCCAACGTTTAAAAATCAAGTACTCACATCTAGGCCACAACGTGCCGTGCCACTGGAGTAAATATCCTTTTGAGTGGTACATTACATCACTGGGATATACAAAAGTGGAGCATTTTTCTTCATAGCAATTTCATCACATCCTTTGTTGTCTTTGAATAAGTACATTTCCTGGGTCCTGAGAGTTCCCTATACAGCTTGGACTAGAGTGAAAGAGTCACACATATGTGAGGTCTCTTAAGGAAGACAATTCATGAGCTGATCTGCACTTAGTTGACTGAGCTTCCCACATACAAGGATTCGAACCACTTAGGGAATTTTGAGTAAGTCTCGAGTACATAATCATATAGCTTTACTTGGACAATATCTTTCTTGGATAATGGTTAAGAAAATTGAAAACTTGAGGAATTCATCTGTTTCTCCGGATTGAATCTATTCAATATGGTTTTTAATAAAATTGGAAGATCAAGCAATATCATGTGTTTCTTCAGGTTGTCTTGACTCTTTGGAATTTGAGATGTATTCGGTGATTGGGGTTTAGTTTCTGTTCATCAATCTCGTCTCACGGCGAGAAAGAAGTTAAATGAAGTAATACATAAAAGAAAAAAAATACCCAATGTTATTATGTAAAATTATTTTTAGTTGTAATGAGATCTACCATTTTGTTTTTCACAATAATTTTTTGTTATCTATTTTTGTTTTCTCTAAATTTCAGATTTTCTTTAGATTACCTAACCCATATATCTAAGCAAGTCTGAAATCTCAATTTGTTGCAATTCATGGTGAGAATCAGTGAATATTAACCTTGGTTTGTGATGAATGTTTAAGCTGTGACACTAGTTTAGTTGCCTGCTAGTCAGTTTTTTTAACATAGTTTTTTTTTAAAATACCCTATTCCAAATTGTTAACCATCTCTTGCATAACACACTCACAATTGGATTTTTCTACTCACTCAAGAATGGTATTCTTGTTTCTACTTCCAATCGTGAAATACTGGTGTGGCTACAATGAAAGCCACACCTAACGTTCCCTCGCAAGCTCAATTGATCAGATAATTCAATTCCAACATTCACCTTGGAAATTCAAAGATTTTCAATGGCACCTAACCCCTGCAATGGGGATGATTCGATATAAAATTGAAGCATTGAACTACAAATATTTAATTGCACAAGAATTAAGCTTGCTTACCAAAATGGGGCTAACTAGATTTTCCGAAAGCTGCTTATGCCACAGAAAGTAAAAAGCTGAGGCTCTTATGTTGAAGCTTCAAGGCAAGGGCAAATGCTAGATTCAAGGAGCAAACTTGCAAAATTTCACTGGCATTTTCTACAGTAATTCAGCCAACCATCAATAGTAGAATCCCATACAACAATGGTGGGAATCCCTTCCTATTCATGATCAAAATACTAAATGTACAGCATCAATTCCTAATCAGGCTACCATAATTTCACTGCTAAATCCCTAATTCAGAACGAACAAACCCAAGATGAAATATTTGCATGCACTCTCAAATCTTTTTAAGCCTAAAACGTAACAACATTTCTAAATTATAAGATCTTATAATATTAATTATTTAGACAGAGAACATTACATGTAGATCAAAAAAATTAGGGATAATTTGCGTTACCTCCCCTGGCCAAGATCATAATTAGCGTTACCTCCCCTACAAATATTTAATTAGTGAAACCTCCCCTCGTTACATTTTCCGTCCAAAGCTGGTTATCCCAGTCAGCAGTTTTGTGCACGTGGACCAGTTTTTACACGTGGAATTTGACTTTCCCACGTGTAAAAACTGGTAGGGGAGGTAACGCTAATTATGATCTTGGTCAGGGGAGGTAACGCTAATTATGATCTTGGTCAGGGGAGGTATTCTGGGAAAGTCAAAGTCCACGTATAAAAATCTGGTCACGTGTACAAAGTCGCCGATCGGGATAACTTGACTTTGACGGAAAATGTAACGAGGGGAGGTTTCACTAATTTAATTTATGTAGGGGAGGTAACGCTAATTATGATCTTGGCCGGGGGAGGTAACGCAAATTAACCCAAAAAATTAAAAACAACTATAGAATTACTGATATGCAACTGAATCTAGAAACTTAACCATTTGAAATGGAAAATATTGATTTTTTATTTAGAATTCACAAAAAAAAAAAAAAAAAAACTTGGTTACATAGATAAAGAATTCCACCGAATCGTGCAGTTTGAATCTTTACTTATAATCTAACCAGGTCAGAAGCCGAAAAGAAAAAAAAATGGTGGCTTAGCTGAAATACAGAAACATCAGAAAAATGTTTTTCTTAGCAAACCAACACACCAACCTAATCGTCTGTTCAAAGTGGAACATATGTATTTCGGATTAACGTCCCATTTGAAATACCCCAAAGCTGGATGCTAGAACTTCTCAAGTAAAATTGCAGCTTAGAAATCTAAAATTTTACTTTTGAGAGGAAAAATCATAATGCACGGTTGTTCATGATTGTGTAGGTAGATGTGCGGAGGATGTTCCCAGTAATTCATTTAATTAAAAATCAAAGTGAAAGTGCTACTTCTGAATTATAAAGATTCAAAAACAGAGAGGAGACGAAAACGGCGAAGTAGTGTAGTTTGATCTGAGTGTAGCTAGTTTATATACAAAAACCCTAAAGTAGGTGGTGTGCCCTTATCCTCCTTATCAAGGGTCACAACTTCGATTCGAGCACAACAAGAGGCCCGTAGAATTAGCCCAATCCAATAGAGTGTCACCATATCTATGCCATGCTATACACCCCTAATACGGTTCTGGACTCCTCACGTTCAGCTGCTTCACAATGAACCTTTGCAGCATCAAGTAAATGCTTGCAGTATCCAATATTATGGGTTTTCATTTTCATTTCTTCAGCTCGTTTGCAAGGCCGTATCCCAGCAAAAATGGTAATGGCCCGGTCCGTAGGCCATTCCGTCAAAGATGCACAATGATCATGCATCATCGGGACTCCTCACGTTCAGCTGCTTCACAATGAACCAGACTAATCTACACTAACTAATGAGTGCATGCATATATTCCCTTAACTAATTGTTCTATTCTACACTAACCAATTGGTAAGTCAGGGGTTACATCCGCGGAGAGGATTTACGTTGGGAATGTTGAAGTGGGTAGGAGTTCCCATTCTACCTTATCCAACATTGACACAAAGTCAGTTCTTGCGGAGAAGGCATTTTCACCTTTGCTATCTGTTCCTCATTATCCTTTGTGCCAAATTTAAAGGACAGTAATTAATGGATCGAGTTCGCTGGCTTTGGGTAGTCTCTAAAAGCAGTAGCTGTAAAAATTACTTGTGACAAATATACTTGCATATTAGTGTTTGTTAAGATAGTTGATACTACAAGAACACCGAAGCCATTTACATCATGCAAATCTGACTCAGAAAATTGAAAGAGTTTCTTCACATGTCCTTTTAAGAGCACATTTGCAACATAGATGTGGGTGGTTAAAGCTGAGGCTTCCTTCTCCAATTTCCGTACCTTAGAGAAAGGCATCCGGTGTACAACTAAACAGGCTATCATAATCATAATAACATATCAAGAGTATAAAACAGGTATTACACTTAAATGTCCAATTTAGAAGGAACAAACCCAAGATCAAATATCTACATGTAATCTCAAATCTTAATAAGACTAAAACATAATGAGATCTAACAATAACAGCAGATGCCTGAAAATTGGAGATCCATGAAGATCATATCATATTATTTAGACACAGAGTGTTACATATTCAATAGTAAAAAATTAGAAACAACCATAGGATCATTAATATGCAATTTTGAATCTGGAAACTCAAACGTTTTAAAATATAGACAAAATTTTCAAATTTCATTCCCGACTACTTTCTAGCTTGCAAATGGTTACAATCCAGACTTTCATACACAATTAACGGGAAAAAAGAAGAAGAAGCAAATTTAGTTACGTATATAGACAATTCCGGTGAGATTCATAATCAACCAGGCTAAATCAGAAGCATTTTAAAACGGTTATTCAATCTGAAGCATCACAACAGCAAAAATAGATGAGACTTCTATGTTACTTCACAGTTCAAACTGGTGACACAAATCGATCTATGAATTCCTTTAATAGGTCTCAGTAAAAATCAATGTGCACGGACAATTTTCAAAGCCAGTGATTTACTTTTGAGAGGAAAAATCATAGTCTAGGTGGATATCATGATGTTCTTCCGAGTAATCCATTTCTTATCGAGAGCGAATCAAAGTAAAAGAACTTCTTCTGGATTTTAGAGTTAGAGATTCAAAACAGAGAGGAGAAGAAAACGGGCGAGGTTGAGATTGAGAGAGAGGTAGCTAGTTTATAAATGAAAAAAACTATGAAAGTAAAACCCTAAAGTGTGTGGTGATGTGCCCTAATTCTTATCGAGTGTAACAAGAGGCCCGCAGAATTAGCCCGCTCCATATAATCGAATAGTGACTATTACCATTTATCGGTACTGCATTATTTTTTTTATTTTTTTTGATAGGATGAAATGGAAATGTTTTTAAGAGCAGTTCCTCTACGGCAATGAACAAAAATAAAAATTTGTTGAGCTAAGTGGATGAGCAAAATGAACAAATCTGATATTTTAAGGTCCCATTTTATTAACATAAACTAATAAGAGTTGGGTCCCACTAATGATTTTATTTATATAAACTAATAAGAGTTTGGTCCCACAGATTATTTAACTAATAAAATAAATAATAAAAAAATAAATCATAATTATAATAATCAGGTTTTGGAGAGAGAATATGTGAGGGGCGATCTTCCTTATGACTCCAGCGATCTTCCCTCCGACTCCAGCGATCTTCCTTCTAACTCCGTGTCTATGGCACGATCGCCCGACTTTACCACAGACACGGGCTGGATGTTCCGACTCAATGTTCAAAGCAACAGATTTGTTGATTTGAACATATATTTTTCATGTTTGTTCATTCCATAGTGGGAGCAAAATGAACAAACTCTGAGTTTGTTCATCCCATAGGAACTGCTCTAAAGAACTAATATGGGACGCAACACGCAACAGAATCATCCCTCAAAGGTACAAAAATTTTGTAGGCGTTTTGATTTTTTTTTAGAAGCAGATTCTTCTGGTTTCTAAATTCGAGTAATGATTTTTGCTTCATGAACAAAAGTGATATCCACACACCCTCCTAGAATTTCTTCAAGCCGAAGCCACTCTCGAAAATCTACTCTATAAGTAATCGTCCTTGCTTAATCGTTTGGCACGGAAAGTGAGATCCACACACCCTCCTGGAATTTCTTTGAGCCGGAATCGCTCTCGAAAATATACTCAATAGGTCCCTGATTAATTACTTGGCACGGAAACCTACCAATGTGGTAAAAAGTTTTGTGATCCAAAAAAATAACTTAGCGTCTCAACTCTCAGTTGCCATGTGGCCTTAAAATATACATTTTGCTGCATATATTGCATCATAATCCAAAATGTTTCATTTCTCGCCCAATCTTACAATTAGGATGACATATTATCCAAAGCTTATCTGATGGTCCAAAATTTACAGACATACCAAGATTTATCTTATTATGAGATTTCCCCCTTCAAAGTCAGCTTGTTGATCCAAAATTTGTCCATGTGATCCAAAATATATCATATGACTTAACATATGCTTTGTCAATCAATTTATTTCACGATTCATCTACCACCCAAAATTTGTCTCATAATCCAAAATCTAACTTGTGAGACAAAATTTGTCTTTGCTTAAGGCTTGGTCATGGTTGCCTAATGACGCAGAAATGGGCAGAGCCAACAATGCGAAGATGCACAAAGAATAATATTAAGAACTAAACTAACTTTTCATTTCATTAGTATTTTTTAGCAACCATGACCAATCAAACAAGACCACACCAAATGCACTAAACAAAATTTAACGTTTACCCTCTCTAGACAGATTTATACATCAAGTAGTAAACTAGTAGTTAAGTAACGAAGATTGAAGAATTTCACATGGATGCAGCTGTAGCTGCTGAACATTTTGCACTCTTTCAGAATCCCAACATAGAGAAAATCTTGAAACCGAGCCTGAAGCAAAGACATGTACACATCATTCACAGGTTAAACACCACTAATTTCTTGAATTATTCAGATCCAGAAGGGAATCCATCCAATAGCAAGGTCAGCAAATCCTATATTTTCACCTCCAAAAAACTTACCCTTTAAACTCATTTCAAGAGTTTTCGGATTATCTTGAGTCTCCTTCACATCTTTTCTAGCTCCTCGATTCCGACTTTGCACAATGCACTAAAATTGAAGCCGCAATGTACAAAAGAAGACCTATCAATCAAATTCAACTAGATTTGTGCCCGTGCTACGCATTGGGCATATTTTTTGATTTGGCGTGCGTGAGGCTTCGTCCGCCCGTGACGATATATTTGTAATTGTGTGTGCGCGGGGCTTCGTCTGCTCCATGGTGATGTATTTTTGATCTGGTGTGACGGGGCAAATACGTTAAGTAAGTGGAGAATATATGAAGGTTTTATTTATTTTCCCTTTTAACTTGGTGCCCAGTGGTAATGCATTTTTGATTTGGCGTGCGCTGTGCTTTGTCCCCTTTCCGTGATGATGTATTTTAGATATGGCGAGCGCGGGACTTCGCCCCGCCCCGTGGAGATGTATTTTTGGTTTAATGTGCGAGCGCGGGGCTCCGCCCCACCCGGGCTTTTTTTTTTTATTTTTTTTCCGCAAAACTCTTTATTCCTTTCAAAGATGACAAACCAAAAGTAAAAGATGTATTTTTGATTTAGCGAGAATAAAATGCGGGGCTCATTCCACCATTGGGTGAGCCCCACCACTTAGCTAATGGCCATTGGTGTGCGTGGGGCTTAAATCGCTCCATGGTGATGTATTTTTTGATCTGGTGTGACGGGGCAAATATTTCCACCGTGCAGTTTGAATCTTCACTTGAAGGTTCATAATCAACCGTAAGAAAGAAGTGGAAGAAAGAGATCCACGGGATTTATGCAATATATGGTTGGTTGAAAAACTGAAGTCAAAGAAAAATACAAAGATTAGCTAAAACGTTAGTCCTTCATCTTGTAGATAACCAACCAATCTATCAATTCCTCTCATGGGCCACTGATTCCGTTCAATCTTCTAACTCTTCCAACTTACTTATTGAGAGGAGAAATCACCACGCCGGTAACATATAAGAGGATGTACCCATTAATCCATTTCTTAATCGGAGCAGATCAAAATGAAAGAGCTTCTGTATGAGTGTTTTAGATTCAGATTAGAGAGGAGGACAAAAACGGAGTAGTTGTAGTTTGGTCTAGAGAGAGAGAGTAGAGAGAGTGTAACTGGCTTATAAATGAAAACCTAAAGTGTGTTGTGTTCCCTTATCCTTATCCAGGGTAACAACTTCATTGTAGCACAACAAAAAGCCCACGGAACTAGCCCGGTCGACATGATTTACTCCCTAAATGTCATTGAAACCAAGATTTTAGCAAACCTCCTCTATAGTCAAGCCCTTGCGATTTTTCGCAACATCAGCAAACCCAAAACAGAACCAAATTCCATAAGATTACCTGCTGGAATCAAATTAGGATTAGTTTTAGAAAGAACTTTTGAGGAACATTGCTTTTTAGTACTTAAAGTACCATTAGGGAAAAGACCGGTCACTTTAGTCTTTAAGCTTAGATTGTGTTTGCACTAATAGTTGGTTGAGACAAGGATGATTTAGTGATGCTAGTCTCAGCGACTTCCAAAGCTAGGGGATCTGAAGCGACCTCCTGTTCTTCTTGAAACACTTGGAATCTGTTATAAGTTTCGAAGCCAGGGGGAATTGAAGGATCAGAAGATGAAGAGCTTGCCCAAAGCAACCACAGCGGAACACCATCATCAACACCATTCTTAATACCTTGGTTAATCTCCTCAACTGACAACGATTCTTTATTTCTCTTAGACTTCCTTTTCTTCCTCTTATTGGTCTCAAAGGAAGCTGTAGAAACCTTAATCTAATTAATAACTTCCTTGTTAATTGATCTGCATACAGAAACCAAATGTCCCACAATTTTACAATGGGAGCAAAATTTAGGAACCTTGGGGATCTCGACACCCTGCCAAACTACTTCAATATTGTTGAGATTATTAGTCCCACATTGTTGGGCAATCTAAGATCCTGGTTTATAATCCCTTAGGGGAAAAACTACATATATTTTGTCCTGAAAATTGAATAATTGTGTGGTTGAATTGGATTGAGTTCAAAACATTACGTATTGGAGTAGGTGGTGAAATTGGGTAATAAGCCACTGACTGTTCTATGAGATTTGGGAAAAACCAGCAACAGCTTTCATCATGAATTCTGCTTCTTCTTCTATGCAAAAAGGATTTACAATGTAAGAGTCTCTCTGTTCCTCTCTAGAGTCTTCGCCATCAAACAATACCATTCGAATTCTATTAGATCATTAATTGTTTAGTCTTCTTTGAGCTTTGGAACCCAAAATTACAAATAATTCGGAGAGGATTTTCTTTTTAAAAATACTTTGAATGTGGAATTAAGTTTGGATTGGAAGTCTGAATTCTCGATTCTCGTAAGCCTAGGATAATATCATACTCTTCATTTTTCTTAGTACTTACTACCAGTACTCTTAGCTAAATGAGATCCGGTGAAAAGTCTAAAACGCGTCGTTGTACTCAATGATAACTAGAGATTCCGTAACAGGTTTTTGGTTGTGAACAAGTAATGGAATCTTCCTATGAACAGGATTGTACTGCAATACCCGAGTAGCTTTACTCATCTTTCGACATTGTGTTATCCTGAAATCTGCACCTTTGCTCTCACTCACGGTTACTTGAACACCTTATTTATACCATCATTATTCAACATTTCTAAAGTCTTGCTAATAGCATAGACAGTTGAGTCATGTGTCCGTAGTGGTCGAGAGTGAGAGATGGTCAGGTTGTATAAGTGTGTATCCCACACGTGAGAGTCGGTCTTTGTTCAATCAGTTAGAATATATAAACTCGAATGAAACTCTCTGTAAATTCTATCTTTCTTTATATCAGTTCATTGATCAAATCGTTCTCAGTTAAACATGTAGACATTCATTCATTGAATGTTATCATGGTATCAGTCCCGAGAATTTCAATTATCAGGGGTATCGATTCATAGCTTCCACTATTCTTCGTCTCTGATTCATCTTCTAGAAGATTTGTTCCTCAATCTGATAAGGTTTTCTAAGAAGTGAAGATTTACAGGAATCGGTGAGGGTTTGGATTTGATCCTGACGCTTATTGCAACGTCGTCAATTAGGATTAAGCATGTATTTTGGATCTAAAATTCAGATTTAGGGTTTGAGCTCTTGGTTATTTCAATTTCTGTCGGTGTTTGGATTGAAATCTCTTACCTCATCAACTATCATCTCCAGTCTATGCTGGTAATCTCCATCTTAATCTTTAGATTACTTTAGATTTGATCTCATGTGTTCAATTTCTACATCACTATCTCAACAAAATTCAATTTCGTCTGTTTTCATCATAACTTGGTATGATTTTAACCTAGTTCTTTTATCAAATCCTAATGGTACTGATTCCTGGGTCTATTCGGGTCGAGCATGCCTATTTCTGCTACAATAGTTAGTTAGGAAGAAGCTTAATGTTGTTCCATTGGATAGTGGAGAAGAATTCTTCTTAAATTCAAGTAGAATGTTGGGGTACGTGTGTATGTTGATTGTT
Source organism: Papaver armeniacum (assembly GCA_023531295.1). Classification (NCBI taxonomy): domain Eukaryota; kingdom Viridiplantae; phylum Streptophyta; class Magnoliopsida; order Ranunculales; family Papaveraceae; genus Papaver; species Papaver armeniacum. Next base: position 34,137 of record JAJJWW010009232.1, read on the forward strand.
TGTTTGCTCCATTGAGTGCTTAATTTTGCTTCGGTTAGCTCCTCCTCTCAATGTTACTTTGGTACAAGTCCTCACCGTAGTGGTATGTGAGTGAGTTGGTTTGTGTGTTCAATGATGGTACCGAGGATCTTTGTTTGGGATTGAAATTGGTGAGATATATAAGTACAGATTGAAGTTCTTTAATGAGTCTACATTCAATTCGGATGTAGCTTGGTCTAGTTATCTTTTACTTTCATATTTGTTATTTTGTCACATTGAATAAGACAAGGTTCATCTGAGATCGTGTTGTGAATAAACAAATGAAATAAATGAAGAAATGGAATTCTTTTGATGCTTGTTGTTTGCTTGAAAAATTGAGTATTGCGGCTGAGAATGGTAAGTGGAGTTGGTGTTTTTCAATCTTTGGATCGGTTGGCGGAGTGCTTCTATTGTGATTCTTTTGTGTGGGCTTTATATTTTGATGTTGTTGGTCTTTGTTGTTACATCAATTTGATGGTGATTAAAGCTAGATCGGGTGTATTACTTCGAGGACAAGTGATTTTATCTCATGTTATGTGGATGGAGTTGTGTTATGTTCGGGTTATGATGCTACATGTCGAATTGTGCGCTTTTTTATTGTTAGTTGGCATTGACCTTGTACATCCCCTGCAGCTATTTCTATGATCCAATCAACAATTTTGTCTGACCGAGATATGATGCCATTTCTTTGTTGCTCCTTATTTTACTTCTTCTTTGGTGGTATGAGTCAACCTGCAAGAATTTACTTCATATGTCTCCCTTCAACCGCTAGGTGTATACATCTACTGAAAGCAACGGTGGTGATTCAAGCTATGCGCCAAAGATTGAATATGGCTAAAGCTACTCTTACTGATGCAAACCAATTTACGTAGTTTGCTTTAGATATACCTCTCTTTGCTAGTGATGAGCTATTTTACATACACTACCGGGTATTTCTTTTTTAATGCAACTATGTACTTCCCTTTGCTACTTCGCCATCGCATATGCCGCTACACCTGCTTCTACTCCTACTTCTCCATTATCCTATCTAGTGCAATATGGCTATACTTTCCTACACCAAATCATGTAATGAACTGCATCAAGGACTGCCTCCTACTAATGCAACAAATACTCGCATACCTTCTATCTACAGATATACCCACTGCGACTACTACGAAAATTTTCCATATTTCGTATACAACAACAAACAGTCTGCCCATTTGTTCTCTGTCTACGACAAGTTTGAACTGTGACTGCAGTTTTTCGTTACACACTTCATTGTTGTATCTTGTTGTTATGGAGAGTTATATTGTCTGATTTCTAATGCTCCATAATTGTTGTTTATCTATTAGCATAGACAGTTCAGGTCATGTGTCTGCAAGTTCAAGGTTTCTTTGCCATCCACCTTGACCTTGAGGGGGATAATAGCATAGACAGTTCAGGTCATGTGTCTGTAGTGGTCTGTAGTGAGAGATGGTCAGGTTGTGTATAAGTGTGTATCCCACACGTGAGAGTGTCGGTCTTTGTTCAATAAGTTAGAGTATATAAACTCGACTGAAACTCTCTGTAAATTCTATCTTTTCTTATATCAATTCATTGATCAAATCTTTCTTAGTTAAACATGTAGACATTCATTCATTGAATGTTATCAACTGCAACTATTTTAACAAGACATTCAAGATTAAAATCACAAAAAATTGATGGTTCAGGAAGATCGTATCATATTATTCACACACAGAGAAGAATCATTGATGTGCAATTGGATCTGGAAACTCAAACATTTTAAAATAGAAAAATTAAAATTTTGGTTTCGACTGGTTTCTAGTTGCAAATTCATAATTTGCTGTAAAATCACAAAAAAATTGATGGTTCAGGAAGATCGTATCATATTATTCCCACACAGAGTAGAATCATTGATGTGCAAAACTCAAACATTTTAAAATACAAAAATTAAAATTTTGATTTCGACTAGTTTCTAGCTGCAAATTCATAATGAATTTGCTCTAAAAACAAACATCAGTTACATAGATAGACAATTCCACTGTGTCGTGAAGTTTGAATCTTTGCTTAAAGAGTAACAATCAACCAAGCTAAGTAAGAAGGCAAAAAAGAGACGAGACCACGGAAGTTGGGCAACAAATGGTAGGTTGCGTAGCTGAAGTCACAGGAACATAAGCTCAAATCTTTCTTCCTCAGCTTGGAATCACCAAACAATCTATCATTTCCTTTCCTTGGCCACCGGATTCGTCCAAGCCTCATCTCTTCCAACTTACTTTTCTGAGAGGAGAAATCATAGTGCTGGTAGATTTTAGGTAGATTTGAGGATGTTCCAAATAATCCATTTGAGCAGATCGAAATCAAAGAGCTTATTCTGTTTTTTTTGAGATCCAAAACAGAGAGAGGAAGAAAACGGCGTCTTTGTAATTTGGGTCATTAAGATATAAGAGAGTGTAGCTGGTTTATAAACCGAAACCCTAGGGTGGATGGTGTGCTGTGCGCCCTTATTCACCTTATCTAGGATAGGACAAGGGTAAGAAAGAACTTCAATGCAGCACAAACAAAAGGCCCAAAAACGTTGGGTCAAATGTCCATTTTAGGTTACTTAAACAGTATCTTTAAGTTTTGGGATATTAGAACATTACTCATAGTTTGCTTGTCTTTTAGACTCAGGAATTCAAATCTAGGGCCTATTTAACCAAAAAACTGATAATTCAATAGTGACTTTGACCCCTCTTATTTAATTTTAATGATATCGGAAATTCAGATCTAACACGCTGTTTTGTTGGATTTGATTTGCAATCTAATTTTGACTCAGCATTTGACATGTCGGTTGTTTTTTGTTTTATTTTCTGTTTCATTTTTTGGCATGTCTAACTCGAGGGCTGACTCGGCTGATACATCGGCTAAGAATAATGTGAGTCGGGTACCATTGTTCATATGGCTATTTTACATATCTTACTGGAGTCAAAAAAATTCTATAACTTTGTTACTGATATACATTCGAACGACTCAGTTGAGTAAGAAAAAAATAAACAACATATAAGTCTTGCTCCCCCATAATGATGCAAGGATTATCCCTTGATGTTCTGGATCAAGTGGTAATATGGAAGATTGTATCTGGAGTGAGGTGGTAGGGGAAGTAGATTGTGCAGTTCTGGATCCTTCCTCGGCTGGTGTGTGAAGAATTTGATCCTTCTTGCACTGCCCTTGTGAATGTGAATGGATTGTTGTTGCTGATTCCGTTTGTGTATGGGCTAGTGTGTGCAAAGGTCGGAAGTCGCCATCTGTTGTACCATCATGCTGAACTTTGCATAGAAACATTTTTATTTCAGGATGGCAGTTAAGCTTTCAAATGAAGGATACATTTGGACTTGTTGTAGCTGTATGGATGAGGATGAGAAGTAACCACCTTTGACGCTGTATTTGCTTGTATTACAGAGTTGTCAGGGGTTGGCTAGTGGAGTTGGAGATAGAGGCTGGCGGTTGGGCAGCCAGTTGGTATCCCAAATGTCGGATGTAAGCCGCTTCTTTCTCTATTCCCTTCCAATATTTCATAATTTACTAGGATTCAAAGCTGTAAGGGAAATGATAACCTTTTCTGAACTTTACATTGCCTAGACACACAACACAAGCACTCCATTAACCTGGAAAACGAAATCCAAGTTTTTGATGGCCATTTCTCATTCATGCTTACATTTGATACGATGTTTTTTGTTTTTGAACCATTTATTTAATCAAAGTATGCAATTACCAAACATATAAAGGCTTATAGATAATGAGTGTGTTTTTTTTTTGTTTGTTTTCTGACGACATAGCCTACTCAGACACACTCCATGACCTGAAAAACAAAACAAAAAAAAAAAAAAACTACAAGTTTCGGATTTATGATATGGATGGCCTATGTTTTTTTTTTGTAATGCATGGAATTAAATCACCTCACATCCGTATCCCATTCAGTAAGTAATCTCTCCCCACTATGCATTTGATGCGATTCTTCTAGCACACCATTCAAAAATCCAACAAAGATTTCTTTAGGGACCGATCCCATGGTACTAAGTCCACTGGTACGATTCCATGCCTACATAAATGCTTGCAGAAATACATAGCCTTATCAGAAAAACAAAATATTTCTTTGATCATAATTAAGAAGAAAATCAGGAAACAGTAGTGGATGAAAATCAATCTATAATTACCTTTTAGGCTTTCCGAGACCTCTCATACCGAACTTTAGGTTCAACATTCATAATACAGGGTTGTTTTTTCCTTCTCATTTCCATTGTGATTTTGCATAAATCTAGCAAGCTAGCTAGAGAGATAGATGTAATTAGAATTTACAAAGAATGAAAGATGTAGTGGGAGAAGTTCTGAACTTCTGATCTCTGTTTTATAGAGAGATTTGCAGGCAACAAAGCTGAAAGTTTCTGTTAATAACAGAATCTACGTCACCTTACCCTAAACTGTCTTTTCTCTAACAGACATCGATCATCTAATGCTAACAGAATCTTTAATCAGAGCGAAAGAAAAACAATGAAGCTGAGCTGAAATAATTAGCTGCTTTAAACAGAATGAGTTTCTTTCCAGATATCGTAACCTAAAATGGAAATGGTGGGATCAATGTTGATGTGGTTGTTAAGGTGTTTGGTGGCAACACATGCATACGATATCCCTTTGAAGATGGAGAGGAGAGAATACAGTCGAATCGAATTAATTGTAACTTGTTAGACATTAACTGAGATAATGCCAATACACCTAATTTAATCTAATTCATTCACAGAGACTGAAAGCGACAATGACTACGCACCTACTGGTGGTTGAATTATTGAATTCTTGAAGATAAAATTTTGCCAAGAATATCATGAGATTGATATCGATATGTAAGACACCGAAATAAAATCGTACCCTAAACATTCTTCAAGAAGTTTACAGAGAATTTACCAAGCAATGTATACTCCGAGCATAATATCCATATAACCCACATAAAATAAGTATAATTAATTCAACGAAATCTGGGTTCTTATGATTATTAACATAACCCATAAAATTATATATTATTCTTATATATAGCCCAAAATAAATTATCAAATCCCTAAATCGAAAAAATAAAGTAAAAGTAAATCATGTAACTTTCATAATTAGGTTTACGTAATATCTTAGTTTTAGAAGTGAAGACCTTCCAAAGCCCACGTGGGTATATAGTATGATAATGACTACGCACCTACTGGTTGTTGAATTATTGAATTCGTGAAGATAAAATCTTGCCAACAATATCATGAGATTGATATATGTAGTATCGCTAGGATTAAGACACTGAAATTGAAGACGTAAGGAAGTTAACAGAGAATTTAGCAAGCAATGTATACTCCGGAGCACAATATCCATACGTTCTCTTAAATATAGTCCATTATTTTATTAACTATAACCCATATAAAATAAGTCATTAATTCAACCAAACGAGTTCTTATGATTATTAACATAACCCATAAAATTATACATAATTTTTATATATAGCCCAAAATAAATTATCAAATCCCTAAATCGAAAATGTAAAGCAAAAGTAAATCATGTAATTTCCATAATTAGAATTATGTAATACCTGTGGTATATATAATTGATGATCTTAGAATACCCAGTTTGATGTAATAATGATTGAGCAAAAATAAAATCATCTTAGAGTATTGATTTTATGGAAAATCTATGGTACTTGGAACCTGGATTCATTTTAGAACCCCACAAAGAAAGATTTTTTTTTTTTTTTTGATTGTGGTTGTGCGGCAGGTTGAGCGGTACTGTAACATATTATCACCTGCACCAACAACAATAATGGAGATCTAAAAAGTTTTGTAGTCCCTCATTATTTTGGTGTACTTGCACGCGAAGGCATTAGGTTAATGAGCTATATTTTTCAAACGAATTATCATTTGCTATAAATACATCCAAGGGGATCGATCAACAAAGTATATTGACAAAAGATTTGGACTAAAAATACATGGCTTAACAAAGATTAATTATAAGAAAAATAATTTATACAGACAGTGCAAATGGAAATTTCTTGATAAGGTGCTTTAATTTATTGCTACTCACCTATTTTTACCGGATACTTTTTACGTCTTGAGAATTTCACTCACACCATAATATAAATGGATTTCCTCGTAGCTATCTCCTAGCCTATGTTCTTTTTGGTATCGCTCTTCCGTATGGGTTGTAGTTGTAGAGTAATATGATCGGTCGAGTTTCAAACGACGAAATCGTCTATCAACTAAAATAAGAAGCCTTCAAATATGCATTTGTGACACAAATTCTTCACTTACTTCATTAATTAGAATTTAAACTTAAACGTGAATCGTGACATGATGAAATCTCTCATCAGAAATGATGCCCCATCTTGTGTATATCCTAGTGGTGTAATTAAAGTGTAATTAACTTTTATAATCTCATTTGTCTATTTTTATTACTATTTAGTTTGGGTTAATTATTCTTATGACCCTAGAAAATACGTGTCTTACACTCTTACTCTTTTGGCCCTAGGGTCATAGAAATAATTATGCAAATTATTCTCTTGGCCCTGAAATAATTGTAAATATTTCCTACACACATTCTAGCTGTGCATATTTGCTGCACGGATTCTAGTCGTGGATATTTTCTACATACTTCATATCAATGTGTTTTCATCTTTAAAAAATGGTTTTAGAAACTTATTTAATGTACATATTATAGTATAAACCATTATGAAAGGTTGACTAAAAATATGGATAATAAATGCCACTAGAAAAACACTGTGGATAATATTTGCACACTAAAAAAAAATACTTGGAATAATAGTTGTACTTTAAAAAAATTCGGTGGATAATATTTACACGCGAATAAGAAAAATAATAAAAATCATTTAAGGAATAAAAAAATACCTAAAAATACGAATAATTTGATATTTGTATTTACGCTCGTTGGATTGGTCTTTCGAAAACCTTTCCAAATATATAAAATTTGTCAAATTTCACAAATTTGTGAGATGTGTTATATTGAAGTTGGTTTGAATAAACTTTGTGAGATACCCTTCAAGAATTTAGTTTATGTCAAATTTTTACATCATTAATTAACATCTTTATTCGTATGATCCTCCTTCTTTTTTAAGAACGCGAAATTGGGGGATATAAAAAGGAATTAGGGGATATTGATTACTTCTCCCGACCCATGGTGTGTGTTAAGGGGTGATTTTGGGTATGTAAATACTAAAATACCCTTTGGTTAATTTAAAAACATTATGAAAAGAAAGAGAATACCCTTTCTACTAAAACATTAAAATCAAAAACCAAATTCATATATCCCCATTTACCTAAATCAGCATCACAAGCACGAAGGGTTAGGTTAAAGAAAAAAAATTCCATCGTTCTTCATCGTTCTTCGTCGATTCAAAAATTTCTTCGTCGATTAACCAACCCGAATCATAAACAATGCCTCCACGAAAGAAACCAAATGCCCAATCGAACTCAACATCATCGATGTCTCAACAAAAATAGGCGGAAAGACTTGCTAAGATTTCTCAAGAGAAAGAACACAAAGAAGCAACGTTATCTGACGATCAACTACTCAAATATATGGCTTCTGTGAGAAGGTAAGTCATTTAAAACTACTTTGTAGGTGTTTAAATCGATCTCTGGCAATGGGTTTAGGTTAGAATCGCGAAACCTAACTCAAACAGTTGAGTTTCAGATAGTACCGGCATTGAAATTCGTATGAATACAGTGCCGGTTTCGATTTTACGGCATTCAATCTAGGATGAATACAATGCCGGTTTTCATCCCAGTTAACCAGACTGAATTTTCACTACCGGCATTCAATCTAGGATTGTCTACAAATGCCGGTTTTAGTACCTATAGTGTTTGATAATAATTCGTGTATGCCGGTATTGGACTTAAAACATACAGGAGAGTTTATGAATTTGTCACCAGTACCGGCATTGATTTGTGGATTCATTCCATGCCGGTGTTGAGTACCGACATTCGTTTCTCATATTTCGAGCATGCCGGTAATGGACTTAAAACATACAGGAGAGTTTATGAATTTGTCACCAGTACCGGCATATATTTTTGGTTTCATTACAAGCCGGTTATGAATACCGGCATTCTTTTTTAATAATTCGAGCATGCCGGTAGTGGACTTAAAACATATAGAAACATTGTCAACAATACCGGCATAGATTTTAGGTTGCATTTATATGCCGGTAGTTGGTACCAAGACTTGTCGATAGTCAATGTGTCTTAGCCGGAACATGGTACCGGCGTGGTTTAGTTTAAGGTATTCAATGTCGGTACTAAAACTGAAGGTGAGTTGTCTTATTATATTCATTCCTTTCCGTGTGCTTACGATATAGGTCAAAAGCAAAAGAAGCCAACAAAATAAAAAATAAAGATGTTGTCACTAAGAGAAGAAGGAAGGACGGTCTTGATACTCCTCAGTCTCTGCCTCCTCGAGGGAAAGATGAAGGTAGTAAGATACGTTTGGGGGCTGGTACAAGAGAGGTAATTTGGGAGAGTGGTAGTGACCGTAGTCGACTTGCAAACCGTGAGCAGGATGATCAAGATGAACCAAATGAAGAGGAAAGTCAATTAGCAAGCCAAAGCGAAGTTGGTGGCCCAAGTCAACAACCAACACAAGGCAATGGAAAGAAGGGGAAGGTCAACGTCAAAGTGAAAGTTAAGGGTTCTCACCTTCCTCACATTGATGACATGATTCCTGACCTTGAACGTGGTAGAATTTGGGGCGAAGCTTTGGAACCGAAAACATTATTTGGATACAAGCACTCGTGGGCTCGTACTATCTATCAAACCTATGTAAGCATTTTTATCTTGTACATATGTATTGTTGTGTATTTATGTAAAATCTCTTAATTGTATTGTCTCTCCTAATTGTAGGATCATAAGAAGGTTGTGCGTGTTTGCCGAAACGAAGCCGCTGATGGTTGGGACTTGTCCGAGGAATATGAAGAGGTCCAAACAATAGTAAAGGATTCTGGTCTATATGCTTTGGTTGAAAATTATGTTAAGCCCGATTCTATTACTATCAATTGTTGTTAAAGGTATCATGGTGAAACCGATACCATGCACTTCCCTTTCGGGGAGATGACCTTCATCCCTGAAGATGCTCAGAACATTCTAGGCTTGAATGTTATCGACAAATCAATTGCAGAAGGAGTTAAGTCTCTAGACCTAAAATGGTCAACATTGCACGGTCTGACTAACAAGCTATTTGGTTGGGACTACAAAACTTTTGTGGAGAGCTTTTATGAATCCACGTCTGGTAAGACAAAGACAATCAAGTTGACGCTGCTTAAGAAGAATTTTGAAAAGACAAAGAAAAGAAGTTTGGAGGATGGATGAGACCCTAAACAAATTCGTTATACTTCCGCTTACCTGTTATACATCTTGGGCACTAGGTATTCCCCGACACCAATGGCAACAGGTTAGTGCGAACTACCTTCGCACTTGGATCCGTTGTAAGGTGTCTATGGATATTCTTTGGGCAATTGATAATGGCACATTTGATGATGGAGATGAGAAGGGCCTCTTAGGCTAAAACCAACCAATTTGTCGGGAATTTCACTCTCTGCCTGGTAAATTTGTTCTTAAAATTATGTTATTATGTATATTGTTCATATGTACTCTTATCGTGAACTTAGAAACAAAAATTATTGCTTCACATTGGAATAGGTGTGGGCTTATGAACACTTCCAAACCTTGTTCAAGGCCTACCCCTCCTTGAAGATCATAGATCTTCCAGAACCCGATACGCCTCTACCTAAGAGATACGAGTTCAACAATACTCCAAAGCCCGGTAACATAGGTCGACTGATCGATATGAGATTGGCTTTGGACGCAATGAGTACCAAAGATGTTGTGTTCGACCCTTACAAGGAGGCTAGAGGAAACCGGCAGGTTTTGAGGTTTGGTAACGTTGCATTTTACCATGGGTCGTTGTTCCACCCAAAAGGATACGTTATGGCTAATCCTACGCGTGTGATGCGTCAACTTGGATATAAGCAATTAGCACTTTTCCAGACGACCTCTTTTGAATGTTTTGATCTCAACATTTCTCGGTGTTATTCAACTCCAGATCGGTTGCATGTAGAGTATGTTCCAAAACCGGACCCAACAGATTAGAGGGATAGGGAACCACGTCGTTTGGTAGATATTAGTCAGTGGGAAAAGTTGGAGATTGCTGAAAAAGGTGATGAAGTTGATGACGAATACATGGAAGCACTAGTAGAACTATGGTCTTTGGTCACGGTTGAGCTTGTCACGGTCATATATATTAACGGGACTAAATTATAACTTGGCCCCGTTATTGCATAAATGCCGTGGCTAAATTTTCAGCGGGTCTGCAGGTAACTGTTTAGGTTTACAAGGGACACGGTGTTTGGATTAGCGCGTGTCTAAAGACTAAAATTATTTTCGTTCCTAAGGATGTTTCGTCACGAGCAGGACTCGCTCCGTGTCTATTGGGTTCCACGATCTCTAAGTCCGGTTTTTTGACTTTCTTATTTTTGTGTCGATCACTACTCCAGCAACCCCACCACTTCTTTCAGTTCTTCGCACTTTCTTTTCTTCTCAACTTCTCCATTTTCTTTACCATCCATAAAATCGGAGAGAGTAAAACACTAATAAATCCCTCATCTATCTAATTCTCAAAGTTTCATTATGTTGCAAAAGAGATAGGTTTATATTTTTTGGGTTGACCAATTTTGGGAAAGATTTCTCGTCTTGTAAAAACATAATAATTAGGGTTTATTAGGTCTACAGGTGGTGTAGTTGGAATCGGATCTTTGATTATCGTCGTAGCTATCATAATGCAACAACTGTAAGTAAGATGATCTATTTCTTTATTTGTTATGGGTTCTCAATTATCGTCCTTTCTTTTCCTTGTTATCGTCTGAGATTTTTTGTTTTTGTTTTTATCAGTTCAACGTCTCTAGTTTTATCTTCATTTTGATTTCTCTTGTAGATTAATTCATGGCATAGGGGTAGATAATATTTTGGGATTTGAGTTGTTCTCAAATCTATTCAATTTCTTTTTGTTGCTGTTGTTGAAGTCTAATAGTTGCCATACTAAGGAAGTTCAGTCAAATTCAAGGATCTGAGACTGTTAAATTGGAAGAGATAGAAGGCTTCTTTAATTGATCAGCTAATTATCATTTTCTAGACGGTTTGGGTTATTTATCTTGAATTTGTTAATTTAGTGATGCAGTTTGCTGTATTTTCGATTATCAATGTAGATTTTGCATGTTCCAGTGAATTTCGGATTGTTACGGTTTCCAAGTAATTTATGTTATTCAGAAACACTTGAACTTATTTTGGGTTCGCTCAATCATAAACGGTTGCATTTTTGCATTTCAAAGAGTTGGGTTTGAATCGTTTCTATCTATTTTGTTCTTAGCAGATCGTTTGTTGCTTACTGGAGTCTTCTTGATGTAACTTCTAGGCAACACGGTAAGCTATGAATCTTCTTGATATAACTCATCTTTTCTTGTAGGTCTGACTTATGTGTAACCTTTTAAGATTTACTTTGCTTAATTAATTTTGATATTTGAGTTTCTGTTTATCTAACACTGTATTTGTTTGCCCATTGTTAGGGTTTTCCTAAATTGTTGATTTACCATGGATCCACATGATGTGCTTGAGAAGAAGAGGCATAAGCACTTAATCTTCCCCTCCTAATTCATCCTTTTCAGTCATAGGTCTGACTTCATTCTCACCGTTTGTTGTCTTTACTTTTCTAAATTATTATTTTAGGTATTTGTTACATGATTGTTAGGGTGTTCCTACAATTTTCATTTACCCTGAATCCACGAGAATAAACTTGAGAAGAAGTGGTATTAACTCCAGCATCTTAGAATGGACATATTTTGGATGGGTTTTCCTACAATGTTCATTATAATTTCGTTGCTTTCAACATCAAGACTTAAGGTCATGTAGTCCTGTTTCATACTTGGGATAAGGTATTTGCATATTGTGGACTGGCTGGTAGTACTTGGGATGGACCTTCCTTCTGATATAGTATCAGAACTAGCAATTCTCTATTGATTTACTAAGGCAGCTAGTAGTTGAAACTCTTGGCTTGGTTCTACTGTTAGTGCTTCAGGGAGTAGCCTAAATCAGCCTGATTTTTGCAGAGGTGAATACTTTCCTCCACATTTTTATTGAAACTTTTTGGCCATTTGAACATTTTTTACGTGTCAACTTATCCTTTCCTATTTTATCATTCTGATATAGTTGAAGCATAAGCATATGAAGCTCACTGGGTATATTTTTGCTTATTAATTTTAGAACTATTTGGTTAATCTATACTGTAATTTTGCTTAATCAGAAAAACAAATTCCTTCAATTTTCATAGGACAAATAAGAGACAGATCTAGCTGTTGAACATTATTTTTCAGAAAATGTGAGAGTTAGTAAAGGTAATGCGTAATCTTTTTTGATATCTTGTCAAGTTCCGTCGACTTGCTATTACCATTTTATGTACTTAGTTACGGTTATTATGTAGTCTTATTAATCTTTTAAATTGTAACTATCAGGACTTGAAGCTTGGTCTTCTGGTCAAACTGAAGAAGACGAAGACAACTAGCTCAGCTTGGAAGTGCAACTGGTGTCTAAAAGACGCTTGTGAAGTACCTAATATTAGTGCCACTGGCTCACAGGTATGTCCTGCTTGATTTTTTGCTCATCTCATTTGCAAATCAATTTTGGTTTCATTATATAAATCACTATTAATCATCACTCACTGCTTTTTTCAATACTGCATCTGGTACATTTGGCCTTCCCCTGTTCTCTTCGTAGTTGATAATAAACTTAGTAAATTTTTCACATTGCAGTATGAGGATAAACTTAGTAAATTTTTCACATTGCAGTATGAGGATAATATCCTCGGGTACTAGTAAGTCTGTCACATTGCATTACCATTTGATCCATTTCTAATGATAGGACAGATATTCCTCAATGAGCCTAAGTGGTATCTAATTACCTGTTAGTTTCCTTAATAATACCTTTTTTACACTGAATTGAGCAGACAAAAGAACAAAGTTTTTGTTTTATAAAAAGCAGGATATATATATATATATATATATATATATTCAATTTGAAGAATTTTCTGTTTTATCCTAAGTTGGTTCTTAGTGGATGCCACGAATGGTAGTTCACTGCTGCTACAGTTATGTATTGCTTTCTCAATCATGTAGTTCATCTTTAATTGTGCGTGCTCGTTCTTTTGCTCTAGCTTGTTGACGTACTGCTGTAAATTTCAGGTGGCAGAAGTAAAGAGTTTACAAACAACACATTACAACAAACTTGAATTCAAAAGTTTCTGACGACAGACGGAAATTTATGAATAGCTTGTTATTCCAAGTTTTTTCAGCATCTATGGAGATATCTTCATCCATTTCGTATTCGTTTATGTTAAAAGTATGTTGTACGTATTAATGGATATTGAGGAATTAACAACTCCTATATTGTATTAAAAATCTATTTACTTTGTAAACTGATATGGGAAAATTTCCCTTTGTGGATTACATTGGTTGATTTGGAATCTTTGTTTCAAATTATTGTCCACTACTGCTTTGTCTATTTTCTTTTTCAATGTATATCAAATGCTTGGCTAACATGCAAACTTGTCACGGGGAAAAATGTAAAACGAGACCAGTGAGCAAATTTGGACACGGTGTGAGATGTAATCCGTGATAAATAATCAAATTTGGACACGGTTTCATATAAAATTTCGGGACTAAAGAATTTTTGGTCACGGTGAAATAACGAGACCATAGATGCACACATTTGGCCTCGCAGGCTTTGGTCACGGTTTTCCAAAACTGAAATACCGTGACCATAGACCTTTGGTCACGGTAATATACCGAGACTAAAGGCCCTTTTTGTACTAGTGAAGATTACCTGGAATGGTCACATCCTTATGTCGTTCTCCAGGATGACGTCCAAGTTCCTCCCCAGAAAAACCCTCCAGTTCCAACTCCCGCACAGGCACCACCTACGATGACCCAACTTAATAACACCGTTGGATTGCTTGTAAGTATTGTTAATTGCTTCGTCGTTTAATATACACATAGTCTTATATGTATACTAATTATGTGTTTGTTATATTAAACTAGCGGCGTCGGCTTGGCAAGTTAAAGAAGATGTTGGGTTGCAAGTACCAGGAAAGAGAGGTGCTGTCCCTTGAAGAAATAAAGGAATTCGAGGAAAAGCTTGATAGAATTGAAGAAACCGACCCTAGTGCAAAAGCTTTGTTCGGGGAAACTAAGTACAAACCGTCCCAAAAGAAGCAAAAGACCTAGTGATTTAACTCTTTAGTTGTGTTTTTTTTTTTTTTGGATGGTGGTTGTCACGTCTTGAACAATTCCGAACTTGTTTTTGTTTGTACCTCGTGGTTAACTCTTTAGTTGTTTGGTTTGCTTTTGGTTTAGGATACCTGGATTAAGAACATTTGATAGCAAAATCCAGTTGGTTGGTTTATGTTGAGCATGTTTTGATTTCTAGTGATTCGTTTATGTTGAATATGTTTATCCTTGCAAGATTTATTTGTGACTTTTACCGGCATAGATAAATTAGGCTAACAAAGCCGGATTTAGGTACCGGCATTGTTTAATATTTATACATCAATGCCGGTTCTAATAATTGTATTGAAATTGTTTATAAAACCATCTTAGGGACAAGAAGATTAAAAATTTCATGTTCCTGTAGAGATATTCGAAGGTACCGGCTCAGTATTATTTTCTAACATCTATGCCGGTTTTATGATATTTTCGAATTTTCATAGTTGTTTAAAAAAGCAATCGGAAAATTGAATACTTCCATGGTGTAGGTACTCTACTAGTTTTGAATAAAAATCCATTTCGAATGCTCTTCTATTTTATTCCTAATTAATCTATTACATTGGATTTGAAACTTTTAATTAAACATGCTAAAAACATGGCATGGATTACATTTGGTTAAAGATAATATATTTCCATCCCTTTTCAACAATTGGGGAACCTTTGAGCCTTTCTCGAACCTCTTGAAGACATCGTCCGGGAGGGGGTATCAAGGATCAACTTCATTGGTTTTTCTTCTCTTTCAACATATTCCTTTCCCTTCATATAACACCCATAACACCCATCGATTGGCTTGCATTGGCCCTTGTGGTTTTCTCTTGACCACTGCTAGTTGAACAACTCTGTCAAACCATTGAAACTCATCGCACTTTGGGTGATTCAAACACCTTAGAAACATTCTTCCATTTTCAGCAACATTAGTTTTTGCAATCCAAAACCGCGTGTCCCATCACAGACTTCTACACTTTGAATAAATAAAAGGACAGTCCATGGCTAGATGAGAAGGTGACTTGCAAATTTGACACTTGCAATGATGACTCTGTAAGAGAAGATTATATTAGTCGTGGGTCATAGTAGTGAAGATCATATTGTTAGTAAATGTACTTACTTTGCAAATAGAGGAAGATGATGAATCCCCCATCTTTTGTGAAGCGTTAACCGTGCTTGCTTTCTTGAGAGAATGATTTTTGTAATTTGGTTGCTGGTTTGTGTAGAATTTTCCAAAGGAATGAGGGTATTATATAGAGATGAATCTCCAACGGTCTTATTTTTCAAAAAACTAGCCGTTTTTTTTTAATTCATCAATTACCGGCATAGACGTTATTATAGATTGAATGCCGGTTTCATTTACCGGCGTTTCAAAGTGTTTTGAAACCATGCCGGTATTGGTTGCATATTTGTCTCAATCTCTGTTAAAAAAATTTCCTAGTACCGGCATTGTAAGCTTATCATAAATCGTTAAAGTCGGTGTTTGCCGGCATTCTATTTCACAGTTACGACAATGCCGGTTGTGGCAATTTTCAAAAAAACTAGTCGTTGAAGTTTTTCTCTATATAAAGAGAGCTAATTCTTGGACCCAAATAGCAAAAAACTCGCGTTCTTATATATCTCCTTGAGCCTCTTAACTTTGAAACCCTAAACCCCATAATAATTATCAATAAATAGCTTAGTATAGTACCTAATCCACCATACAACAATGGCATCGTTTGACTCGGAGGAAGATTTAGCAATCACCCAAGCATGGTACGCGTGAAACTCGTCCATCAACTATAGATAGCAAAAGACGCGAGATTCCATGTGGTTGAAGATTTTTAACAAATTTGTTCACGATTACAGAACCGAAAGGAAGAACTGCTCAACAAATCGAGCAATGACACGACATCATCCTAGATGCTATGGTTGAGTATCTAAAAATGAAACACCGGATCGAGCACGCCAGCCGCAATAGATTGTCCCCTCAACTACTCGTAAGTATCTTTATGATTAGTTGGACACAATCTACTCTTTCTCAAATTTTATGTAACAAACAAAGTTTCTGTGTTGTTTTGGTAGAATGAAGCGGTGAAAACGCGATACTTACAAGAAAAGGGAGAACCATTCATGTTTGAAGCCAACGTGAACCATATTGTAACCAAAGTCATTGAGTACCACCAGTTGGGTGAATCGAAACGGATTCTTCTTAAGAAGATTGATAGTTTAGTGTAATTTGCTTAGGTTTTTAGGGTATCCAGTTAGGTATTTCGTAAGGTTTTGTGGGTATACCTCTATGTAAGCCCTCACGAGACTATAACTCGTCCACTTGGGCCACCAAGTGGTTTAAAGGCTTGATGCACGTGCTAAGTGCATTCGTTGTTCCGTCGACAAGGATTAGGTTCGAAATAAGTTATAGTTCCGGCTTAGTATGTAAACATATTTCAATTGCCTAATGATTCCGGCTTAGTATGTAGTATATTAATCTATGCGGTGCAGATTCTGCCGGCATTTAGGTCAAGGTTATACCAATGCCGGATTGTTCAAAAATCAGTGCCCAACGGCTATTTTTTTGAACCATAAATCGGCTTTAGAGTGCCGGCGTTGATTGTAGGTCATTGGCAATGCCGGCACTAAATAGCCGTTGTGCAATCATCTATATAATGCAATGGATTCACCCATTGCACTTGATACCTCCAATGGAAAATCCATCATCAACTACCAATTCCATCATTGCCATGGAAAAAGAAAAACCGAAGAAGAACAAACTATCCACTCCGTTGGGAAATCAATTATCAACCACCAACTCGGTTTCCTTATACTAGAAAAACTTAAAAGGAAGGAAGAAACCACCAAGTCAATTGCCGCAATGGAAGAAGAGATACTAAAGAGAAAAAGAGAAGAAGAAGAGGAAGCAAAGCTTGAACATTATCGCAAAGAAACTAAAGAAATCCTTAAACGCCAAAAACAATCTAAGATAGAAGCGGATGTCGAGGAAGAAACCGAGTGGATTAAAAATTACTACATAGTATCGGATTTCGGGAAGATCACCGCCCTTCGAATCTTTTTTGGGGTCTTGTTAGGCTGGTCCTTACAAGAATAACTAATTTGAAGGTAAGAAAGGCCGAATGGATTACGGTGATCTCTATGTACAAAATCGAACAATTGCACTCATAAAGTTATGTCGCAAATACAACGAGTTTCTTGCAAGATACAGAGGGAATAGGTTTCAAGCTCAGGACGCATATACCAAATGGAGAAAAGAGCCTTTTAGGCATTTCGAAGCGGCTATGCTTATTCAATCTCGTTCTAAGAAATGATGTTAGTTGCAATTGGTTTGAGTTAATGTTTTTAAGTTTATTTCCTTAAGATTATGCGGTCTATGTTATTTATTTCATCAATTTCTCTCCTTATCCGCATCGAAAAATAAACCAAATAATATACCGTTATCAAAAGGCGTCCGTTGAATTCTGCTCACCAAATACTTATTGTTTAATCTGGCATTGAATTGTTCCATTTTTCAATCTGCGGATTAACGATTACAAACACAAGTTATGTGGCAGTTACAAAACTCATTCATTCCACTTATTTGACGTTTACAAACTATTTTATCCCACTTATTTGACCGTTACAAACTATTTTATCCAACTTAGTTGACGGTTACAAACTCCTTCATTCTATTTAAGTGGCGGTTATAGAAAGGAAATCATTCATTCCCCATTTTTATTCAATCTTATATTTTGTTTCATCTTCTATATCAAAGCCAATGGGTAGTCACAAAAACCGTGAAAAACCCATACCCAATCCTGAAAAATCTGTTGATGAAGGTGGTAAATCGAAATCAAAAGCGCAAGAACTTCCTGAAGAGTCTGATGGTGAGGCGAGAATAATAAATTTGCTTAGGTAAGTGATGTATATATTGAATTGAAGTTTTTAATTTTAGGGTTTATCCCATAGTAGAAAACACAAAGTGAAATCATGTTGTTTAGTCTTTCTACTACACTAAAAGTAATTTTAAAAATTGTTCCATGTTTGATTGGCGGTAGAATACAATTTGAAAATCATGCCGAATATATGTCCCGAATCCAGTATTTTATTGCATGCCTTTACCTAAGATACATATTTAATTGAATACCATCTTGGGTTTTACGACCGGCTTTGTATATTTCATCAATACTATGCCGTTTTTCATTAGCCTATTTTGTTAAAATCTCTGTACTAAAATCCCACAAGATCCGGCATTTAAACTTTCTATATAACAATGCCGGTTCTCGGTCTTGCCGGCGTTGTCGATATGTTAACTTACTATGCCGGTTTTCTGTTGAAAAAAATGTTCATTCTCCGTCTAAAATTCAAAGACAACCGGCATGATATTTTAATTGATTAGAATGCCGGCACCTTTAGGAACTTATGTTACGTTCGATTTATATGCCCGGTTGTCATTATATAACTCGGTTTACATATTGGAATATAGGTCTAGAGCGTAGTAAAGAACAAAAGAAAAGGCAAAGTTGTTTTAGAAGCAAAAAGTAAGTCTTCTCGACGTAGCCGTCCCGATCAAACTCTTGCTAAGGTCACAATTCGGGATCAACCTATAAGCTACCCAACCAGCGAAGTGATGATGATGATGAGTGGGAAACATATCCCAGTACCCGAACGAGCGGGTGGATCATCCTCACAAGCGAGTGGCTTAGGATGACCGATGTCCTGAGTTGAAGCCCCTAAGGATAATGAAAAGGCACCCCCAACCCACTTTCCTGATAAGTATGACATGATTCCAGCATCAGCGATGATGGCAAACATTGGGGTGAACCGATAAACCCGCAACTCTTATTTGCCTACAAACACTCTTAGGCTCGCTGGATATATCAAACTTATGTAAGACGTTTGCATCTTGTTATTATATTATTTATTTGTGATCAAGTGAATGTAATTTACTTGGTGTGTTTTATAGGACCACAAGAATGCCTTCCGTGTTAGCCGCCATCAACAATCGGATGTATGGCCTTTGAAGCTTGAGTGTGACGCCGTTAAAGTCGTAGTCAAAGCATCTCGGGTTGTATCCCATTGTTGATGGTGGTTTTTAGACAAGGGGTAAAATCGTAAAACCCCATGACCTAGTGTTACCCGCAACACATTAAATAAGAGCATTTAACTCAGGTGTAAATAATTAATAGGGGTATTTTTTCAAAATACCAGATTAGGGTTTTCAACACGGAACCATAATTCCAAAACTAAGCCGCATACTGCGCACCATGGCAACAATGCCAAACCAAGCCGCATCTTATCGCACCATGGCAACAATGCCAAACCAAGCCGCATCTGCGCACCATGGCAATATTGCCAAACCAAGTCGCATATCTGCGCACCATGGCAACAATGCCAAACCAAGCCGCATACTGCGCACCATGGCAACAATGCCAAACCAAGCCGCATACCGCGCACCATGGCAACCATGCCAAACCAAGCCGCACTCTGCGCACCATGGCAACCATGCCAAAACAAGCCGCATAATGCGCACCATGGCAACCATGCCAAACCAAGCCGCACACGCGCACCATGGCAACCATGCCAAAACAAGCCGCATATTTGCGCACCATGGCAACCATGCCAAACCAAGCCGCATACTGCGCACCATGGCAACCGTGCCAAGCCAAGCCGCACTCTGCGCACCATGGCAACAACGCCAAATTCCAAGCCGCTATGCCTTTGGCCCACGCCAAACATAGCGCCCTAGGCTTGCAAGACTTGCAACTAGGTCAACATGGCCGCACGTGCCATTGGCACATGCCAAAACGTGTCGCAAGCCATATTTCCGAGCGCTATGCCTTTAGCCCACGCCAAACATAGCGCCCTAGGCTTGCAAGACTTGCAACTAGATCAACATGGCCGCACGTGCCATTGGCACATGCCAAAACGTGTCGCAAGCCATATTTCCAAGCCGCACCCTGCGCACCATGGCAACAACGCCAAATTCCAAGCCGCTATGCCTTTGGCCCACGCCAAACATAGCGCCCTAGGCTTGCAAGACTTGCAACTAGGTCAACATGGCCGCACGTGCCATTGGCACATGCCAAACGTGTCGCAAGCCATATTTCCAAGCCGCACCCTGTGCACCATGGCAACAACGCCAAATTCCAAGCCGCTATGCCTTGGGCCCACGCCCAACATAGCGCCCTAGGTTTGCAAGACTTGCAACTAGGTCAACATGGCCGCACGTGCCATTGGCACATGCCAACACGTGCCGCAAGCCATATTTCCGAGCCGCTATGCCTTTGGCCCACGCCCAACATAGCGCCCTAGGTTTGCAAGACTAGGTCAACATGGCCGGTCAACATGGCCGCATGTACCATTGGCACATGCCAACACATGCCGCAAGCCATATTTCCAAGTCGCACCTCGCGCACCATAGCAACAACGCCAAATTCCAAGCCGCTATGCCTTGGGCCCACGCCCCAACATAGCGCCCTAGGTTTGCAAGACTTGCAACTAGGTCAACATGGCCGCACGTGCCATTGGCACATGCCAACACGTGCGCAAGCCATATTTCTAAGCCGCTATGCCTTTGGCCCACGCCAAACATAGCGCCCTAGGCTTGCAAGACTTGCAACTAGGTCAACATGGCCGCACGTGCCATTGGCACATGCCAACACGTGTCGCAAGCCATACTTCCAAGCCGCTATGCCTTTGGCCCACGCCAAACATAGCGCCCTAGGCTTGCAAAACATGCAACTAGGTCAACATGGCCGTACGCGCCAATGGCACATGCCAACATGCTCGCTAGCTAGTTTCCCTAGCGAAATCACGGCCCTAACGGCCACGCATGCCATTGGCACATGCCAACATGCTCGCTAGCTAGTTTCCCTAGCAAAATCACGGCCCTAACGGCCACGCATGCCATTGGCACATGCCAACATGCTCGCTAGCTAGTTTCCCTATCAAGGTCACGGCCCTAACGGCCATGCATGCCATTGGCACATGCCAACATGCTCGCTAACTAGTTTCCCTAGAGAAATCACGGCCCTAACGGCCATGCATGCCATTGGCACATGCCAACATGCTCGCTAGCTAGTTTCCCTAGCAAAATCACGGCCCTAACGGCCACGCATGCCATTGGCACATGCCAACATGCTCGCTAGCTAGTTCCCTATCAAAGTCACGTCCCTAATGGCCACGCATGCCATTGGCACATGCCAAGCACACACGCCGGTAGCCTAACTTGCAAACCGTGCAACCTACCACCAAGGCATTCCGCACATGCCAAACACACACGCTCGGTAGCCTAACTTGCAAACCGTGCAACCTACCACCAAGGCATTCGCACATGCCATCGGCAAGACATGCCAAGCACACACGCTGGTAGCCCAACTTGCAAACCGTGCAAACTACCACCAAGGCATTCCGCACATGCCATTGGCACATGCCACACGCGCCACTAGCAGCGCCACTTGCACTCAAGATGCAACCAATACTCGAGACATCAACACAAACTGGGGGATGCTTCTTTAGGGTTTTGGTTTGGCGGTCACAAAGATGACGTACACTACGCTCACATTAAGAAAGCGTGAAAAGGAATAAAGCGGTCAAATAAAAGAGGAAATAATGGTGAAAAACGTTTTCGCCCATTAAACCATGCGGTTACTACCTCCTCCCATTATTTCACCCTTTACTCTCTTCCTATATGAGGCCAGGTGCGTTTCAATCTCGACTTGTATAAATAGGTCTTACCTATTTCCACCAGACAACAAGTCTCGGTCAGGAGAAATATACTACACTTACACTCTTAGAAAGGCAACTTTGCAAGCTCTCCCAAAAGTTTCTATCTCTTGCAAGCTTCCTAAGCTTTAACTTTCTGATACAAGTCGAGATAATACTCTCCTCAACACCTTTCTTTGCTTCCCTCCCAAAATCAACCCTTCTCCTCCACTTTGTGACCGAAGCAAGTCTGGAACGGCCATTTCTTGGTTTAGGCCGGACTTGTACAGATCGATCTCTCGAATCTACAAAGTGCTCACGTGCAACACATTTGTTTAGGGTTTGAATCAATTTCTCACTCACCCACCGAAATTACCGAAATCAATGAGAAACGATTTTCACCCATAAATAATTGGCGACCACAGCGGAGGATTGATCTATCGGCTATAATGTCGACTGTCGATCTCGTTTTTCGACCCGGATGTCAAGATGGTAGGGGAAGGCAACTCGATCCGACTCAACTACCTGGGCGACTCGGTTACTACTGTTGCAAAAAACTACGCGAGAAAAGCGGGGACTCGTTGAAGATGCCACCAGCGATTGGGGACTTGCGACTCGGTCCTCACTCAATCGCTGACAACCCGGAGTTATCAGTTGTTAAAAACTACACCAGAAAACCGGGGACTCGCAGAAGACGCTACCCGCAATTGGGGACTAACTGGCGATGCTACCAGCAAAGCCGCCTTTCACTTGGAAAGAGGCGTGTTTGCAAGTGAGTAAATTTAGATTGGGCAAGATATACGATCTGTTTTTTAGGTTCTTAATAAAACCGCCATACTATTGCGTCTTGTGCCTATTGCTAGCACACACTTTCATAAAAGCAATATTCCTTCCCTAAACATAACCAGAGTTATATTATCAAAACCATTCATCCCAGAAATAATCCAAAACCCTAAAAAGCTACCATGCCTATCTATCAAAGGTTAAGTTTTGAACCGGACATCCAATATGTCTTTCAAAAAAAAAAAAAAAAAAAGAACCTAAATGAAAGTTTAATGAGAAACGTTCAAGGAAAATCGTCCCAAGTGCGCTCTTCTTGGAGAAAGTCAGCTTTGCGTCTTCAAGAGCCGCTCTCTTCATAGTCAACATCTTGGAAAGCTTTTCGAGTTCCATCTCCTGTCGGGCGATCTCCTTGGCGGAAAGGGTTTCGATTATTGCATCTTTCAACTTTTGGATCTCAACAAGGCCTTCGACAAACCACGAAGTGTTGAACTCCTTTTCCACGCACACGTCGCGATGGTGCTCCCGATCGGCAATAACGTCTTCATAAAACGGTGTGACCGGTCACCTCACGCATATCCTCGATGGAAGACAAAGCCTCTTCCACACGCTTAACCAAAGACGAATCGACTAGTGACTTTCTTGGTTGTAGCCATATGTCCGTACTTCTCCCAGATTCGGTGTACAACGCCTCATGCTTAGCCGGCACGCTAAAACCGCCAACCAAAGACATGACCTCGGATAAGGAACCAAGTACGGGGATCAAAATGGCGCCGTGCAAGTGGCCTCACGACTCGCAAAGGATTTTCTTCCATGTCTACGGCAACAACCATCGAGAATCATCCACCTGTCCGAACCACGTTTGTGCCCGGCAATTGGCTAACTCCCATCTCCAAGTCACCGGCGGTGGTCACCAAAGGCAAGTTTTCGTGTGACTCCATCCAGGAATCATCCTCCGAACCGATTCCTCCTGCAAACTTGAGTTAGACATTTTTCAAAAGAAGAAACAGAAGAAGAAGAAAGAAAGAAACGCTGAAACTCACCGAACCGCTTCCCAGAAGAAGAACCAGTGCTGCGGAGGAATCACTCTCGCTTGTTGAACTTTCTTCTTTCTCGACTCATCACCGCTATGAGTAGGCTCGGTCCGCCTTAGGAATTCCTTGAAGAAACCGCCGTCTCGGGCAACGTGCAAGGGCAACGAAAGCGTTAACACTACCGAAGCCCTGAAGAAAACAAGACACATATTCTCAGCCGAAATTTACGTGTGTTTTGAGACAAACCCATGAAGAGGCGACACATACCTGGTTATTGGAAGAATCGAAAGACACAAGAGCCGTGGGAGGATCTTGTGAAACCGTCCGAACCCGCCAGCACGATTTTCGTTCTCCGTTCCTTGGCTCAGGGGGCTTTCCGAATTGCTAGGCAACTTTCGCTTGGGATCTCTCAACATTGGATACTCCTTCAGAACTGCTGGAGAAGGTTTGCAACGAACGTTTTCCACCGCGTTATTCACAAAATCGCGGATCATAGTAAACTCGTCGCACCAAAACTCATTATAGACGAAGGTTGTCAAAGTTACTCTTCCCATCTGAAAAAAGGAAAGACGGATACCCGGCTTAAGGACACAAGGCGTCAAGGGCGACACGCAACGAATCCTTAGGGATCACCGGTAGGTAAACGAGAGGCACCCCTTCATCGAAACCCATGTGACGAGCAAAGACGGTCAATATTGTAGCACTATCCGGAAAGACCCCACGAAGAAAGACGGCATATAACCGGCAAGCGACTTTGAATGAACAAGTTTTCACCAACGCTCAAATCGTCATCGAAGACAAAGACATGAGCGGAGCAGAAGCAAAAGTGCCAATTTGAGTCACCGAATTATGGACTGGCCCCATGGACGAAAATTGATTTCATGCAACTTATCAAGAAAACTAACCAAGCTCACGCCAACTCTTGGACGCTTTGTTCACCCATCGAAGAATTCGGGAGCCACCCCAACTCACGGGAAGCGAAGGCAACGGTTTCGGAGCATACTTCTGAAAGTGCTCCCATAGCGGACTTGTAGAAAAGCAACGTGCACATATGAATCCACTTTCATGAAACCATTCGAAACTCGCATGTTCGCAACCAGGTGATCCAGATGCACATACGGGGAACCAAGGAACAAACTTGCCAATGGGAAGAACTTCACCCTTTGCCAATTTCACAAAGAATCTCCAACAACTCTGGTCTTATTCCCTTCTTGCCAGAACCGTCATCAAAAATGTCTCTAGACAACCAGAGAGCCAAAAATGCTGCGACATGAAGATCACTGCTTTTCTGTTCAGGCTCCAACTCGTCCGGAAACCATTGAGATATCCACCAACCGTAAGGGCACCTTTCATCCTCTTAGGAGGCAGAGTCCTTCGACTTCGCAATGGAGTCTTTCCGAGCGAAATCCCCCAACTTAGCGGCCAGGTCATCCCGCATCTTCGCCTCACTTTCAGATAATTGGATTCTGAGATTCCCAGTTACCGGAAGATTCAGCAAGAGAGCCACACTCTCCAAGGAGAATGTTATCTCACCCCATCTACATATGATTGTATGGGTGTCCGAACACCATATGGAGATGAATGCAACTAAGCCTGGGATGTCCTTCCTAATCTGAAAATTTACTGAAGTCTTGACAGCATCAATGACCTGCGCTTGAGTCAAGATGGTATTTATGCGCTCCTCGCTCACCATGAACTCAACCCATCTGTCAAAAGAACGCAATGGACTTTGACACATCCTAAATTCAATGTTGGAAGAGTAATATACCCCTTTTATGAAGACAAAACCGAATGGTGCTCTCTGGGCGAACCGAGCGTGTCTTCCTGTCATCCTCACCACCGGTTAGCAAAATTGGCACGAAACCTGGGTGATTCTTCCGAGCAGGGGCGAGGGCTCTAGTGAAGAATTCATCATCTCGTGTTTGGTTTGGAATTATGAGCATCCTTCGACGAAGTGAAATGTGGTTTAGGTAACATCTTATCGAATTCCTTCATAACAATTTGGTAATAAGATATCTCGCACTAAACAAATGGAGAAAGACGAAGTTATCTCACACGACACATAATCGTACCCAATAAATTTGGTTTCAAGACTATATACACGTATTTTATTCGGGTTCAATACTATATACACGGTATTTTATTCGGGTTCAAGACTATATCTGTGATATTTTTCGGGTTCGAAACTATATACGCGGCGTTCTATACGGGTACAAGTGTGTCTACAGTATACAATATTTCCTGCGGGTTCAAAGCCATATGAAGCATATACACAGTATTCTTCTTCGGGATTCATACAGGGTTCTCAACGGGTTCGAAATACACACGCAGTATTTTCCTCAGAGGCACGCCAAGGAATCATATGCAAAGATTGTGGAAGCGCTTACTTTTAAGGTTTATACCTATGAAAAAAAAAAAAAATAGAGAAAGAAGAGTACTCGAAGACATACCCGAAGCGGTCTCTCTTTGCCGCTAGTATGAAAAGAAGAAAGAATAAAGCGCAGAATGGGGAAAAAGGGGCTTTATATATATATATATATATATATATATATATATATATATATATAGGCGTGAAAGACTTTGAAATAGGGAAGGATTTCCCTTTACCAAAATCACGCGTGTAAGAAACGGGCCCACAAAGGGTGCGACCTCCCAATGCCGCCCAAGTCACGCCCCGCAAGCATGGTTTCCAAGATTGGACCGGCCCCACCAATTGCGACTTCCCAATGCCGCCCAAGTCACGCCTGCAAGCATGGTTTCCAAGATTGGACCGGCCCCACCAATTGCGACTTCACAATGCCGCCCAAGTCACGCCTGCAAGCATGGTTGCCAAGATTGGACCGGCCCCACCAATTGCGACTTCCCAATGCCGCCCAAGTCACGCCCGCAAGCATGGTTTCCAAGATTGGACCGGCCCCACCAATTGCGCCGAACCTCCCAATGCCGCCCAAGTCACGCCCGCAAGCACGAACGGCTTCTACACTTCGCGCCGGTCCCACCAGCTAGCACACTCGGTTCCCAACTCACGCCAACTTCCCAACGTTGCCCAAAGCCGCACCGGCCCACCAATTGTGCCAGCCTCCCGATTTGTGCAAAACTACGTGAGGCAAGGATTCCAAATCCTATTTATAAAAGGTCGACAAGCCTCTTTCAATTTTCTTTACGGGTTGTTGTTAACAGGTTTGTCACCATCTTATGCTTACCTCGCAACAAAGCCCCTGTCCGAGCTAGCGAGGGGACTTAATGTTGATGGTGGTTTTTAGACAAGGGGTAAAATCGTAAAACCCCATGACCTAGTGTTACCCGCAACACATTAAATAAGAGCATTTAACTCGGGTGTAAATAATTAATAGGGGTATTTTTCAAAATACAGATTAGGGTTTTCAACACGAACCCTAATTCCAAAACTAAGCCGCATCATCGCGCACCATGGCAACAATGCCAAACCAAGTCTGCATCTTTGCGCACCATGGCAACAATGCCAAACCAAGCCGCATCTTTGCGCACCATGGCAACAATGCCAAACCAAGCCGCATACTGCGCACCATGGCAACCATGCCAAACCAAGCCGCACTCTGCGCACCATGGAAACCATGCCAAAACAAGCCGCATACTGCGCACCATGGCAACCATGCCAAACCAAGCCGCACTCTGCGCACCATGGCAACCATGCCAAAACAAGCCGCATATTGCGCACCATGGCAACCATGCCAAACCAAGCCGCATTCTGCGCACCATGGCAAGTGCCAAGCCAAGCCGCACTCTGCGCACCATGGCAACAACGCCAAATTCCAAGCCGCTATGCCTTTGGCCCACGCCAAACATAGCGCCCTAGGCTTGCAAGACTTGCAATTAGGTCAACATGGCCGCACGTGCCATTGGCACATGCCAAAACGTGTCGCAAGCCATATTTCCGAGCCGCTATGCCTTTGGCCCACGCCAAACATAGCGCCCTAGGCTTGCAAGACTTGCAACTAGGTCAACATGGCCGCACGTGCCATTGGCACATGCCAAAACGTGTCACAAGCCATATTTCCAAGCCGCACCCTGCGCACCATGGCAACAACGCCAAATTCCAAGCCGCTATGCCTTTGGCCCACGCCAAACATAGCGCCCTAGGCTTGCAAGACTTGCAACTAGGTCAACATGGCCGCACGTGCCATTGGCACATGCCAAAACGTGTCGCAAGCCATATTTCCAAGCCGCACCCTGCGCACCATGGCAAAAACGCCAAATTCCAAGCCGCTATGCCTTGGGCCCACGCCCAACATAGCGCCCTAGGTTTGCAAGACTTGAAACTAGGTCAACATGGCCGCACATGCCAACACGTGCCGCAAGCCATATTTCCGAGCCGCTATGCCTTTGGCCCACGCCCAACATAGCGCCCTAGGTTTGCAAGACTTGCAACTAGGTCAACATGGCCGCATGTGCCATTGGCACATGCCAACACATGCCGCAAGCCATATTTCCAAGCCGCACCCTGCGCACCATGGCAACAACGCCAAATTCCAAGCCGCTATGCCTTGGGCCCACGCCCAACATAGCGCCCTAGGTTTGCAAGACTTGCAACTAGGTCAACATGGCCGCACGTGCCATTGGCACATGCCAACACGTGCCACAAGCCATATTTCCAAGCCGCACCCTGCGCACCATGGAAACAACGCCAAATTCCAAGCCGCTATGCCTTGGGCCCACGCCCAACATAGCGCCCTAGGTTTGCAAGACTTGCAACTAGGTCAACATGGCCGCACGTGCCATTGGCACATGCCAACACGTGCCGCAAGCCATATTTCTAAGCCGCTATGCCTTTGGCCCACGCCAAACATAGCGCCCTAGGCTTGCAAGACTTGCAACTAGGTCAACATGGCCGCACGTGCCATTGGCACATGCCAACACGTGTCGCAAGCCATACTTCCAAGTCGCTATGCCTTTGGCCCACGCCAAACATAGCGCCCTAGGCTTGCAAAACATGCAACTAGGTCAACATGGCCGTACGCGCCAATGGCACATGCCAACATGCTCGCTAGCTAGTTTCCCTAGCGAAATCACGGCCCTAACGGCCACGCATGCCATTGGCACATGCCAACATGCTCGCTAGCTAGTTTCCCTAGCAAAATCACGGCCCTAACAGCCACGCATGCCATTGGCACATGCCAACATGCTCGCTAGCTAGTTTCCCTATCAAGGTCACGGCCCTAACGGCCATGCAGGCCATTGGCACATGCCAACATGCTCGCTAGCTAGTTTCCCTAGCAAAATCACGGCCCTAACGGCCACGCATGCCATTGGCACATGCCAACATGCTCGCTAGCTAGTTTCCCTATCAAGGTCACGGCCCTAACGGCCATGCATGCCATTGGCACATGCCAACATGCTCGTTAACTAGTTTCCCTAGCGAAATCACGGCCCTAACGGCCATGCATGCCATTGGCACATGCCAACATGCTCGCTAACTAGTTTCCCTAGCGAAATGACGGCCCTAACGGCCATGCATGCCATTGGCACATGCCAACATGCTCGCTAGATAGTTTCCCTAGCAAAATCACGGCCCTAACGGCCACGCATGCCATTGGCACATGCCAACATGCTCGCTAGCTAGTTTCCCTATCAAGGTCACGGCCCTAATGGCCACGCATGCCATTGGCACATGCCAAGCACACACGCTGGTAGCCTAACTTGCAAACCGTGCAACCTACCACCAAGGCATTCCGCACATGCCATTGGCACATGCCAAACACACACGCTGGTAGCCTAACTTGCAAATCGTGCAACCTACCACCAAGGCATTCCGCACATGCCATCGGCACATGCCAAGCACATGCCAAGCACACACGCTGGTAGCCCAACTTGAAAATCGTGCAAACTACCACAAAGGCCTTCCGCACATGCCATTGGCACATGCCACACGCGCCACTTGCACTCAAGATGCAACCAACACTCGAGACATCAACACAAACTGGGGGATACTTCTTTAGGGTTTTGGTTTGGCGGTCACAAAGATCACGGCGTACACTACGCTCACATTAAGAAAGCGTGAAAAGGAATAAAGCGGTCAAATAAAAGAGGAAATAATGGTGAAAAACGTTTTCGCCCATTAAACCATGCGGTTACTACCTCCTCCCATTATTTCACCCTTTACTCTCTTCCTTCATGAGGCCGGGTACGTTTCAATCTCGACTTGTATAAATAGGTCTTACCTATTTCCACCGGACAACAAGTCTCGGTCGGGAGAAATATACTACACTTACACTCTCGTAAAGGCAACTTTGCAAGCTCTCCCAAAAGTTTCTATCTCTTGCAAGCTTCCTAAGCTTTAACTTTCTGATACAAGTCGAGATACTACTCTCCTCAACACCTTTCTTTGCTTCCCTCCCCAAATCAACCCTTCTCATCCACTTTGTGACCGAAGCAAGTCTGGAACGGCCATTTCTTGGTTTAAGTCGGACTTGTACAGATCGATCTCTCGAATCTACAAAGTGCTCACGTGCATCACATTTGTTTAGGGTTTGAATCAATTTCTCACTCACCCACCGAAATTACCGAAATCAGCAGAAACGATTTTCACCCATAAATACCGCGATAAAAAATTATGTGGCCACTGATACCGTCATGGCAAACTTCTTTTTGGACAGGTTTTATGGTGAAACTGATACCATGCATTTTCCTTTTGGCGAGATGACCATCATCCCTGAAGATGTCCAAAGGATAATAGGTCTTGAGGTTCTTGGGAAACCCGTTAAGGTAGGAGATGACTCTAAGGACTTGGAATGGGACAAGATCTATGAACTGACTAAAAAGTTGTTTGGATGGGACAAGGAAACCACTTTGGCAAATATGTACAAGACTAGGCGTTCCCAGACAAAGACTATCACATTCGTCAAACTCGTTGAATTGTTTGGGAACACGAAGAACAAGGAATTGAATCCCGAACAAGTCCAGCAAACTGCCGCGGCTTATATGTTGTTCATCTTGGGCACAGCTATATTCCCTGACGCCAATGGTAATAGGGTGCATATGAACAACCTACAATACTTGGATCCTTTGGAAAAGGTTCATGAGTATTCATGGGGCACTCGCTTTCTTGGAACATTTTTGCGTAAATGCGTCGAGCATCTAAGGCGAACGCCCGTCAATTTAATGGGAATTTCACTGTACTCCAGGTATAGTCAACTACTTATTTTTTTGATTGTTGTGATTAAATTTGTTAGTTTCCAATTATTAATTTTCTTATACATTTCATTGGAACGATCTTTCATTGGCGTAGGTGTGGGCTTATGAACACTTCACAAAATTGTTCACACGGTATAAAGGATTGAAGATTTTCACTGAATATCAAGAGAATAGGCCTCTAGGTCAGAAATACTACTTCGACAATACCCCAAGGCCCAATAAAAAAAAACGGTTATTAGCAATGAGATTGGCTTTGGACTCGGTGGATGTCCAAGATGTAGTGTTTGATCCATATAGGAATGCCAGAGGAGTTCACTTTCAACGGTGTGACAATGTTTCATTTTACAACGGACCGTTATTTCATCCAAAAGGATTTGTTATGCACAACCCTCGCCGTGTAATGCGCCAACTTGGGTACAAGCAGAAAGATCTCACAGATACATCTTATCAGAAAATTCTCTCATGAGTTTCCTCAATGCCAATCAAGTGAGAACCATACTCTCGTGGTTTACGACCCAAAACCTATTCTTGCACATTGGAGTGAAAGGGAAGAAAAAGGACTTGTGTTGGATAGGGCTGATTGGGAATTGGCTGAGAACGGTTATGAGAGTGAACCAGCCTTCCTAAGAGGCCATCGGAAGTTCACGCATCCTTATGTTGTACGCCCGGATATAGTAGTTGTTCCTCCACCACCAAAGACATGCCTCCACAACTCCGAAACTGTACCCGCACTTGTACAGCTCGTTACGTTGTTGGTACGTACGTCTTGTTCATTGCCATTCTTTTAATCTATGTCTATGAACTTATACAATCGAACATACTAAGTACATGTTTAAAATTTCCTTAACAGCGTCATCGGATTGGAAATTTGTCAAAGTTCTTTAAGAAAAAGAACAAGAAAGGAGAGGTGCTGACCCAGAAAGAAATGGAGAACGTCGAGCAAAAGATGGACAAAATTGAAGATCCGAAGGCAAAAGACTTGTGGGGCGAAAGGAAGAAGAGGGTACACAAGAAGCCAAGAACCGAGTGATCGTGTGTTTATTCTATAATATTAGTTTGGTTTGAACAATTTAGTGTTGGTTTATGTTTTTTTGTGAGTCTTGAACAATGTGTTTGCTTGTGTGTCTTCCTAAACTCTTTGCTTGACTTGGTTTATGTTTGATTTGTTTTCGATTTGGAATCACAAAACTTAGGAGTTTGTTCTTGTATACAATCTAGTATTTTTATTATATTTATTATGTTGATAAATTTGTGTCAAATTACCTCTTTTACATAGTTTGATTGATTGTGCCCAGATCACTTAAATTTCTAAGTTTTTCTTGATAACCGGCATGCTCGAGAACAGTAAAAACAATGTCGGTTCTCTAAATGACAGAGTTCCGGCATTTATTTGTGTTTGGATACTATGCCGGTTTCTGTAATCTCCATGATAAATATGATTTTGACAGAAAACCGGCACAGTAATGAGGTTAATGTTAATGCCGAAAATGTCACTGATTTCTCTGGAAGTTTTTCCTCATATCCGGCATGGGTTCAAACAAGATTCTACGCCGGTACACAAGTTCCGGAGTAGCCAATATAAAACACAACTATGCCGGCATGGGCATCAAAATATGATTTAATGTTTACAATTCACACTTCCACAAAAAAGAATATGTTGCGTACTAGTGAACCACATACATCAAAATTACTCATCGTCTCTTCCACACGTATGAAGTTGCATCTTCTCCTCTTGGAGAGGTTTTTTTGATAAGGCCAACGCATCCCAAAATTGATGATTCTCCTCATACAATGCCATCCATCCCTTCCAGATATTGGGATCTAGAGCCTTGTTTTTAATCATCCCACAAACAGGTGGCAATGGACAATTTTCTTTGAGTTTTAGAATAACGAAATGATTACCGTTCACGAACGCCAAAACAACTCTTCTCTTATTAAGGGATCCTTCGCATTTTTGCCACTTTGGGGTAAATGTACATTCTACGGTGGTGGTAAAATAATGAACAACACATCTAAATGTATCCGCCACCAGATGCCCACAAAGCGGCATTCTCATCCAATATTCAGAAGGAAGAAAGTTCATTTGTTGTTCGGGCCCCAATACATGAGCATGCATATCATCAAACCCCTCGCCTACACCAACCAATTGTTCATAAAAGCTCCTTTTGTTCACAAGTTGTTCGGCCATCCTCATTCTAGCATATTGGCATGGTGTCATACCTCTACTAACCGCCGTGTCAAAGATTCCTAATTGTTCAGTCACAACATGATAGCCACAATTTCCATCTCCGTCGACATCATCCGTATATAAAATATACTCGCGAATAACCTCAAAAAGTTGGTCTATGTAAG
Organism: Papaver armeniacum; assembly: GCA_023531295.1. Taxonomy (NCBI): domain Eukaryota; kingdom Viridiplantae; phylum Streptophyta; class Magnoliopsida; order Ranunculales; family Papaveraceae; genus Papaver; species Papaver armeniacum. The sequence continues at coordinate 67,503 of JAJJWW010009232.1, forward strand.
ACTGTATCTTGGTATGATAACTTCTAATTGTCCTACACATTGCAGGATCCTTATACATCTTCATATTACCCTTTTGTAACAATAATATATCCAAACCATCCTCAATCTCTACACTTGCAATGTCTTCGATATGTGATGGGAGTCCGTACTTCCTTGGCCTACCCCTTCCCCTTCGAACTAAAACTACGTCAACTTTCCTATCACTTTGGTTTGTCACCACCTTAGCCTCGTCACCTCGTTGTTCTTTGTCACTTGATGATGATACCTTTGGCGGCCTACCCCTTTTCCTTGGAACCTCCGCTAGATCGACTATGGGTATGGCTTCGGAATGCTCACCTTGTTGTTTTTTGTCACTAGATGATGTTACCTTTGGCAGCCTACCCCTTTTCCTTGGAACCTCCGCTAGATCGACTATGGGTATGGCTTCGGAATGCTCACCTTGTTGCTCTTTGAAATAGATGATGATACCTTTGGAGGCCTAGCCCTCTTCTTTGGAACCTCCGCTAGATCGACTATGGGTATGGCTTCGGAATGCTCACATTGTTGTTCTTTGACACTTGAAGTTGATACCTTTGGCGGCCTACCCCTCTTCTTTGGAACCTCCGATGAGTTGGCTTTTGGTGTAGATACGGATTCCTGTGTTTGTTATTGACTTAGCGGTTCCTTCATCGACCTACCTCTTTTGTTTGGAACCTGCGCTTCCACGAACCTTTGTTCTGAAATCTCACATGCGGTTAGATATCGTTTATCACTTGCCGCGAGTTCTTCTTCACGTTGAGTCATTTCTTTCAATTCTACCCTTTGTTTTTTCCTTTTTGTTTTAGTTTGTGGTCTTCCTGTTGGATCTCCTTTCTTGTATCTTCGCTTTGTGCGATCCATGGACGAGTAATTAGCCTTAGTTGGCTCAACAAGACTTGTCGGCTTACCGAGGTGCCACGTGAGTAAGCTTCGAAGAATTCCTTTGCTTCGTTCGTATCCCATGGAGATTGCCCGGGATCTTCCAAAGGGGGAGGGTCGAAAGATAGTTGCTTCCAAAACGGATCAATAACCTCAATAGGTATCAGTTCTTCATACTTCACAAGCATATGACGACATGGAAGCCCCAATGAAGACATGTCGGGACAAATACACACATCACCCGGTTTTCCGTAGTTTTTCTCATATTCAATTTGTCTCATCATATGTTTTATTTCCCAATGAGAGACGTTGAATTATATTCCTTGGAGAAAGTTACCATAACGAAGAAATGGAGTCATCCTTTCCATTGAGCTTTTCTCAAAAGCCTCCTTGATCCTATTGATATCTTCCTTAAAGTATTGCTCCATTGCCTCGGTGACCGTAACCACATTGCCTTGACCGGACTGGATGAGATCTTTAAATCTCCCATGAGCGGCCTCAGCTGCACTAGTTGCTTCCATCTTAAAGTGTCTATACCTGTTTGTCCATGCACGTACAAATTTTTCCTTGAACTTATCCAACCATTGAGTCCGACAATACCAGACGACGGTCGGATAAACTTCGTTCCGATCGGCAATAAACTTCTCCAATCTCTTTTCGTACATAACCTCGGTAAGAGACCAATAAACTTTCTCCCAATCTCTTAGAAATTCCAACCACTTTTTATGATTTTCCGCATGTTCTTTGTCCACTCGCTCCTTTATCTTGCCTCTCTCATCTTCTTCTTCTTCTTCTTGGGGATAGTTTGTTCTTTCGAACATCTTCCTCTAGTTGTACCATCATTCTCTTCTTAATATCCGCCTTTGCGGGTTCAAACAAGGCATGGCAAGGTTTTATCACATTATTACGTATATGATATGTACATAGGAAATTTTGTGCGTCCGGGAAGACGTCAGATATTGCTTTCATTAATGCGGCATCGTTATCAGTTACAATGACCCTCGGAAGTTGATTTTCCAGGAAGAACAACTTCAATTGTCGTAATTCCCAATGATAATTATGGTCCCTCTCGTTTTCCATTAAACACCAAGCCAATGTGAATGTTACCTTGTCCGAGGTTTGCCCCACGATGTTGAACAACGACATATTGTATTTGTTTATCTTGTAGGTGCAATCCATCAAAAGAACACCACAACATGTATTTGCCCGTGGAAAGCAAAGGATGCGAAATGAATATTTAAAGGGGCTTCTCGTCCGGTCTGTTTTAATGATACGCGTGTAGTTGTGATCCCAAACTATCTTCTCAAATTCTTGCATAACACTCCTCCCTTCCCATTCCACCCTTCTAATAGTTGCTTGTGCGGCATAAATTGTACGTAGAGAAGACACGTTAGTCTCATCCTTTTCCTTGAAGCCTCACGAGAATTTGTCTCGGTTTGATAAGTGCTTTGGTCAATCTCTTTACATCCTCGAACTCGTCAGGTTTTAGCTTCGCAACTAAGGAGTGACCAACAAAATCTTTCGGATCCCGATGGTTATGACAGCCACACAAAACCTCACAATCCCAATTGTTCATGTCATTTAAACGGAATACAATCTTAAAAGGGCAATCATTCTTCCTCCTACGAGTCTTGTATACCCTATTAGCCTTCTTTGGATATACATAATCCTTTCTCTTGTGGCTATTGTTCTCCTTGTATTTCCCACTTCTCTCGCAAGCCATCTCAAAACGCCTCTTCGAACCTTCGGTATTCCTCACCAACACACACATGTTCTTAAGAGCCGTCTCTTTAGCCCAAGCGATTGCTTCCTTTCGATCTGTTATTCCCTACATAAGAACAATTTCGCATTCATTAGAAGGTTCATTACTAGCAATCCATTAGTAATGTTCAAGATACTAGGTGAAAAGTATTATTTAGTCACATACCGGAGGGATTTTATAGTATTCCGACGTATCCCAATAAAGCGGCGGCTTTGCATTTTTTGGATCAATATATGTCACCACCTAAGGATCGAATGAAAATTAGTTCCAAACAACATTAAAACACTATGCTGGAAACCCGTACCGGCATGCTCGACCATTGTTCCTAAGATAGTCTAAGTTAACCAAAACGGAAGACCAAATTTGAAACCTATTCCCGGCATATGTGTTTCGTAAGAAAACAACGCTTAGGAAGCAAGGATGCCGGCATTATCGTAACCTATTGTTCCAAGCGGTACAAAATTCCCGGCATTGAAAATAATTGATATTGAATGCCGGAATTTAGCTTTGGAAAACATTAATTCTGCATATTTTTTGTAGGTGCCGGCATTGTAATGTTGTAATCGAACAACGCCGGTTTTGTTGTCGGCATTATCGATATTAATGGTACCATGCGGTACCGGTTAGAAGCGTTGATGTTTATTAAGTTGCAATGCCGGTTTTTGGTTTGGGATGGAATTGTTTCTGTATGTTTTTCATTCAAGACGGCATGGTAGACGATCAATGAAACCATGCTTAGGTTGAATATTCCGTAGTATATTCCTTGTTAGGTAAAAAGGTTAACTCCGTACCGGCATAGTTTTTTGGTAGAATTCTATGCCGGTTTAAAATTCAAATTGGGGGATATTAGTTTACCTGGCATGGTCGTAGTATGAATACTATGCCGGTCCCTTACTACCCGGCATGGTATTCATACAACTACCATCCGGCATCGAGGTTTTTCAGAAAAAATGGCGTGTTTAAAGAAAAAAATTTGATTTTTCGACATCTTAGCAGCTTTACCTGTGTGTTGGGGATGCTTGTATGTTGTGCAAGTTTACTTTCTTGTGTTGGTTCTTCAAGAAACTCTCCATACTCCTCAAAATCATCATTCAAGGGTGTTGGCTCAACAATGAGTTGCAATTGAGAGTTGTTGTCGTTAGCTGAAGATTCAAGATATGCTCCTTGTTGTAGTTGAGCTAAAGATTCAAGACATCAATCCTCTCTTCACAATCATCCTCCATTTTCCAAAAAAATTTCTCTCTCAAAATATTTTTCCCTCATTCTACTCTCACATCACTCACCCAAAAACAAATAAAACACATACTAATCATTTATAAAAAATCTTATGATTTTACTAATTATTATTAACCACTAAACCTGATTAGTGAGGGGTAGATTAGGATTTAAAAAAATACTTAGATAAGGGGTGACCCCGAATTGATATCTGGATCCAGTTTTTGTCCTTTTCTTGTATCCCCCAATTTCGCGTTCTTTTTTAAGGGTCATTTCAATAAAATAGGTTGAAGAATTTTTAAATGGGTTTTAAGCCTAAGACCATAAGAGTAAGAAAGAGTGAGGTAAGGGTCAAACCCTTAATTCCCACATTTACTTTAGATCTTAGCTGTCTGATTTAGGGCATCCTCACTCATTCTTAGTTTTCTTTTTATTCCACTCTCCCTTTCCCTCTTTTCGTGTTTGTTTCCTTCATCTCAGATCCGCCGCCGCCACCACCGTCGATCATGAATTTTGATGTCGATGATAATCAAACAATAGCAACAAGAAGATCACAACATGATGATATCTCCTCGCAAACGTAAGATCTAAGTTAATCCTCTTGATTTCATTTTATTTAATTTCTAGAATGAATAGTTTATCAGATTTATATATATATATATATATATATGGACTCTTATTAATTCGCTTCTCTTGTTTCATCTGCAGTGCAAGGATCATCTGGATCTCCGATTCACATAACTCAAGTATTTCTTCTTCCTCTTCCCCCATAGAAATGCCTCAGGTACGTACATACCTAAACTTATTTAAGTTTAATTCAACAATGACATTTTCTTTTAAGGTAAATCTAATTTAGGACTAATAATTTATCTTGATTTTCATTTTTATGATGGAAGACAAGTTTGATTTACTGTTGTATACCTATTAGGCTTATAACACCTTTGTGAAATGGAAAGCTGAGTTATTTTCTTGATGTACCTTACGGTGTGGTGCAATTTTAGAACAAGTTAAATTTTCGGTCCATTTTTTTTTTTTTTTTTTTTTTTAAGATACTAGACATTGATACTTCACAAAATGGTATCACGAACAGTTGTACTATTTAAACAAACTGTTTTGATAAGATTCTAGACTATCTCATCAAACGAGATTCAGCAACATAATCAAAAAATGGTCCCACAAACAGAAATATCTAAAAAATCTGTTTTTGTAATTATCAGGTTCATCACTGCAACAATGAAGATACCTTCAGTTAGGCATTTTGACGCCTAGCACCATTTTGACGCCTTGGCCTAGCACCATGGTTAACGCCTCGAGTTGCAGCAGCTTCAAGGGTGTGCCTTGCTTGAAGCATTGCTCTATCATACACATTGAACATTTCGACAAACTCATCGTACAACGAAGCTGAATTATTGCGTTTACCACCAACTCGGGTAGCATCATCAAAAGACTTGATAAATTGCGTATCCACAAATGTAATACCAAACTGACGACAAATTTCACCATAACCAATTGGTCTCGTTGAGGTGGAAAGGTGCAACCAATGTTAAGGCTCAGCTCAATGGAGTAAGTATATATGCGTAATGCTGGTCGGGTTGAGACCTTCGATGGCAAGACAAGACAAGTGATGAAGAAGCTATATTGTACCTTTGTATACGAGGTCAAATCTGACTATGCAAGAGGTGTCTCCATGGATGCTTACTAAGCTGTGAGTTGTGAAGCAAAGGTGCTTGTTTACTGTTGGATGACGAACACAGGGGAGTTCAGTTCAATGGTTGATATTATGGTAGGAACTACTACCACATGTGTTCATATTACTTTGGAAGTGTATAAGGGCCTCACTTGGCAGATAATTAACATTACGGCCAATTGTATCCTACCGCGTACCAGAAGGAACTACAAGGACTACACCTTCAGCGGCGTACATAGAATTTTATCAATTGCGCCCACTCTTTGAATTGTCATCCTTCTCTGCATTTGAAGATGTCGCACACAGTGACTCACCAACACTCCAGCGCAACTAAACATCTATTTCAGGATAAAAATTAAGTGAGCTAACTACTACTAACAACCCACTAGTGGAGGTCCTGGGACCTGTACAAATTACATTTGATCAGACTATCACATGGGCCCTTCATTCTACTTGGCTTGTCTTGGTCAGCATCCATATATCCTAGTAGAGAGAACACAGTAGAGTAGTAGAACACATGAAAACAAAAAGAACTATGATTTTAGGCATATAGAAATCTTTTAGGGCATACCAAGTAAAGACAAAAAAGGAGTGTAAATAGTAAAATCAGAAGCCCCTTAACCAAATATTTTTGGTAATGGCAAATCTGACCTTTTAGGATTAGTGTTAATACTAATGATTATTTAAAATAATTCTGATCAGTGATTAATGATTAGTGATTAGTTTTAGGATTATTTAGTTATTAATTTGTGTAGATAAAAATTTTGAGTAAGAAAAAAAAAGTTAGGTTTTTTAGAAGGAGAAGGGGAAAGTGAGAAAAATTTGTGTAGATTATTTAGTTACCCTTGAATTGTAGTCATTTAGGCTGCTCGCGGGGAAATTTTCCAACATATCTTATGTTTAATCTCACTTTTGTAGGTTAAAATCATCAAAAATCTGTGTTTTTTTCACTAAGGTTCGGCGAGTCTGGATGAACAGTTCGGCTAGCTGAAAGTGTTGATTAAGAGCCGAACCTACCTTGTAGACCGTAGTTCGGCTTGGTTCGAATTGTCCTAACAAGCCGAACCCTACACCGAACTGTCTCGGAAGAAAAATGTTTAGGGTTCTGGCCATATTTAGAAATCCGTAAGTTTAGAACTGTTGGAAACACATTGTTCGGCTATTTGAATAAGTAGAATATAAGCCGAACTCCGATCATGTACATTTCTGGGTTAATAATTTTGTATTGGTTCCAAGACATATTGTGAATATCGTAATAGCCGAACCTCGTAAATGTGCTAGGTTCGGCACATATTATGATTATCGAATACGCCGAACCCCTGTGCATCTCTTTCTGTGACTAGGTTCGGCTTGAAATTTCAAGCCGAACTGTTCATATACACTTACAGGAAGCATTTGTGAAGAACAGTTCGGCTAAAAACGCAACTTAATTTTGAGCCGAACCCAACACCGTAACCGTCATTTAATCGATGAAAAACAGCAAATAGGAGATTGGGTTTGTAAAACATACTTTCTTATCCTCGTTTCCGGAGTTGGAGATGCAGTTGGTTTAATTCTGGTTCAATTGGTGGTTGATTTTCAGTTTCTACACCTTCATCTTCAATTGGTTCTTCTTCTTCAATTGATGGATTAGAAGACGATTTAGTTTGCCTAGTCCCTGCTTTTCTTTGTACGAGTCATTATGTAGTTCAGTTTAATCGACAATTAAATTTTTACGAATCGACAATTAATCACGGTGATGAATTTTTTTTTTCGCGGGAGGGGAAGAGTTCGGCTAGAGGAGGAAGAAGAAGAGATGTTGAGGGAAGCTGATTTTGATTTTTTAGAAAACTGATTTTAGATTTTTGTATTAAGGGTATATAGGTAATTGAGCTACCCAAAGGTTACCCCTTATAAGGTCACCCAAGATGGGACTATCATTTTGTATGCCCGGAAAGTTTTATGTATGCCTAAAATCATAGTTCAACAAAAATGATGTTAGTATACATCAGACATCAAATACTGAATGTACAACCAGAAAAGTGGCTAGACTTTTATCAACAAATTACGTTTGGACATAATCTATTTTTTAATTGTTAATTGATTGCTTAAAAAAAAATAAGAAAAATTAATTAATTTATTAATTTATTTTTTTTGCATCAGTCTTCATTTTATAAACATCGAAATATCAATCAGTTTCCTACAAAATAAAAAATTAAGCTACTAATTAGTGAGAAACATGGAAATCAAACTTCCATCCATCTTAGAGCCTTTATTTTGTTATGCGTTTTGTCGCTTAAAAAAAATACAATAAAATAACCTGGCGAGATTGGGGTATACCAAAACTAATTGGGGTATACCCAATTTTAAGTGGACATGTGACCTTACTAGGGGAGGTCAAATTTGGTTGAAGTTACAATACTACCCTTGACCTTTATAATTCTATTACCATAATCAGTTTTTTTTTATTTTCATCTTCCTTCTTCTCTTCTTCTCTTCCATAACCAACCACACCGGCTCCTTCCCCACCACCACCACCAAAACTCGTCGATTAATTCGTTAACATCGTCGATTCGAAAACTCCGAGTAATCTTCAACAATGGAACCACCACAGCGTAAGGGAACTCGTATGAAAGGCGCCAATCGCAAACCCAATCAATACAACCCTGAAATTGCAAAATTAGTTCAACAAAAAGAGAAGAAAAAAACCGTCGAAGAAGAAGAGATTGAACCCGCTCAAAACGAAGAAATGGTGCGATTAAGAAAGTAAGGGCCTACTTAAACTCACTCTAGTACTTCGATTTCATGTTTGCATGTCAAATTAGGTCAGAAAAATCGAATTTGTGAATTGGTAGTTACGGCGCCGGCAAGGTTTTTGGTTATCGACCTTTCCGGGATTTCATAGTTAGGGTTTGGCCGGAAGGGTATAAGGTTGAAGAACTTGCCGGCTGTATAGTTTCTGTAACTGCTTTCACAGGGTCGGGATGTTATTCAACCTATAATCTTGCCGGCGAAAATTTTATTTTTTTAAGCCGGGTTGGTTAAAAATTTTAAACTTGCCTAGGCGGGATTTCGATTTTTAGCGTCTCCCGATGCCTTGAATGATAAATGTCGGAATGGTATCTAAATAATACAACGCGGGCGTTATGTTAGCGGTGTTGTTTTTATTATATACGTTGCCGGCGTTTGTAGTTGAAAACCCAGCCATAGTTGTTAAAAGCCGGCAGGTTATTGGAATAAAACCCTCCCGACCCTTGTTTAGCCGGCTTGATGTTTAGCTATCGACCCTTCCGACCTTAGTCCGCCGGAATGGTTATATATGTTGAGCCTTCCGACTTATTTTTTTTTCTTAATTGTTCTTGTTCAGGTTGCAAAAGGCAAACAAGAAAGCTCTGAAAGCTCTTAGTCCTCCTTCAAGACCTCCTCGTGTTGGTGACAAACTCTTGACTTCAAGACATCGAGGGGCATACGTTGTGGCGGGAACGACAAAGATCTGTGTGCCGAATGATGATTATCAACCACCATCGGAACCCAGTGATTCAGACGAGACTCCAGAGATGAAGACCAATCAATTCCATCTCGGTAGAAGAGGTGAGGATGATGATGTTGATGAAAGAACTCCTATTGCTTGGAGGAGGGAACAATGATGATGATGATGATGGTGATCAAGACATGCCTAATGTTGGAGGAGGTAATGATGATGATGATGATGGTAATGGAGATAAAGGTAAGGGTAGAGAAGATGAAATTGTTGAAGAGGCAAAGTGGAAGAAGAAGAAGTTGGGGAACAAACCCAAGTCGCAAGTACTAGTGCAACCGGAAGAAGAAAAGGGTTATCACTAAACCGGCTAATTCCCACATGCCTCCTCTCGAATTGAAGATTAAATTGAAACCAAACGAGCTTCCTGGGACCCCGGAAGATGGTGGACGAGTTCTTTTTGGATACAAAGACTCGTGGGCATGTGAAATCCAAAATACTATCGTAAGTAATCTCAATCCGTCTTTGTTTTTCATTTAAGTGTGTAACTATCTTAAATTTGTGTCAAGTATTTGTATTTCTTTTCATTTTGTGTTTTTGGTATTTAGGATCACAAGCATGCTATCCGTTTCATGAGGCGCCAAGCTCCATGTTCAAAGTGACTAAGACTTGGGATCTTGAGGATGAATGTGAGGAGGTGAAAGTGATTGTCAAGAACTCAGGGTTGTTGCCTACGGTGGAGAGTTCGAATGTTGAGTATGATAGAGTTACCGTATCCGCATTCTCGTGAGAGGTTCTACGGAGAGACCGATACAATGTTATTCCCATTTGGTGAGATGGCGATAACTCCCGATGATGCTCATCAAATTCTAGGCCTCGAGGTTGAGGGAAAAGCTTGTCAAGTGAGGGCTTCGATAATAACATTTCTTGGGAGGATATCTTCAAATTGACCAACACTTTGTTCGGTTGGGATCGATTAAGACGGAGTCTATGCTTGCGATGAAGGATGGTAATATAAGCAAGAAGTTTAATCAAGAAGCTGAGGGATACATTGTCTGGGACCAAGAAAATCTTTGATGTGGAAGGAAGGGTGAACCCCGTGCGAATCAATGCTACCGCGTCAGGTTATTTGCTCTACGTCCTGGGCAGATGTATCTTCCCCGACAGTTCTGGAAGCTTGGTCGACGCCAGTTATTTGCAACTATTGGATCCCTTAGATAAGATGCATGAGTATTCTTGGGGTCCTGCGGTGGTCGCCTTCTTGAACAATGAGTTGACAAAGGCTTCAAGGGCACTCTTTGCGCAAGTTAACGGAAACATATGTCTCTTCCAGTAATTGTATTGTCTAAATCATTTATATTTGCCAAATGCTTGTAATGTTTGATTCTTACTAAACTTTGTGTTTGCATAGGTTTGGATATATGAGAACTTCCCTACTTTGGTGAAAACCAACTCCCACGTCAAAGTGAATGAAAAGCTTGCGATTGATAAGCCAAGAGCGCAAAGATACGATTTTAAGGGTGCTCGGGAAAAGGATATGCCGCACTTCTTATTAACGTGCGAATCGCCTTGGACAAATTGGATGCGGATGAGGTAATATTTGATCCTTACCGAGATGCTAGAAATCAAGGTTTAATCCAAAGGAGAGATGATGTTGCATTATACTACGGACCCTTGTTGTTCTCCCATGGATTTTCAATGTACGATCCACATCGGGTAATGCGACAATTGGGTTACGTCCAAGAAGAACCCCATTTCGATCTTGAGCCTTTCTTTAAAGTTTTAAGGGAGGACTGCAAAGCACATCCCAAAAAACTATTAACGTCGCTACGCTCCACCCCCAACTCTAGGACATTGGAACGAAAGACTTGACCGTAAAGTCGATACGAGTCTTTTGGACGAGGTGACCGAAGGTCATGAAGCTCAGGAGAGATACATGTCGTGGTACTTGGGTTGGGCTCGTCCTACCGTGATTAGGGAAATGACCGGGTGAACAATTGGCTCGTAAGAGGAAGATGGCATCGAATGAATCAACAACAATTCCTAACTTCCTTGTAAGTATTTTGGAGTAGCTCTTCTTGTTTTAAGATTACATTATCGAATAATTCTATTAATTGTTTGTTGTTTAACCGAAAATAGAAGGGGCATTTGAAGACCTTTGTGAAGTTGTTGTGTTGCGCGAGAGAAAGAGGAGAGCCTTTGTCGATTGAAGAGCAAACCAAGTACATTCACTATGCTAGCAATATTGATAATGAGGATTACCATGAAATGTTCAAGCAAGGCGATCTTTGAAGTAAAGAGGGAAGAAAAGGCCGGGAGGGAAGCACAAGCCAAGATGAATGCCGACAAAAAGAGGGCTCGTAGTGGTCGTGGTGGTGAAGGTAGTAGTAGTGCTTTGGTGTTCCTAAACGGGGCCGAGGTCGTGGTCGTGGTCGTGCTCGTGGTGAATGAATGCGATCTCTAGTTTATTTCTTTATGTTGGGTTGGACAAATGTCAAGGTTAATGGTTGGACAAATGGTTGTTAACGGTTGGACAAATGGTTTTTTAAGGTTTATGGGACATGTTTTCTTATTTTGGACAACAAGTGTTTGATTTCTAATTGTTGAATGAAAGTTTTGTTTAGCTACATAAAAGTTTCAAGACAAATAGCCTGTAAGGTTCTTTTAATTCACCATGCCGACCATACCAGTTGCGGCAAGGTTTTTAAGTGTCGATGCCGCCTACCTGTCGGCGGAAAATGCTTGCATACCAGTGGTCGGCAAGTGAGTCGATCATTACCAAGCCGGCGAATATACATCCTAAGGTGTATTATGTTTTCGAATACGCCGGCATTTTGTTACGTAAAATACCTTCTCCCGATGCCAAAACCATCATAACGTAGGCATGGTTTTAAATTTATACCCTTCCGACCATATCATCGCCGGCAGTAAAACTTCAAAATATATTGCCGGCGTATTGACAGAAGAAAATGATTTACTGATGCCAAAACCATCATAACGCCGGCATGTTTTTAAATTTATACCCTTCCGACCATATCATAGCCGGCAATATATTTTGAAGTTTTATTGCGGGCGTTGTCATTAGAATGTCGGCATAATCTTCATTCAAAGACCCTTCCGGCCACAAAATGGTCGGCGTTTCATTCATCCAAGGACCATGCCGGCTAAATTTGGTCGGCATTTTATTCAAACGAATACCATGCCGGCTATATTGTAACCGGCACTTTATTCAAACCTGGACCCTGCCGACCTTTCATATTTTCAAAACAAAATTTTTGGATCGAAATCGAACTCATAAGACGGATCAAAAGGTTAATCTATTGAATTCATAATTTCAAAATTTTAATCTAAATTCAAATAATTAACCTAATCAGAATTTTAGTGTTAATTAACCAGGGGCAATTTTGCCATTTGGAAAAAGGCTGGTTAAGGGGTGGTTTGGTTTTACTTCATAATGACCAGATTTTGTCTTATTGGGTATACCCCAATTAGTTTGAGTATACCCCAATCTCGCCAGGTAAAATAAAATCAAATAAAATCAAATCATGATTATCGATCTTTATTATAATTCAAGTCATTAATATACCTGGTACCGTGTGGTAATTCAGTGCACAATAATAAACATCAATCAACACTAAGGAAGCTAACCTTTGTATCCATTCGGTCGGTATCGGGTTGGGGCACCCGACCATGATTTCGCATCCACTTTAGCGTAAACAAACCGGGCCCAAAACCGATGTAAATCAATCATAGCCGTGGAATTATGTCCATTTGATCCTATCCATCCATGAACACTATAAAAATCCCTAGACCTAACACATAATAATCAGATCCAGATTCAGATAATTTCATTTTATCAAGCTGCCGCCGCAATCACAGCAAGAATGGATTCTTCAAAAATTTATCTATCCATGAAAATGAAGATCAAGCCCAAATCATGGTTTAGTTTTGTTGATTGAATCAAATAGCACAATGATTTATCCTCTCAAAATCTTAAGTAAGCTAGTGTTAACTTCATCTTCTTCATTTGATTTATTTTCATTGATATTCCGTGATGTTAATCAGAAATACAGACAATCTAATCTAATGTATTTCCTCTGATAATGTTTTTCCCAGCTTTGTGTCCTGCTAATGAGTCAGGATGCAACGTGGCAGTACATGGATTGTACTTTCCTGCTGATGGCCGCAATGGAGTTTGGAAACCCTATTGACCCAGACAAAGTAATCTGGTTCGACCCTGAGAATACTAGTGAGAGGTAATTGCTTTTACTTGTTTAACCTTTTTGGATCCATGTAAATGTGAACTGTGTCAATTTGTGTATATTCCAGTTATAAAATGTTGATTGGTTCTTTAGTTCCTAGATTTTTTTGGTTTGGTTCTGTAAGTAGGGTTGAATGTAAGTAGTATGACTCCAAAAACAAAGCATCTATTATGCCCATTTGAGATACAAACAAATACCCGGCGACTACTCATGGACCATATTCAGACTGAAATTTACATTTGAGCCAAATTATTCTGCTAATCTGGTCATGATAGTGTGATGTAAATTTCTATGATAGACGTTGTAAGGTAGCTTATCTTATTAACTTATTTCTAAACTGGGTGAAGCACCTTTTATTTTATTTTTTTTTTACTCGGCAAAAGAAATATATTGAAAAAGCTTACGAAGAGTAAGCAAGAAACAAACAAGGCAAGCAACCCAAAGGAGAGGAAAAACAAGCTCAACCTCCCTTGAACCCAGAGAACCTAAAACATCTTAGAAAGAGACCCAAAAACAGAAAAACAAAAAATTACGTTATAAAAAGAAAAAGATCCCAGTTAGCAATGACTTGATCAAGACAAACCCCTTTCAAAGCATCTAGGTTTTTGCACCGTAAGAAAGCTTGAAATTTTACATCTTGAACGAGAGTCGTGAAGGTTGATGTCCCGTTGTTGAAAACGATGTCATTTCGACAATTCCAAATACACCAACAAATAGCGCTAAAGACATGCCAAAGACATTTTCCAAAAGAGTGGATAAATTATTCACTCTCCAACCCTTGATGAGAAGGTCAATGCAATTAGGCATCACCCAGTCCATTTTAGCACTCGACATAAAATGTTGCCAAACCGAATAAGCAAATGGACAATGGAAAAGAAGATGGGTCTGTGGTCTCTCTATCACGACGGCATAACAAACAACCATTAACCAAAAGTTTACCTTTCTTGTAAAGGATATCCATGGTAGCTAGTTTTTTATGATAAACCTGCCACAAAAAGAAACCCACTTTGTGCGGCCATGCCCTTGACCAAATGCTCAAGTTTTTAGTCTCCAACAAATGCTCCTTCGCAAACCAAGAGTAAGTCGACTTTACCGAAAATACTCCTTTTGTCAATAGACCAAAGTATAAAGAATCTTGACCAGGGCACTGTCATTAAGTTTTCTATCATCCCGAGCAAAGTAGAGACTTCATCAATTTGCTCTTGTGAGAGTCTTCTCGTCTGTGCCTAGGTTCCGAGCACCACCATTCAATAACGTCGCTGCACAATCTTTCACTTTGTCCATTTCTTAGTAGAAGTAATGGAGTAAATGTGAGGGAATGCTTCATTAAGTGGTTCTTCCCCTACCCAAGTATCCTCCCAAAATCTCGATCGTCCGTCGTCTCCTAACTTGAGATTGGTGCATTGCTTGAAAGTTTTAAGATGACTATAAATATGTTTCCACACTCCACATCCATTTCCTGATTTAGGTTTCTTAGTCTCTCTATCCAACATAGTTGTCCCGTGTTTTGAAACCATCGCCTTTCTCCATAACGCTGTTTTTTCTTTGTTAAAACGCCACCACCATTTTGAAAGAAGCGCTTTATTCATACTTTTAACAGATTTGATGCCCAAGCCCCCACATTTCAGAGGAATACGACACTTATCCCACTTCACATAATGATAACCTTTTTTAGTCTCAGAAGCATCCCATAAGAAATTCCTTATAACTTGTTCAATAATTTTGATGACTTTGGGAGGAGCTATAAACAGCGAGAGCATGTATATAGGAATACTAGATAACACACTATTGATAAGAGACAACTTACCCGCTTTAGTTAGGCTGGAGCGTTTCCATGAAGGAAGCCGACCTTTGATTCTTTCAATAATTGAGTCCCATTTCTGCAATCCCCTAGAAGTATCACCGAGCGGAAGGCCCAAATAAGAAGATGGTAAAGTGTCAGAGTTACAACCTAACATTGATGCCATTCTGTCCAAATTTGTTGCTCCTGCGACGCCAAAGATGCTGCATTTTGCAAAGTTGATTCGAAGGCCAGACAACATCTCGAATCCCAGGAGATAGTATCTTAGATGATTCATTTGCTCAATGGAATCGTCAAGGAAAACTAGTGTATCGTCTGCGAATTGGAGGTGAGTGATGTTGACTCCATTGCAGCTCATTGCGAACCCTCCTATATGTCCAAGATCCTTTCCTGTTTGCAACATCAGACTCAAAGCTTCAGAGACAATGAGGAAAAGGAAGGGAGAGAGTGAATCTCCTTGCGTCAAACCCTTGCCTGTAGTAAACTTTGTATGGGCAAATCCATTTATAAGGACCGACAAAGGAGTATTTGTGATGCATCCTTGAATCCATTTCCTCCAAAGATCTCCAAAGCCCATTTTTGCTAGCACTTCATCCACGAAATCCCAAGAAACGTGATCAAACGCCTTCTCGAAATCTATCTTACATACAACTCCCGGGACGCCAATTTTCATTCTCGAATCAAGGCACTCGTTGGCTAGAAGTGCAGTCCAGAATTTGTCTACCTTTAATAAAGGCCGACTGTTGATGAGAAATAACAAACGGTAACACCGTTTTCAATCTGTCTGCGAGCACTTTCGAGATCATCTTGTACACGGTTCCCATCAACCCAATAGGCCCGAAGTCTTTAATTTCTTCGACTACTTCTTTCTTAGGAATCAACGATAAGAATGTAGTCTTTAGTCTCCAATTTAACGTTCCCCACCTGTTAAAGACCTTTACCACCTTCATAATATCGTCTTTCATGAATGACCAACATTTGCGAATTACCATAACCTGAAAACCATCCGGGCCTGGCGCCTTGTTCTGCCCCAATCTTTTAAGAGCGTCGACACACTCCGATTCGGAAATAGGAGTTTCTAATTGAATAGCCATATCCTTGGTTATCTGTTTAAACTTCATGTTCCCAACTGAAGGTTTTGGGGACTTTTTCTTTTCAAACAAATTGGAGAAAAACTCAGTGATCGAAGATTTGATGACTTGTTTATCCTCCGTCAACTGACCTTTAATCTTTAGATATGTAATATATTCGTATTTATCAAGAATTATTCTATAGAAGCAGTATATAAATGTCTAATCCTAACATTCTTATTCAATATTGATGAGTGATGGGTTATCTTTTTTTTTTTTTTTTGATATTCCAGATAGTATTTTATAATTTTCTTACTTTATGCGATTTTTTTTTCACTATTAATAAATTAAATATTTTTTAATTAATACACGTATCCCAACGTATCCCGTATCCCCATTTTTTTGAAAATTGACGAATCCCCGTATCAGTATCCCCGTATCCGTATCCCCGTATCAGTATCCGTGCTCTACAACTTGTAGGCTATGAAGCACCGACACCTCAAAACCGGTGACGTATCCGTGTCGGACGCCTTATCAGTGTCGGACACTTGGGGATACGTATCAGACACCCCATTTAAAGTGTCCCTTTTTATTAATTACGAAAAGGGTAGGGGATGCTTTTGGGATACTTCTCGGATACTCTAGAGGGGACACTTCTTATATAGTATATATCTATATATATAATATATTGCCAAATATTTGTATACAGAATATGTTAAATATTCTTAGATATGTAATATATTCGTATTTATCAAAAATTATTCTATAGAAGCAGTATATAAATGTCTAATCCTAACATTCTTATTCAATATTGATGAGTGATGGGTTATCTTTTTTTTTATCTTTTTTTTTTTTTGATATTCCAGATAGTATTTTATAATTTTCTTACTTTATGCGATTTTTTTCACTATTAATAAATTAAATATTTTTTAATTAATACACGTATCCCGTATCCCCATTTTTTGAAAATTGACGAATCCCCCGTATCGTATCCCCATATCCGTATCCCCGTATCAGTATCCGTGCTTCATCGGTTGTGTGTCTATTACACTTATATATAATCTCAAGTGAGATGCAGCAGCATTTTGACACTGAAGCATATATGTTTCCTTCTTTTTACCAGTAAACTTGTGGTGTTGGGTTGAGTGTTACCTGATTAGAGATGTTTTAAATGATGAACCGGGTGTTATTTACATTCTCCGTTTTTAGTCTTCTACGGCAGAGAGAACCAAGATTCCATTGATGGGTGTTAATATTATATTTGCAAGAACAGTTATTTCGTTCTTCAAGGTATATTACACTGCCAAACAAAAGAAAAAATACACAAAAAAGAAATTTGTTTTGTATATGGGAGTGTCATACAAGTGTATTTGTTGTGATTTTCTTTTTTTCCTAAGAAATTTTTAATCTTTCTCCTCAAAAAAGAAAAAATACACAAAAAAGGTTGTCATTTCTCTCATGCTGCTGTGCGGGGGAATCCTGCAAATCACATATACAACAGCTTCAAACAGTTACTGGCTGCATGCCCGATCGCCAATCACTGCCCCCACCTACACTGGCCAACCCCTAACAACTGGTTGATACCCTAATTGGCAGTACCACCAACAACTGGAAATACCAGGCCACAAATTCCCACAGTATGCAACATTGCTCTATCCACCTCCAAACACACCAGATCGAATCCAATGGCAACTCTCTAAATACAAAGACCACGTCCATACAGCTACAAATTCCCAACACCCCACTACAAGTCCAAACGTAGCTTTCATATGGAAGCTTAATTGCCATCTAAAATCAAAATGTTTCACTAATGGGCCAAAAACTTTGGGCACACAACAAGAATCAGCTACACACTATACCTGAGCAACATGGACCAAATTCTTCGCACACATGAGCAGGGAAGCAGAACTGTACCATCTACTTCCCCCACCACCCCACACCGTACCGAAATCCACATTAACACCTTTCCAGAACACAACTCTTCCCACCCCACCCGCATCACATCTAAAACCATTATAGAGCTACATGCTATGGAGTATCTGGTTGGCAAAAGAAGTCGCAATATTCAAACGTGAAATCCGGTCACCAACTCAAATTGTAAAGGCAGCATTTTCTCTGGGTCAAGTTAAACCATGGCATGCGAAAAAACTGATTGCTCTACTACACCCACGAACAAACACAACAGCCACCAGCAACCGAACGAACATAACTTCTGTGGGTTGGCATTTTCCACCGGTGATTGGGTAAAGATCAAGTCTGCCGTATAAAATAAGCTTCCCAAGGAAAGTTATTTTCCACCGGTGATGTGGATAAGCTTCCCAAGGAAATCTAGGATTTGGATGGGCGGGTTTTATCATTCGACACCACCAAGGTATGTATCCTCTTTTAAAGATGGATCAATACCATTGGGAATCACTGCCTCATTTGTGGAGGAAACGAAAGCAATGCACCTGACATTGTCAACAGCAAATGACATCAGATACCCACAAATCCTCTTGGAATCTGACTCGAAGCAACTGGTGCATATCCTCAAAGGCAAAACACTTTGAACTTTGGCGCTCTGTATAATGACCCAAATTAGCTGTGTTATCTCCATTAGGTTGTGAACTTGAAGCTTCTCAACTTCGCGGAGGTCAATTACAAATTGAATTTTGATCTCTCGCATGTGCCCTTCTTTCTTGGCTTCTCTTGGTCACCTGCCATATATCGTAGACAAGTGAAAGTAGTACTATTGTTAGCATCAAAAAGTTCTCCAACACTAATATTTATCCTGGCGAGATTGGGGTATACCCAAACTAATTGGGGTATACCCATTTTGTTCCCATCCAAAGGAGTGTGCTAAGGGGTGTCTAAAAGGTGTTAAAAGACCAAATTACCCATACTAAAAACCTTGCCGGCCAAAACATATAAAAAAAAAAAAAAATCAAAATCTTTCTTCTACACTCTAACTATACATGTGAAATCCAAAAAAAAAAAAAAAAAAAAACGAAGAATCAAGACGAACCAAAAGTCGGCAGGTATTTTTTGTTCGACCTTGCCGACCAAAATATAGTCTACAGGGTATAAGGTTGAATAACATGCCGACTTTTCATCTCTCGAATTTAACAATTACAGGGTCGGCAAGATATTCATCTCTATACCTTGCCGACTAAAATATAGTCGGCAGGTTATGAAATTAGTATCTTGCCGACGAATCATGCATTTGTAACACCTTCTCTGTATGTCAAGAATCGTATAGTCGGCAGGGTATTTTTTATAGACCTTGCCGGCCATATGTTGCCGGCATGTTCTTCATCCGCAGACCTTGCCGGTCAGATATAGTCGGCATGTTCTTCATCCGTAGACAATGCCGGCTGTAATTGGTCGGCATCTTATTAAAACGTCTACCATGCCGGCGGAACATAGCCGGCACCTTATTCAAACGTCGACCTTGCCGACTTTTCACATTTTCAAAACAATTTTTTTTTGATCCAAATCGAACTCATAAGACAGGTTAAACACTAATGAATTCATAATTTCAAAATTTTAATCTAAACTCAATTAATTAAGCTAATCAGATTTTTTAGTGTTAATTAAACAAGGGCATATTAGCCATTTAGAAAATACAAGGTTAAGGGGTGGCTTGGTTTTACTTCTAAATGACCCGTTTTTGTCTTATTGGGTATACCCCAATTAGTTTGGGTATACCCCAATCTCGCCAGGATATTTATCAACAAATATTAGCAGCATGAATCCATGTTTATCGATGCATATGCAAACATGTATTATAGAATCACGCAGTACAAAGTTCACCTAATCTATCTTCCAATTGTTCATTACATTCAAAGAAAAATTAAAACACTTTCTGTATCAAGATGTCAGATATGCATCTTACTTAATCATTCCCTATCTACAAAATTCAAAACAATATTAATCTGATTATTAGACATTCATATAAACAAGAGGTCAATTACTTTTAATGCAAATTTGTTCAGGCTACTGTGGAAGCTTGAAATGCAGAAATTATGTGGGAAAGCTGAGCCCAAGTGAAGTCAAGGAAGATGTGCTCGAAAACATATACAGTATAGAGGTTTAAAGTCAAATTTATTCAAACAAAGTGCTGAAGTAGGTGGATCCCCATATGAGATCACCTTCCTATTCAAAGCCCTTGTATCGTTTTTGAATTTCAAGGTTTATACGCTCCTAATTTATTATAGCTTAACCATAAGTATGACCTAAATTATGCCTTGTATGCTGAAAACAGAATTACTCGAAGTGTCATTAGTGTCTACAAGTGAACTCAACAGACAGCATCAGACACAATATAAATAATAACTAACAATGTTATACCGATGGAATTACCATTAACCAGGTAAGCTTAAGTACACAATTAGACCTTGAAACTGATTTGTTGTTAAACCATAAAAAGACAGCAATCAGAATAGTTTACACTCCTGACCCTACTAAAAGTATCATTATTGCATAAGAACCAATCAGAGTTACAGATTAGTATCATTACTGCAGAAGAACTTATATTAAAATGCAGAGTAAAAGTTCAATAATGTACCATAACATCTTGAAGTGCCAGAATGGAGATAAAAGGGAATGTTAGAAGCAGCTCGTGAAGGATTATTTGGACGCTCTAAAAGGGATGCAGCCTGAAGTTTGAGATCCTGAAGTCTAAGGTAACTGCCGTTGAAGATTTGGTGCCAGTGAGGATTAACATCTACCTCTTCTCTAGGGCGGAAAGTTTGTCCTTCGAACCCCAGCTTGACAAAGGCTGCTTTGCCTCGAATAAGGTTGATTGCCCAAAAACGTTTAAGGCTCCTATCAACCTGAACAAACCATGGGAAAGAATAAAAATGTTGTACTATGATCTAACTATGACATATTGAACTATGGTATTTCAGCACCACCACATGAAATTGAATAAGCCGAGAAATACATGTACAATTAACAAACTGAAGCCACCAATTTTAATGCAAATGATTAGTTCAAATTGGATAAATATCTAGACATTTAATGAAGATTGAAAGTAAAAATCAGTATTCAGCTGCACTGATGGATCGAACAGTTAACTTGTTCTAAAATTACACCACACCATCAGGATTCATAAATCAACCAATAAGGTAAATCTGATTATTTGATTATTCATATAATTATGAACTCGCCACTATGGGCAATAATACGTTAGGCCATCCTCAATTGTGGATCTAAACTACACCTGATTATTTGACATTCATATAATTATGAACTCGCCACTATGGGCAATAATACGTTTGGCCATCCTCAATTGTGGATCTAAACTACACCTGCTCCGTCATTGGATAAATATCTTACATCTAAATGACTTCTTTGCACCAGTGTCCAAGTTGACTTGTTCACTTCAATTTCATACTCTTTGTATGAAATGCTTAACCTAAAAATTCAAATTAGTTGCTAAACTAAAAACTGGCAACCATGATCATTCCAAGTTATAAAAGTTTCAAGTTGAAATTAGCATTAAAAATGTTGGCTACCTGAAAAGCATAACTGAACCACGTTGGAAGATGAGGATCGGACTTCACGTTTAGGAATGTCAATTCCAGCCCTGTTATCACACAACAAACCAAAATCCATTAGTCATCCATAAACAAATAGGGAAGAAACTGACAGTAAATTGACCAAGTAAAAAAGAAAGAATAAACCTGTCGATTAATCTCTGAAGTAACTTCGGATGATGTTCTTTAATTATCATTTCCTTTCTGGTGGTCGACTGTTCAAGAGAAGAAGAAGAACAGATAAGCACGCAATGGAATTTAAGAAAGTAAAATTGGCATCTGATCTTTATAGACATAGAAATCAAACTTACAAGACAATACATGAGAAGATGTGGATACCCAATTGATCCTTGCACTGCAGATGTAACAAGAGAAGCGAATTAGTAAGAGTCCGTAAGTCTGGTAAACTATGAAATCTAAAAATTAAATTAAGAGTAAGTAAGACCTTACGATTTGAGAGGAGATATCATCGTCTCTGTTTTCTTGTTGTTGTTGTTGTTTGATGTTCAGTAATGTCAGATGCCATGATCGAGATCTGAGGTGGTTTTTGCTTTCGAGGCGGCGTGAAACAGAAGAAGAAGAGGGAGAGGCGGTAGACACTAAAAATGATGCCCTAGCAACTAAATACTAGGTCAAGAAGTTAAAAGTTAATTACACTCTTGTTACACCTCTAGAATATAGAGAAGTCACCGAGCATAATTTTGCGTGAGAAAGACCTATTTCCGATGGAGATTCACGCAACACATATTTCGGATGAAGAAGCAAAACAAGAATAATAAATTTGTAAATTTTAGATCACGGGGCACATTTTGGTTCATGGAGGGGAGATTTCGAAATATTTGATGTCACGAGGCAGATTTAAGCTACAATGTTCTTAGCAAACTTCAATTCCCCAATGTTATTATATCAAGATCTAGGACTAGGATTACCTTTCTCCAACTTGCATTTAGATTCTGGTCTTTGGTAGCTGTACCGATAAACCTTGGGCTTGGGAATCTAAAATTCAGATGCAACCAATAAAAATCCGACATAACTATTGGATTCTACCTATAGTAATATTGATTGACAAAGTATAAATATATAACAAAATGTTGTCACTTCTCAAACAACTACTAATTGGGATACTAACTGGCTGCCCAACCGCCAACTAATGCTATCTGACTGTCCAACCCCTGACAATTGCTTGATATTCTAACAGACATTACTACCAATAACTGGAAGTACCAGGCCATCAGATCCATACTCCTATAGTCAGATGGAACCCAATAGCATCTCCCTAAACACAGGTAAACACACTGTAAAAAGTGCTTACTTCGACATCCATACACTTACAAATGCCACATACCAAAACACTTTCAAAACATAACGACCCCATAGTTTTGGAGCTTTTCCATGCAAGAAATATGGCGACATCCAACCTTTGCAAACACTGCCCATACACAACCCGAATCAGCAGCACTCTATCTATTCACATGTACAAGGGTAGTAGCAACATGGACCAAATTCCTCACTCAATTGAGCAAGGATCCAGAACTGTACAATCTACTTTCCCCACCACCCCTCACCATACCAACATCCACATTAACACTTCTTTCGGACCACGATACCACACTTCTCGAGACCACCATGGCATCCTTCTTTAAAGCTGGTGTAACTACTGAAAATCCAGTAGTACACCCAAGTAAATAACAAGCTAGATCTAAGACATGATAAGTGTTTTTGGAATTAGAAAATCTTTATTTATTAATCACAAAGAAGAGAAAATACAAGTTCTTGAACACAAGGGAAAACTAATCTCACTCTCTAAGCAAAGCTTTACCCTCTCTCCGTAATCATGTCGGACTTGAAGGTGTTTCCACAACACCAGGTGATTCATCAATGTAGAGATGGAGACAAGCAAGATGATCATTAAAACATAACCATAAGTATGACACAAACTCTACCTTGTGCCGAAAACAGTAACTACTCCTAGTATTATTACTCTACAAGTGAACGAATGACAGATTCATATAGTACAAATAGCTACTAACAAAGCAAAAAGAAATTAGAAAGAACATTATATGAGGGAGATTTAAGAATCTTTTTTCCGTGTCTAGAAAAGAGACCTTGTAATACTTGCGATGTGTCTCTCTAGCCTTTTACATCATGAGATAGAGAGACAACTCAATAGCTAAATAGGAGAGCTCATCACTACTAAAACTTAAAGTAGCATTAAACTTAAGCAAAGATTAAATACACAATCGAGTTTACAACTGCACCTTAACTGGATTATTACCAACTAGCTAAACCATAAAAAACCAACAATGTTTACACCCTTCTAACAAAGTATCATTACTGCATAAGAACCAATCGGAATTACAGATCCCTATCTTTATTGCATGACTTATATTAAAATGTACGGAGTAAACCTTTAATATTGTTACCGTAGTTATAATAAGAAGCTCGTGATGGACTATTTCGACACTCAATAAGGGGTGAATGTCCATATTCAGCTGGAGGATTAATTGAATGGTGGCTATATAGCCAATATAATGAACCAGTCCAGCTGTGATCCCTCCATTTAGTTGTGAAATTGAAGCTTCTCAGCTTCCTGGAGGGCCTGTACAAATTACATTTGATCTGACTTTCACCTATGCCCTTCTTTGTACTTGACTTCTCTTGTTCAGCTGCCACATATCCTGCAACACATGAAAATAGTACTGATGTTTAGTACAAAGAAGAGACATCAAACAATTAATGTACAACCAGAAAAGTGATTAGACCTTTTATCAACATAGGCCACCTAATGTATCTTCCAACTGTTACTTGATTGCTTCGATAAAGCATTCCAAGAAGAAGTAATAATTTTTTTTTTTTTTTTTGCATCAGCCTTCATTTCATTCAAGCCCAAACCTCTTGTTGATGTTATCTATCAAATTCATTAAGTTTTTATATGATTCTTAGACATTTGTATTTGGATAGATATGAAACTCACTACTTTAATTCTTCAATGATTACTTGTCCACTTCATGTTCGTAGTCTTTGTAGGAAGTTGCTTACCTAAAAACTTAATTAATTAGTACATATCAATTCAGTCCTTTAAATTTATAAACATGGAAACCAAACTTGAGAACTGTATGCGCTGTGTCGCCTAAGACTAGTCAAGTAGTCTAGTTATAATAAAGCAAGTGAATCATGTGAGACAACCTGAGATTTTTTTTTAAATCTGTTTTGTAAGATAACCTATCTATTCAAGAACAAGAAACTTAAATCAATAAGGGACCGATTTCCCTACTATACAGAAATACTGAAGAACAAGTTACAATTCCAAGCAAATCAAACCAATTGAAATTACAAACAAGCTTCCATCCAAATTAAAAATAAGATATATTCTTCCTAAAACAAAACTAATTTTCTAAAATCTGAACAAAAACAGGTAAGATTGAATAGATCCTAACTTAAATTGAATAAAGATAAGATTTTACCTGCGAACTACGTTGCAAAAACAAAAGAAGAACCGGATTCCTGCGCACTACATATGTTTGAGAGGAGATATCATTATGCTACTGTCTTGTTCTTGATGATTGATTATCAACATCACAAGCCATGATCCATTCGATCTAGATGTGTGCTGGTTTTTGTTTTTGAGGCGGCGGAAATCAGAGAAGAAGAGACAGAGAGAGAGAGGGGCAGTAAGAAACCAAAGAGATACCCTAGAAAACCCTGATGACTCGATGAAATAGTAGGGTAATAAATAGACAGAGAACTGAAAACTTAATTACACCTTGATTACACCATAAGGAGGCATACATAATAGGAGCATTTTCTCGTGCTACTGGAACAATTTCTTCAAAATCTTAATGCACTCTTAAGATCCTTGTCCACAAGCATATCTAGCTTCTTCTTATCTAGGTGAATTTGATCATGAATTATTGTTAGATAAAGAAGTTGTCCACAACTTGAGGAAAGTGGTCATAAGTCGCTGGATATTATTTCCCTATTACCTTGCGAACACACTATTGGAATCAACGCTTACCAAACTGAGCACCGCTCCTTTCTGGCCTATGATCAATTCTAGAAGAAGGATCACGTCAACAAAGACATCAGTTTTCTCTTTAAAGACTTTTATGTTGAGAGATATTCAGGAGCTATCTGCCCAACAGTGCCCCTTACAGCGCAGTTGTCACATGTGAATCCTTATGATACAAAAGCTTTACTACCCCGAAATCTCCTACCACAGCTTCACAGTAATCACCAAGTATTACTATTTTGATTTCTTTCTAAATCAATGGGGTAATTGATGAAATTTTCTGCATATAAAAAACTGATATTGTAGCCAAAAGAAAAAAAGCAACCAAACAAAGAACTACAGCAGGTAAAATCCACCATACCGATCATTGTTCTGAGAAATGTAGTTCTGAAATCTAATCCAACAAAATAGTAGACCAAGATTTCCAGAGAAACATAGGCCAAGACTAGTAACCGGTCATTGCAGTTCAGGTCCATTGATGGCTAGTTATGTAAGAAATGTCCCAACAGTTCGCTACAAGGGTCAAAATGTGTGTTAATTTTTCGATAGCATATCACGTGTGACGTATTAAGCGTACGCCTAACACTTAACAGCCACAACTGTCACTAGCTAGTGGTGCCACCATGATGGAAACATCTCGAATATGTTCATTGTATCATGTCCATGACTCATGAATACTCCATGTTAATTTTTTGATTGATATATATGAGGATGCAGTTTTATTGCAAAGATGCAAAAATGCGCATAGATTATAATTAGCACAAAAACCTCTAATGACTAATGAGCACTAATAAGCTACCAACCCCACAGGCATGCCGCCCTCTATGCCAGTCTCCCTTCACCACAGATTCAGACTCTGCCCCCATTACCAAAGTTTACAACCTCCTAACTCCTGCATCTAGGACTGTAATATTTCTAATTTTAAGAAGGAAATTTAAAATATATAAAACATGGTGACACTTCAGTCTGAGTTGAGAGTTAAAAAAATGTTAAGGAAAAAAAAAAAATCATGTAAAATGTAGTTTCATTTTGTTAGCATGCATTGGGGCTTGATAAGCTATTTATTCTTGGAATGAGTTATCCGCCCCCTCTTGTGCACCTTGTAATCTCATTATAACTTATGTCAATATACTTCCTCTGTTCCATCGAAAATGGAAAGTGGGAAAATGAAAATTATGAGTAAATGATGTTGGCCATTGGGCCATCAAGGTCCGCCAAAATTACGTGACCTACTATATTAAAAATTTGTGCAAAATGAGGAAATCTAACCTCTTTGTATAATGGCAGGCAGTTTGCTAATGACCAAACTATTCACTTGGAACCACTGCGGATATTTGCAAACGTTTGCATTCTATAGGACTAGAGCGCATACGTGATGCGTGTGCAAAGATGTAAACTAAAAATGATACTATAAGAATTGCAATTTTCATTCACCTCAACTAATTTATCCCTCAACAGAGATTAGCCATGTCGGAATCACCTGTCCAAGGCCCGTTGTAAAACCCAATGGAAGCTTAAATTTCGAAGGACAATTTGGTAAATTATCATTTTGTGTCGTCTGTGAAATAAAAACCCTAGAGTTCCCATGTGATGTTTGAGAAAGAGAGTGAAAGTGGAGAGAAGAAGTGAGGCCGGCGGCGTTGAAGAAACAAAAAAATTCCTAGAAAAATCTCCATGAAAGATCTGATCATCTTCAGAATGGGTTGTTGTCGTCTCATGAAAGTAATCTTGGGTTTGTTTGGGAAGCCTTACACGTACCCTGGATGGAGATCACCACATTATAGACCTAATCATTGCAATATGATTTTTCCTCTCATGGTTTTAATGAGCAACCTAATCACTTGGAACCACTGCATGGATATTTGCACACATTTGCATTCTATAGGTGCTAAGATGTATAACACGATTCAGTTCGGTTACATTGGAATTTTTTTTTTTTTTTGTAATATGGGTAGAGTTCGGTTACTATATAGTTTTAGAATTTTTTGCGAACCAACCGAACTAGCAGTTCGGTGACCTAATTTTAAATCCTATTGAACCGCATTGTTCTTCGTGTTCTTCCTTTCAGGAAGTTCGGTTAAGAAACTAGGGTTTTTGTGAAACGCATCCTAACCGAATAAGGCACTGTAACTTCCATATGAACCCTATTTTGATTATTTCTATTCAATTAAAAGTAACGGGGTTTTGATGATTTCTGATTTGCTAGATGTGCTAAATCGGGACCTTTTCTAGGGAGTCTTGGGGTTTTCTTTTGAAGAACCATTCTTATACTCGATTTGGGAAAAAAAGAAGAACAGGAGAACAATTTTACGAAGGAAATGTGAAACACGAAGTATGTATGTTCATCATAGTCATCCGGATCCTGCTAGTTATAATGTTAACTTCAGTAATCAATCAATTTATGGAAATAGAATGGAATCCGTGAAAATTTTAAGACGCCTTCCAATAAGTATCAAATCCACATAAGAAAAGAGAAATTGTACATGCCAATGAGATGGAGAGTATGGGTCCTTAAAAATTGTGATTCAATATTGGTTTAAAGTATTTCAAAACATAAAACCCCCAAATCCTATTGAAAATCTCAATGACTATAGGACTATAGGAAAAGGATTAAGCTAAACCAATCAGTGTACTTTACGTGAAAATCCTTAGATGAAATTAAAATATCATCTACTCCCTCCGTTACTTTTTAATAGGCTGGTTTCTATAAATAAATGTTACAAAAAAATAGGCTGGTTTCCTAATTGGGAAAGTCAAATGTTTCTTTAGTTTTTAAGGACCACTTTTCTCTTAACTTCTTTTGATGACAAGTGTCATGTGGACCATTTCACTTTACTTCTTTTGTTGACAAGTATCATGAGGACCATTTCAATTCATTTCTTTTATTTACAAGTGTCATGAGGACCACTTTCAATGATTAGTTTTCTTAATTTCCTTAATTTTCTCAAAAAACCAAACCAGCCTATTAAAAAGTAAGGGAGGGAGTAATTGTTTTTCTACTTGAGAGTAAGCTAAAAGCCAAA
>JAJJWW010009233.1:0-265590 GCA_023531295.1 Papaver armeniacum
ATTTTGGTTTGCTAAAATAAAATGGAAAAATTATTTAGGACAATTTATTTCCTTAGTAACATATCAAAATAAAACTACTTGTAGTTTGGTTTAATCATGGTTATAGTAGATGTCATTGGAACCTCATTTTCCTAACTCTGATTTTGCATCACATTTTTAATTTATAAAATTACTAAAATGTTGTCCCTGTTTTTGTTTCTTTTGTCATTTTGCTGACAAAGGAGGAAGAATATATGGAGTAAACATTGAATCTGGCATTGATTTTATATTGATTAATCCCACCCAGGAAAAGAACATTGGTGCTAAGCGTTTTATCTAAGCGAAAAGGTGAAAGCACAGACTAAGGGGAAGTAACACATATCATAGATTGTGTAAAGGAACATGCGGAATTGAATATCCTACCTCTCTTCACTTAGGGGAGTATTATCTTTGTTATTATAATGTAGTATGGCATTTTCAAGGATTGAATGGCGATTTCTTTATGTTGTTGAATTAAAAGTCAGCGTATGTGTAATGAATTCTTGTAATTTGTTTAACCGCATGATGTAAGTTTTGTCACTAAAATTGACAGAAACTCTTCCATATATAAGTTAAACAAATGCAAGAGTCAAAGCTTACACATACGCTTGATTCCCGAATTCAACAACGCAATAGGCTTCTTACATTCAATCATGAAAATATCAATGGCCAAATATAATAACAAGATAACTCTCCCCTAAGAAGATAGATGAATATTCAATTCGCGTAATGTTCATATGTTATTTTCCCCACAATCTGTCTTTCACTCTTTCGTTTAAAATCAACATTGCTTTAATGTCTTTGTAGTATTTTCAATCAACTCGTGTCAACTCTCACTGTTTACTCATATATTTTCTCCTCCTTTATGCAAGAATAAACAAAAACTAAAGAAAATGTACAAATCTCAAAGGCATGAACTTATGGCACCTGAAGATTAGGCTTTTGGTCCCACACACTGATAACCAATATCAAAACCGAAGAACTAGTAATTTCTTATGATATATGCAAGGAAACAATGTCCGAAATATTTTTCCATTTTAATACAGCAAACCAAAAAATAAACTAAACACCTTATTTTTTCTAAACCGTTATTGCAAAGTAATCAACAATCAGTGAACCAAAATAAGACTCGCTCTATTTACTCATCGAATTACAAGTATCCATGAAACTTGGGCAGCTTTTCAATTTTTAAGCAATGCAGAAACCAGCACTGATTGATGCTGGCATTTAACATTCAGGCATTCGATTAGACAATAACCGAAACCTCACTTCGATAAATTAACTAGATCAGGGTAACTTAAGACCTCTTATCCTAGAACCAGACTAAACAACTTTCATCCATCATTTTGTTTCGTTGAAGCCACTAATTCATGCAAACCCAAATAAATCAGCTTTTGCATAATTATTCACTCAACAGAGCAGTTGTAACATAGCATTAAAAAAGCACCGCAATTACGCCGAGGCTGTGGCTTGAAACGGTGTGCCACACAATAAAAACGAAGACTTAACAATAATTTCTTAACCGGGAGCAATCGAATCGCATCATGCATACACACATAATGGAGATAAACATCAATTTTGAAATTTGTTAAGCAAAGAAGCAATAAATATATGAAATAAACTCGTAACATAAACAGGAAGACATTGACTAACGGCATTGTTACTAAATTTGTATCTATTCTCAGCTATGATGCATTCTTTTCGGAGAGGTGACTATCAGTGTAATCGTATTGTCATCGCTAATGCGAAAACAAAATATCAACAAACAACTTGCAGAGAAGATTGAAATCGTTTTGTATTAAAGCAAAAGACGAAGGCAAATCGAAAACACATCGCTCTTTATATCGTCAAGCCAATTCAGCAATTTTCACCTTCTGCCAAACCCATCATATTCTTTGATAACCTACCAGCATGAGGTAGTAATCACTAAATCAAAAAGTCACCCAAACTACAAAGTTCTGGCATATGAGATCAAATCGTGAAATAAGTAAACCAAATCTATCTATAAATCAATTGCAATACCATAATATTCAGCATAAAATCAAGTATTGTTACCTCAGTATGGAGGTGAATTGCGAAAACAGCTTGCAAAAGAATATAGTCTGGCCGAGCAGAAGAAGTTATGGACAGAAACAGTTTTGCACACTTCTTCATGTGGGGACTCTCGCTGGGAATCGGTTCCCATATTGCACCTATCGCAGGATCATTGCCCCAAGTGTTACTTTATGGCGGCTGTCCTGTACTAAACTGTTTATGTTTAACTTGCATACGTCATTCAGAAATGATTTTAACCATTTTAATCGTAAACAGAGCTACACGCTGCGGTAGACTATCAACATCGCCAAACTCACAATTACAGGGCCCAATATCAAACATCAAATATAGATGAATGTGAAGTGAAAAGAAAGCCTATAAAATGTGGTATTAAAGCTATAATAACAGAAGTTTCATGCTTCCTCAACTTTCAAAAATTGAGCACCAAGAGTAATTGTGCACATTAACACAACTAGGTTGTGTTGATTAATCCTTTGTCTTGATGCAGTAGAACAGAGATGCAGCTCATTTGCTGACACTCTTTCTACTTATTTATTTCTTATTGCTCTTTATTTTCTTTGAAACAGCGGTGAAAGAGTGTCATTATCACGGCAGCTGCATGTTACAAGAGATTTCGAACATATTTCAAGAAGATATGATATATACCAGCATTAACAGCAAGTCATTTAATGACCTTTGGTCCTTCTTATTTATGGAAGCTGAGAGAGGACCCATTTAAATTTGGGTTTCGCATGAACGAACTTTCTCCTTCATACCATTAGGATATTCTCGCTGATCTTTATGAAACTATCTTTCAATTTACAGAACATCGAATACTTGTTTTGCATTTAAAGAGATATCTCTTTCTATAATTGGGTAACATGAAATGACACTTGTCAAGTGATATGCAAAGTTTGAACTATCATTATAATATTATTTTCTAAACTTAAGTTATCCTGTCTGAAGTTGTTATGAGGAAGCTGTGTATTCATTTGAGCACATCGGTATCGCATCTTGCGAAACTTTGCATCCCATTGCAAGTATCGCTATTACCGCAATAACAATGCTTAGTATAAATATGCGAAGTATGGTTTTAATGTTGCCTTTTAGCGTGGATGTCTCTGCATTAGCTTCTTCTTCTTCGCCTGCTCACTGTTCGGCATTGTTGCTTTCTTTTACATTAGCAGACGTGCTCTCTTTAATTGTTGTACTTGAAAGAGAATGGTTGAACATGATTCTTGTTCTTTAATTCTTTACAAGAAATAATATCATTTTACATCAGTAGGCTTACCCTACTGGTGAAAGAATTTGTAGCTTTAACAAATTTTACCTCTTCTTAATATTTAGTATCTATTTCCTTATAGCCCAATCCATAAATGCTGTCACGATGATTCTGCCTTGCAACATTGAGTTACGTGTTTAGTATCAATGCGCGCTTTCAGTGGAATTTTCAACTTCTTCTAGCATCTTGATTTTATCGGAAACGCGCCAGATAAACCTCAAAACATATTTCTCGTGAAATGTACCGCCTTCTCTTCAGGGATTCTTTGTTGAGACTGGCTCCTTTGCATCGAATTTAACAAGTTTCTTTCAATAAACAATACTCAAGAGCCCATTCTCTCGGCGAGGAAAGACAGCATACTGTCATTAAGACTTCTGTATTTGTTATGAAATTTTCTATTTCGGCAAGTTATCTATCAAGACATACTTCAAGTTGAAATCTCGTTCTCTTTCGAAATGCTGAAAAGTTCACTGGGGCTAGTAAATTGTTTGCTCAATATTCAGAAGTTTACAGGTATCTCAAGCATAGAACTCAAAAAATTCTCGTCATCAAGAAGACAAGAATGTGAATCGTGATTGCGAAGCAAGAGGCTTAACTTGTCTGCTGAAACCTTCCAGACTATTCTTGGAAAAACAAGTAGAAGCAATGAAGAAGAAACCCCTTTTACGATGGCTCTGTACTAGCAGGCATTATGTCTAGGAGCATTAATTATCTGAGAGTCGAGTAATATGAGCTTGTTGAAGCGTCATATTTCTTTTATATAGTCAGGGAAAACATTGTTACATCCTGAAGACGTTATTGCTCTATACTGGCAGGAAAGTTGTCTAGGAGCCGTCCAATCGTTCGATTCTATATATAAGTAATTACTGAAATTGCTCAGTATTCATGAGATACGCCGTTGCCTCAGCTGAGAGCCTATACATCTACATATACTCTGAGAGACAGTATTCTCAGTCAGAGGTTCTTGTGGCATGAGCTTTCATGCTTCGATAAGAAACATGAGCCTCAATACTCATCTGATTGCTGGATCAGGAGCATGTGTAATTATGGTTTTACGATTTTATCCCTTGTCGAAAATCCACCATCTACAATTTGTTGTAAGAATTTTTCTTTCAGAACGTTATGCTCTTCATCAATATTTTCAAACTTTAAAGTTAAATCTCGTTCTCTTTCAAGTGCTGAAAGAAGATGCTCAATTCCTTTAGTTCAGATGTTTTTACACTTGATCTTGCATCAGAAATCTCAAGTATAGAGCTCAAAGATATCTCGTTAGAGGCATTATCAATTGAGCAACCTGAAATTGAAGAACTATCTCCTTTTGAGCACATATCTTGTGACACGTTAACTGAGTCTTTCTTTAGTTTTCGCTCTCGCTTAACTCTACTTTGACTCATGTCTTATGGGTTGGATCGCATCAAACACAGACTGTTAGATCTTTTCGTGTTTGCCCGCTCTGATACCAATTGAAAAGACGAGTGTGCCCAAATATACCTCAATCTAAAACTTTTCTACCTATAAGTACTTTCTCCGAAAGTGATTGTCTATGGACTGAGTCGAGACAATACAACTAATCGGAAATTAAAAGCATATAAAACTAAAAACCTTGATTAAAAGATTCTCAATTTATTTCGATCCGGGATTCTCCTTTAGCTATTAAGGAATATCTTTGAACAACAAAAGATAAGAGTTACTGCACATGTTCAAAGTATGTCGACATCTTTACTTTGTAAATCCTCTTTCATATTTACAATCTTGGAACCGATTTTCCACACTTCCAAACAAGTTTAGAATTGGTTCATCTGACTTCCAAGAACTATGTGATTGATTATCCTATCAAATCACCATTAATGGGTTTCACGGTTCTACCAAAACAAGTTTCGATTCTACCTCCATGTGGGTACTAGGATCGGTCACACTAGCTTTCCAAAATTTGGTTGACTAGGTACTAGGATCGGTTACCACATATTTATGGTATTTAACTTGTATTTGGTTGCACAAGTCATAGGATCGGTTACCAATAACTAAGACTTGTTACGCCTCTTACAAGATCGATTCCAAACAATTGTGATCGGTTGCACCTCTTACTAGGATCGGTTCCCCAATGTCTAGAGTCGGTCATACCAATTACAACATATCGATCATACCATCTTAGGTGATTACTTAAGATCGGTTTCACTAATAAAATTCATACCAATACAAAAGCCAGGCCTTGTGAATAGTTTTACAAAGATACATAAACAAGTTATGAGCGGTTATACTAAACACACATATTGGTAATCCAAAGATTTGCAATGAATAACAATACCAATAAGCCTAGCGATTTCCCTTTCGATTCATAAAACAAGTTTATGAATTGTACTTCCTTTAAAGAAATGTAAAACATTGTTTCCTAGGACGAAATCTTCACCCATACCCATACACATAATCACAATAGCATTCATACGATTATGTCGATGTCTTATATACGAAGTTTAAAAGATAGACGTTATACTTCGTATTGTAATTCCTTAATACTATGTCTAACTAGAGTATAATCATTCAAAGCTTCGCAGTTATGTTTTCAATATGCGTGACTTGAAAGATACGTTAGGAATGAAACAGTTCAAGTCAAATATTACTAACCTCAAGAGGAAGGATGATGTCATTGATGTAGCTCTTTACTTCTTCACATTATTCAAGTCTTTACGTAATACTTGTAAGTCTCATATCCTAATAACTTTCTAGTAAACCTATACGAAGTTGACTATAGTAAATAATCAATTGACTCTTTAAATGAGTTTTGGTTCACTAAAATATGACAACCAAACTTTACATACCAACGCTTGGTGGGTTCAACCGAGCTATTCTCTAACACCTATGATTCATATATTTTCAGTAATATCAACACGTCTTTTAGGTCTTCAAGTTCAACATATACCTAGTGTTGTTATCGTTGTCTCGCTAAAAACCTTGTCGAGTAACAAAAACCCTGTAGGAAAAAATGATCTCGATCGAAGGGAATAATAGTA
This sequence comes from Papaver armeniacum, assembly GCA_023531295.1. Classification (NCBI taxonomy): domain Eukaryota; kingdom Viridiplantae; phylum Streptophyta; class Magnoliopsida; order Ranunculales; family Papaveraceae; genus Papaver; species Papaver armeniacum. The sequence goes on from JAJJWW010009233.1 coordinate 6,343, forward strand.
TTTCACATTTCGGAGTAAAATATGTCGACATCAAATCCTTAGATCCTCCCCCTGATGTCGTCATCTCCCTATGTTCCCATTCATAGGAGTTTCTATACAATTCCTTTAGTCATGTGTTTTACGAAAGTGAATTAGGATAATGATTAGTAAATAAAACTACCGCGTCTCTCCATGATTACTTCCACAAGAGTATAACCTATTATTCCTTCATAATCAATAATTGTTCGAATTACAATTCCATTAGCATTCATGTTCATGTCTTTGTAGGGATAAACTAACACATGTCAAAGTTTTCTTTTAGGTATATGTTTACATTCTACATATCATTCCAATAACGATGTCTCGGCGCTAAGTTATATCTAGCTAGTAAGTTCATTGAAGATGTTATATTTGGTCGAGTGTACAATACCTAAGTATAGTAATGCATCTATTATACTAAGATAGGAGAATATTTCATCTCCCAACACATCTTCGTCATATTCCTTTAGACTAAATGTTAATATATGTACACTTGAAACTCGACTAATCATTGAGTGTGCTAGTAGGATGCATGTCCTTGTTAAAATTTCCTAACAATGAACATATGCAAACTGGTGGAATAATAGACACAATCTCGGTTTACTAGTTTAGAACATAGATAAGGTCAAACTTTCCCAAGATTCTCATCTCAAATTAGGATTTCAAGTAGCTTGTAAGATCTTTTATTCCATCAAGAGTACTTATCATGTCCATGCCATCGACATAGATAGCTACAATTCTGAATCAGGAAATACTTTTTTAATGAACAAAACCTTACTTGTTTAACCTTCCTCAGTTAAATGGTCACTTAGACGAGTATACCACATCCGCCTGATCGTTTCAATCAATAAGTGAGTGTTCTAATATAACTGCAAACACACTCCATGGTTTAGAGTCATTTGACTTGGGAAGCAAAAGGCCATAACGCCCTATTGCAAATATCTTTGAGTTTAAATCTCCAGAGATGTAACCACACTGTGTTTCAAGTTCTTTTTAACTACCAAGCAAACTAATTAACAAAACATTATGATGTTCAAAGGAGTAAGCGATCTAGGGGTTTGTGAGAAACCTCGCGTCATAAGGTTAGTCTTTATACTTTAAGAACTTATTCTTCTCACTACACATTCTAACAAATAACCATATATGTCCAACAGTCTTTACACTTAGTTGGTTAGCACTACCACACCAAATACATGTATATTTGTCAAGTGCTACCTGGATTGTATAGGCCAAAAATGCTCAATGTTTGATACTAATCAAAATAAAGCATGGTTCGATCTTATTGTGCTCTACTTCTGAAGCAACTATTTATGAATTACATCATCATTATGCGTGATGATCCTTCCATTGACTCATGTGCATTCTCATAACCCATTAGGATTTCATTGTTCTCTGGAATCGTTTAAAACTCCGTAGCGTCCTCCAATTTGATTCATGGACATATTTTGAGACAATATTATGAGATAATTTCGGATGATATGAATAATTAGGTTGTGCCTTACTCACTTAATTCCTTTCTAGGTGAGCATTGATCAAACCTAGTGGTCTCTCCATCTTTCTTTATGGAGCCACGACCTCAAGCACAATTCTACCCAGTGTAGTTGCGACACCTTAGTTTACAGTGCATCTCCTTTAAAAAGGATTTCAACCTTACAGGCACATTTGCAGTTGGTGTGTGTGATCTCATCACTTTAGCGATATCAATGTAAATTCTGAAAATCGATAACCCTTTTTTACTTCACATTTCCATTTGTTGGAGTATAGGAGTTTATATGAGACATGAAAGGGAACACACCACGACATTCATTGTCATTCACTTGGAAAATCCTTTTTCCTGTCTCCCCTTAACGAAAGGAAGATTGTCTCATTAGAGTGACTATCCGTAAATCAGCGATTGACATATCGCCTGTCAAAAGGTTTCAAACTGCGGATAATTGTTGAAAATTCTTGTCCAACATAGTCACTTAATCATTTTGATGACCCATCATAGTACGATGTGGAGTCGTAATGGCACATTTATAGTGCACCCAAAAATGCGTAAGAACACAAAATGTCAGCATCCAGTTACCAACTGGTACGCAAAAAATGGTTGAGCAATAATGGGTCTAAAATGAATAAGTACATATGCGTGTAATATTGCATATTCCCCAAGCAGTTAAAGGTAGGTTTGTACGCATAACCATGCCGTAGCAGGCAACATCTGTAACCTTTGATGATAGCATTTGCGAGACCGTAGGGTATATGATGCTCTACATTTATCCTATTAAACATGCAATAACCATCAAGTCCTTTTGATGTATACTCTCTAGCACTTTTACAAGGGGTGGTGAGCCCTTACATGTATAATATGTGCTAGTAGTTTTCCAAACGCAACATTTCTTGGGAATTATAACTAGTTCAAAGTGTGAAAATATCCACCAGAGCCATAGTCACTTTAATGGTCTGCATTCTACATGGATATATTTCAAGATGACCTTGTTTTCATATAGGTTATTTACCTTTTGCATCTTCGGGTTGCCTCAATCCTTTTTACAATAGACTTTGTAAAATGAGTGATGTGCTTCCTTACTTTAAAAGCATAATGGGAACTAGAGGGTGGTGCATCTAGTATTTTACAAAAGACTTGTTGTGAGATATGACGTATCTTCGCATTATGTCAATGTTTTTCCCATTGTATCGTTCACTCACATAAAGTGATGTTCGTGTGAGTCTTTTCAAAACAAAACATCATGTCACAAACAAAGTGTCTTTATGGTTATGTCAAAGCCTGTATAAGTCAATTCTCAATATTTCATCGTTAGAGTCAATATGGATTCAATAGTCCAAATACTATAGTGATTTACATTTCACTAGATTGAGTAATTAGTTTCTCTAAATATATTTCCTTCCACATACATTAGAGACTATATTAAAAAAAAATGCAATCAGTTACATTCTCATCACTGTGAGTTTCCATATGACATCCACTTGCATGGATTTATTTGGAATTTAACAAGGTGTGATTACTTCTCGGTACATGCAGAGCTTTTGTGAATTTTTATTTTTATTCCACCTTGGAAACAAAGTTTGAGCAGTGCCTTTCTCGATGATCCAATCATCGTAGTCATATTATAAGGGACTAGTTCAACAACTAGTGTATGTCCTTAAGCTAGTGCGAGGAAACCACTATCTATTAGACATCGAGTCTTGAGAGATTTAATAACTGGTGTGGACTTATTACGTAACAAAAGTGGGGCTCACTCAAGTATTTTAGATTTTATGTTACGATGCAGAGGGGATAATATACTTTTCATCCAGATATATCTCAAGTGATTTAGATAATGTTTTGTCTCGTGATAATGATGTACTTTTCATAAGTGCTGAAAATGGATCTAGTTCAACTGAAATCAATTGGCTAGGCAAAGTTCTACTTGTCAACAAAGTTGACGTTTAAAGTATGATCTTCCTATAGAAATCGATTGCTACCATGGTACATGCATTATATTGCTTGTACCAATACCAGTAACAAGATTCATTCCCAACTCTTTTATTTTGATGCAAGCTAGAATTACATCTTAGCTTGATCTCATGTTCGGTTGATACTTGTACTTTGGTGTCATTACTACCGAGTAAAAAAATAAATCTTTGTCTCGTAATATATATGTCCATTTTCACATGATTCACATGAGTCAGTATGCCTAGCCCTCATTACTTTGTGGTTCTTTCTATTTTCAATTTTTCTACAATTAGCTTAATTGGAGAAATTTCTTCATCTCAACGGGTCAAGAGAAGCTTACTTTGCATGTCAACCTATTAGAGCATCACTGGGTTGAATCCACCAAGCGTTGGTATGTGAAGTTTGGTTGTCATATTTTAGTATCAAAACTCATCTAGAGTTGCTTGATTAAATACTAGAGTCAACTTCGTTCAGGTTAGACTAGAAAGTCTAGGAATGTTGACACGTACAAGTATTACTCCGAAGACTTGAAGAATGTGAAGAAGTAACAACTACAACGAGGACATCATCCTTCCACTAGAGGTTAATAATATTGACTTGATCTTGTTTTCATTCCTAACGTATCTTTTAAGTCGGATTATATTGAAAACATAATATGTGAAGCTGTATATAATACTCTAGTGGTTAGACTTGGTCATATCATTATGATCAAATTGTCAAAGAATTTATTGAACTACAAAGTATAAACGCTTATCTTTTGGAACTTCGTAAATACGACATCAACATAATCTTTGTATTTAGTTACTTGATTATGTGTAAGATATAGGTGTTGATTTCATCCTAGGAAACAATGTTTTATAACATTTGTTTAAAGGAATTAGATATATGAACTTGTTTCATAATCAAAAGAGAAATCATGATTGGCCATGTTCTTTATTGGATATCTTTTGAATGACCAATACAAGATGACAAGGTAGAACCTACTTAACTTATGTTGAAATTTGAGGTATAACCCGTCATAGCCTATATTGTGTAGCAAGATAGATCACAAGCTACTTTGTGAAGCATGGTGTAACCGGTCACAAGCTACATTAGGAAGTTAGTTGTAATCGGTCAAAAGCTACCTTTTGGAAGCAAGGTGTAACCGATCACAAGCTAATTTTGGAAGTTAGTTGTAATCGGTCACAAGCTACTTTGGGAACCAAGGTGTAACCGATCACAAACTAACTCGGGAAGTAAGGTTGTAACCGATCACAAGCTACCTTTGGGAAGCAAGGTGTAACCAGTCACAATCTAGTTTGGGAAGCATGGTATAACCGATCACAACTTACATTATGAGTCATGGTAGAACCAATCCCAAGGAGAAAATCCGAGTTTCCAATATTCTCATATCTCTTTATGTTTTGTGTGAAGCATGGAACTAGGGTTTGTTGAGAAACTTCTAGATGTCGACATTATTTGAACATGTACATATCTCTTATCATTGACTGTTCAAAGATATTCCATGATACTCAAGGTGATACCATACCGAAATATTGAAAAACATTTAATAATGATTTTCATAATATATGTTTTAATTACCAGCAATTAAAGCATATCCTCTGGAAAGTATTATTAGTTAATGTGCAACACTAATCGACTCTGGACTTGGGAACCTCCTGGGATTCTGTGTTGGGAGGTGTTAAGGTCATGATAATAGAGTCTTGATGATACAAACTTCACGTCCTTATCAAATGGAATTGTTAATTAGGGTTTACTTGGCCAAAACCCTAATTTTCTCTCTTTGTGCATCCTTGAGCTTCTGAGTTTGTACAGGCGAGTATGTGGGGAAGAGAGAGTTTCGGGCGACATCCTGGATGAACGTGATGTTGGTGAAGAGCCATGAGAGAATACATATACTCCATCTAAATTGTAGAGTCCTTATCCCAAACGAATTCTGAGTTCAGGCTTGTACTACACCAAAACCCTAATTCCTCTTTTGTTTCTGTCTGACTCCTTTAGATACTCTGGAGAGACTTGAAAAGGCTTGTTAGGCGTGCATATGTCTTGAGGGGTTAGTATCTTGCGCATTGAGAGCTCGTTAAATCTTTTATACCAATCAGACACCCCTTTTCGAGAGAAAATACCTACTTTTGAAACTAAGGGTATTTTCGTCAAAAACCAATATGAGCCTGATTTTTTTTCTGGCATGAGAGATGCCGTGAGATTTCCTGAGTATTTCCACGACTGGAAATAGAAGGTGACGCGTTTCTAGTTCTGCTTTTGGGAATTAGGAGCTCGTTCTTCCCTGTTTGAGCTAAAACTCCCTTTATTTCCTTTGAAATTCAGCCTTTCTAGGTTCTATTTCAATCTCGTCCATCTCTTAACACTTAGAGAATTCAATATAAAATTTTATGAGGCCGTGGGGATGATTAGAAGAGCACTTGGTCGGTCCCTGGTGTGTTAGGTTCTCCTTCTTTTGAAAAAAAAATCAAAATTGTGAAATAAGGATATTTTGGTCAAAATCCCTTATGAGCTCGTTTTTATTGAATAGTGATGAGATAAAAGGGTTTAGAGAGGTGTATAGGACCATACAAATGAATGGGAAGAGTATCGGCTCCCTCCCTTTTAGGATAAATCCCTCTTTCCGTCAAACTTTTGAAATTAGGGCTATTTTCGTCAAAACCCTAATTTTGTCCGACTTTGGTGCCTCCAGAAAAATTCTAAGAGAATAAGTGACGTCCCACTGTCCTAGGAGAGCATTCATATGCATGGGAGAGGCTTGGTCACGTTCAGAAAGATTTTAGAAGAAGGGAAAGCCTAGGTTTCCTTATTTGAGCCAAATTTCTTTAATTTCCTCTTTTAGCTTTAATTCCTTTTCCTTTTGCTTTGAGAGACTCCCTTTTGAAACAAAACTGAAAATAGAAGTATTTTTGACATGTGATGGGTTTAGAAACAGGTCTACCCTACCCCATGAATTCTATTTACACCGGAATTCCTTGTTTGAGATGAATTCATATTTCTGTTCGAAGCATAACTGGTATTGCAGGAAACCGTTTTAGTATAATTAATGTTTGAATTTAATTCTTGACCCATGAATTATAATCGTGGCATGAGTATTCTAAACATCTTCCTTTTTCTTAGATGATAGCTTTGTTCGTCATTCAAAACGATATTAATCTTCAAATTGATGATGTAGAAGCTAATAGTTAATGATCTTGAGTTTGTTGATGTATATACCCATCGTTCGTTCTTCATTGAAGCATCCTCGGTAAGTCCTGAACTTTGTATCCCTATAATCATCTCTGATGCATACTTCTTCGACCATCGAATGAATAGAAGTAGTCGTATTTGTCAAGGATTCTCTTCGTTTAGGTGTTTGTCATAAAACTTCATATTTGAGACACTTAGGGAGAATGGGTGTAAAATCTTCATAAATACTTCGATTTGAGTCCCTGGCCCCAACTTTGAAATAAAATAGGATAGGCTTTCTAATAAAAAAAGAATGACTTGATTCTGAGTTCGTTTGTCCAGTCAAATCCGTGTATACTTTTGACTTCAGAAATCCCGTATAAAATTTCAGGAGTTTTCATATTGCACTTACTTTGGTGTTGGAGCCACATCTCCTAGATCGTTTGTTCGTTTGAGGCGCACTTTTGACATGTTGTTGGAAGACATAGGGGAACATATTTGCTTCAGTAAGTAACCCGAAATTCCTTACGGATGGTCACCAGTTAGCACGTTTTCCCGTTGTAGTGTATAGAAATCCTAATTACGAGAGAAATCCTTGCGTTCCTTGGACTCTTGGCGTGTCCCGACGCCTCGAGCATGACACTTGGAGTATTGTGACTTCATTATATTCCTTAGATTATTATAAGACGTAATTTTGGTCCCTTTAAGTTAGATTCCGGCCTGTGGCATGAATATATGCTTTTACCCTTTGTTGTACAAAACGTATTTTCTGTGGCACTTTGAGGAATATGGTTTCGAACAAAACCTATAAGTATCCTTGGGGACGTGGATTAACTTTCTTAGGATTGAAATAAGGGTAGGATCTCTAAGTATGAGGGTAGATTTTGTATTTTTCTTGTGAGGCTTGATATATATTCAAACCCTAATTTGCTTCGTATATATACCTTCAAACCTTCATATTCTGTTATACTTCGTTTGCCTCCTTGTTTTGTATACTTATGCTATGGGAATAACTCAGGATATGCTCGTTGATAATGGAATAAAAATATCTACCTTCAACTGAGGCACTCATCAGTCCCCAGTTATCAGTATTTTTCGCGTTGAGTAAACTCTAAGAGATGAAGCACTGCCGCTGAATGTAAACGGCATGTCTTAAGGAAATCCTGGTCTTACCTTCCTATTACTGGTCTTGTTTTCGTCGGTCTTAAGGAAATCCTGGACTCGTATAACTTATTCGGTGTTGATGTTAGATCTGCAGAGTTCTACATGGCTATATGGAAAAGGTATGTCCACGTTGCTACGATAAAGGAGATAAATTATGTCATTTATCATTCCATTAATGTGGTTAATGAACTGTTGTTGATTCTCGGTGAAGCAAGAAATATAATTTTTAACACTGGTCTTCTTTCTGAGATGGGAGAATTGATGCATATCTGCGAGAATCTTCACTTTAATGTGAGGTGGTTGCGAGAGTGGCTCAATTCTGTCAGGATCCGTCGGGGTGATTTGAGTTCAGAGAGGTTCTTAATCTGGAGGTATGTATGGTAGAGAATGATCTGTAACATGCTAAGCAGGTGGATCGAAATGCAGAGGCCAAAGTGAAGCAGCTAAACATGAAGCAAGAGATTTTTCTCTTGGGGGCTCTGTCTGATGATTTTCTTCCGTTGATATTTTCTCTCTCTAAACCTTTCCCGTACGCATCTGGTAAATTAAGGGGAACCTCAGGAGTTCGAACTTGATGCAAACCCTAGATCGCTCCGCCGGGTATATGAGTAGGTGAAAACCCTAAGTTAAATTCGTAATATGAGTTCCTCCCTTGCGCGACATTCACTCCAGAGGCTGTAGAAACTTCGATTGACATTTGATTTCAGTGGTTGACACCTACTATCGAACACAAAAGACCTTCCTTTCATCTATTGAAGAAAAATTAGGATTTGAAGCCTGTTTTTCCGGTGATAAATTCACATAAAGTTGAACTCGGGAATTCAGATATTTTCAGCAGCAATTCCTTCAAGTGGTTTGATGATATCTCTTGGATCATATTTCGAAACATCACTCCATTTTAACATATGGTAGAAGAGATGTAGACGAATATTTTTCATCAGGAGTACGTCGTCAAATTCCTATCCATTTGTCCCAGTTCGTCGAGTTATGTGATTAACGTATGAGTCGCGTCTGAGTAGAGTGAAAACTATAGACTCCTCTTCAAACCGATTGCGAACCCTATTTTGTCTTCTGCATGCATTTATTATTGAGGGGTAATTTGAATGTTTCTTTTGCTTGATATAGTCCTGGTGCACGCATATAAAACCTAAAACATCTTTTAGCGACGAAACTATTCATATTTGAATCTTCATATCTTTGGTCAGGATCCGAGACATAGTTGCAATTGTTGAAATAGAGAAGATGCTGACGGAGGAGAATTCGATGAGACTGGAGAGAGATGGGATATTTGTCGAGCCACAGATAAGTGCCCCTCACCGCTATAAATATCGATCTCCAGTCCCCAAGTAATAACATATTGTAATGTGGGTGAGGAACTCAGAACACTTGGAAGTTGTAAAATACCCTCGTAATATTCGAGCTTGAGTCTTTAGGGCGGGAAAATATGACACTCTACGGGTTGAAAATATTTGCACGGAGTCATGTTGGGTTCTTGGTTGTATGTTTCTTTGTGGACTAGATGGAGTTGTTGTTCAGCCTCTACTAGGTGTCTTGACAGGGATTCATGTGAACTTCTGTAGCAAAATTATCCGTTGAGATTTATTCTTCTTTTGAGGATGGTCAATATGACTTAAGAGTAGTATATGCCTCCTAGTACTAGCAGGGTAATAAATACACTCAGGTTTAACTGCGCAGTCGATTTTTGTTTGCTTTGTTGATGAGAGAGTTCTCTGGGAATCCACTAGGTAATTTTCCACATTGATCAGTTGTGTTTTGACCTGAGGAAGTTGTAAATGATCATCGTATCTTGTCATTCGCTCATCAAGTTGCCTCTGACTCATGGGATAACCTGTCGAGCCTATCTTTTTGAGAGAGGATGCTTTAACTGAGGGAACTGTAAGCAGGCTTCTGGATGACTAGCGTGTGACCTGGATCCACAGTATCGGATCCTTCTCATGTTTACTTCAGTGAAATAGATGGTTATGGTTGTACGTCGATTAGTGGAGTCATTATATGAATGATTGACCACCTCACGAGTATCACTACGGATATCTTTTCCATTGATAGATTCGGCTGCAAAGATATTCTCCTTATCCTTCTAGGGTGAACTAAGATCCAATTGTCAAATAAATCTGGATTGTCATTGGCGATGTTGAGATAGAGGCTCAAGTTTGGTTGTAATTGCTAGGGCTAGTTTCTCCTCTTTCTGACAGAACAGATGTTGAGATAGCATATGGACCGGCAGCTTTGCATCTACGAAAAAGTATGAGATTTGGACGATTTTCGTCTTGGAATATAGTCTCGACTTATACTTTGTTGCATTCTGGTCATGATCCTCTGAAGCAAGAAGAGCGACAAGTTGTATCTTGGCTGGCAATTTATGACCGTATGTGGATCTGCAACGCTTTTAACTAGGTCACGATTTTTTTATGGAGACTTTCCAAGTGTTTGCTAACTTTATCCTGTAGATGATGAAAATACGAATCCAATGGAAAAATAACGAGGTTAATCGGATACAGGATGAAAGAGTTATAAGTAAAATAGTGAAGTGGAGTAAACTTTCCGAGTCCGTGTGATCAGGATGAGGTCCCATGACCTAAATGAATTTTGGGGGAAATTTTCGTCAGAAAGAGCATCATATTGTCCTTGGGGTCCTTGAGAGTGATAAGGTTGACTAGATGGCTACTCATTTGCTCTATTGCGCTCGTAACGAGCTTCGTCTTCTCCCGTGAGGTCGATTGCAGACAGATTGAATCCCGTTCGTGCCATTCTCAGCATTTTTAGTACTCCTTCTTTGGGAAATGTGTACGCGATCTAGATTTGTTAGATCTATCCTTACTGGTAACTCTAAAGGCGTTTTTAAATAAGCCTAGAAATCGATCTGAGATTTTGCAAAATTTTGTAAATTCCCAGGAGCTCGCCTTGGTCCTTACCCAACGTTTCAAGCGGGTCAGAGGTGTATTTACAGAAACTGAAACAAAGGGACGTTGTTTTTTGTTTCGATTGATGGAATCGGATTTCTTCCTAATAGCGACCATGATTAAGATCTGTAACTAAGTGGACAACCTACCACTGTGGTCGGCAAAATGTAGTTACCTAAAATCGGTGAGAGGCTAATGGGATTCTAGGGTTTTGAAAGTGAGTTACGGGAGGTTGAGCACGAACGGTCTTCGCCTAAACCACGCACAGCGTCCGTTCAAAGGCTGCTTGAGTCACAAAGAATGAGGCTTAGGGCCGGTCTTAGGGAGGAAAGCAGATGAAAAGAGAGATCAAAGAACAAGTTATTGCTCTGAGAGGTTATGAGAAAGTTTTTGTTAGCTTGAAGAAATATAGGACCTATTTATAGCTGAATTCTCTAATCTCAAGTTGGTGAAGATAGGGATTGCTTGTCGTGGGGAGCACTTCTTCCGTCCCTTCAGGAATAGATAAATATAAGCTAGGTTAAGTTTAACTGATTAATCCACCTCCTTTACTCTCTTCTGCGGTGAGAAATAGACTGGATATTTCTCAAACGTGTCGTAGACCGCCAGACCAAAACCCTAATTATTACCCCCCCCCCCTTGTGATGATGTTTTGAGAGAAAGAAATATTGTCTTAAGTCTAGTTGACAAAGTTAGAGAGATATTCTCGGATTTTGTGATAATAGCTAGGATGAGCCACGTGGAAAGGCATGGAATGCCTCAGAAATCGTGTATAGAGTGTCAGAGAAGCTGAGGTTGAACTCCCTATCTCCATGGACGTGGAGACCGTATTATTGATTGTGGGTCCCTTTGTTGAGCATGCGAAGCTCAAGAGAAGTTATTCACGTTTTTGGAAAGATGTGTACATTTCATACCCAATTTACTAGCCGTGAGTGTGTTTGAGACGCTGAGAAAGAGGCTTGAGGCCTAGATGAGGCATGTGCCTAAGTCTTGTACTTGCATAAGACTCTTCAGACAAGGTGGCTCAGCTCGGATGAGGTCATCTGAGATTTGGCCGACGCGCCTAGAGCTGTCTAAGATTTGGCCGACGCGTCTGGGGCCGTCTAAGATTTGGCTGACGCGTCTAGAGCCGTCTGAGAGTTGGCTGACGCGATAGAGTCTGCTAGAGACTTGGCCAATGCGATGAAAACTCTCTGAAGTCAGCTGGGACATGTTTGGGAGAGAAAGGAAGGCTTGCACGCCTGATAATGTCTCTGCGAGACTTTGGCTCACTTGTCTTTGAACAACGTATCTTGCAGAGATGTGCTATGAGTCAATTGTGTCTGTATTTATGGGGCCGACATGACTAGTGTATCTCGAAAGGATGTTCTAGAAGTCTGTCGAAAGGGCCCGGAGGCAGAATAACTAGCGTACCTCGCGGGGATGTCCTAGGAATTATTCGGAAGCTTCAGTAAGTTGAGTCAGAGCCTAAAGTAGACATGACCTGTGTATCTCGCGATGATGTACTAGGAATCTTTCATTGATCTCAAATAGGGTGAATCGTGCTTATAGGAGACACGTATGTCTCCGCTCTGGGTCATAAGTCAGCTGGGGACATTTTTACGCATCTGCAGAGCCTACATGACTAGATGTATCTCGCGGGGATGTATGCTAGGAGTCATGGCATCAAAATTAGCTGTCTCTCGCGAAGACATACTGGAGTTTTGGTTGTTCTGGTTCATAAGTCTGTCGGGACATTTTACGCTCTACAGAACCTATGTGACCAGCAGTATCTCGTCAAGGATGTGCACTAGGAATCACGGCAGCACGACCAGCAGTGTCTCGCGGGGACGTATACTAGAAATCGTGGCTATAGGTGCCTTGAGGACTAAGGGCTTAATCATTCTCGTGAGAGTTGAGTTTTGTCTAGGGTCTTGAAATGATACTATTGCCCCTTATCCAAATTTCTTTATCTACAATACAGATGAAGAAACAAAAAACAGATCTCGCCGATTTTGTTGTTGAATACAAATGAAGAAGAAGAAGAAGAAGGGAGAAGAAGAATTTCACGGATCCAAACCCTAGATTTACATAAGTTTTCTTTCAAAAAAAAAAAATCACGATTTGAGCTATGCGGATCGAAATCTCTTTCTCTTTCTCTCTCTATTTCTATTTTTTTCTTCGTCAGTAGCTATGTTTTGATTTAGACATTAATATGTGGGGTAAATTTGGAAGAAGCAAAAATGTTAATGAACCCCTGATGAGCCTATAGATAGAAAGAGGTATATTTATGAACCCTGTTTTAGGGCATACCAAAAAATTTCAAGGCATACAAAATAGTTTTCCCATCCTAGGCCACCTTATAAGGGGTGTCTATTGGGTAGTTCAATTACCTATATACCTTTGAACCTAAAATCAAAAAACAAAATATGTTTCTATCCTAAACATCTCTTCTTCTTCCTCCAGCGGAACCACCTCCCTTCTCTCTCAGAATTTTTTTTACATCGCCGTAATTAATTATTTGTTCGTGAAAATTTAATCGTCGATCAAATTGAACTATATGATTGAATCGGAAATTCAACCATTTGAAGCTCCACCTGAAATGAGGATAAGAAGGTATTTCCTACAAACCCAATCTCTTGTTTGTTATTTTTCATCGATTGAATGGGTTAAATTACTAAAAATTTAGGGTTTTTGACGGTTACAGTAGCGGGTTCGGTTGATAATTGAGTTGAGTTTTGAGCCGAATTGTTCTTGAAATTTCACCATAAAAGTGTCTATGAACAGTTCGGCTAAAAAGTAAATATCAGTTTTTAGCCGAACCCCGAAATGTGTATTAAATTAACTTTTTTTTAAAAAAAAATAATCCAAAAGGTGTTCGGCTAATATTATATTCAATATACAAGCCGAACCTAAAAGATATATGGTTCGGCTGATTCGATATTAAGTAAATGAGCCGAACCACAACTTTATTTTTAACTATACATGTGTATTTGTAGCATTGGGTTCCTCATCGACGTATTCGCAATCGAGATTTGGCTCACTTCATAGGGCTTTGGATGTCTTCTTATATAAAGATCTCAAAGTTAGGCTTTATAATTCTTCCGGCATCGTATTTTATTGAGATAAAAGTCAATTTGGTGTTCAAATATGTCCCAGAACATTGTCAGGTTCGGCTAATACCTTGCCAACATTTCCCGGCCGAACCTGAGAAGTGAAATTTACCCCAGGTGGTTGTCAGGTTCGGCTAACTCGATTAGATCACTTTCAAGCCGAACATCTCTCTGTAAACACTTCAAAAATATTGATTTGCAGGCTCATTGATTTGCAGGCTCTAGGTTCGGCTAGCTCGTGTTGATGAGTTATCAGCCGAACCTTCTCTCTGCAGACTCAAGTCTTTCGATCTTGTTTTGGCCATAACTTTTTCGTCCGATGTCGGAATGACCTCATTCTTTTTGCGTTGTGTTTGTCTTTTCATTCTCTTGAAGTTGAAGATAAGATCTCCTTGATTTTAATGAGTTGAATTTGGACCTTGGTATTCTCTATCAGTAGACTTCACTTTCTTAACACTTTTAGTAATTTTCACTTTTTTTGTTTGATTCATCCTATGAAAAGGCTGCACAATAGAAAACATATGTAACAAAAAACCTAACCCCTAATGTGTATAAATTTAAGTGTTTTATGGAAAATCAGTAACATGTTCGGCTGATATGATTTTTTTAATATGAGCCAAACTTGGAAAAATATATGGTTCGGCCGATACGATATGTAAAGTGAAAACCGAACCTAACTCTCAAGAGAAGGTTCGGCTTGTAATGAAAATTTCTTATTAGCCGAACATTTAACTAGTAAGTCGGAACTATTGTAAGCCGAACTGTTCATCTTATGTAGTAAACAAGTTAGGTTCGGATGATAATTTCAAGCCGAACCTATCTCTGGTTCCCCGAACTTGGGTGAAAAAAATCAATTTTTTGATGATTCAACCTACACAAATGAAATTAAACATAATCTGGAAGTATACTTGTTAGCATTGGGTTTCTCGTCGTTGTATTCATCTTCTGGATTTGGCTCATAAAAATACAAGTTTTTCCTCACTTCCCCTTCTTCTTCTTCTTCAACCCGTTTTTGTCTTTATTCAGTATGCCCTGGAATTTTCTTGTATGCCCTAAAACAGGGTTCATATTTATTGTATGATAAGGGTTTTTGTGAAGCCCATCAAAACAAGGAATATTTATTCAATTTCCACTATAATTAAGTTCATAATTAACGTCTTTTCGACTAAACTGTTTGGGCGAGGCAATTTTGGACGAGAGTACGGGGCTCAGAGGGACAGGGACTGGACTAGAGCGTCCAAAGCCCAGGGAGGCTTAGTTTGGTATTGCTGCAGCTTTTGTAAAAGCACTTTTCTCATTGTGCATTCTTGTCTTGTCTTTGTGAGAAAAAGCGAGTTAGACATTTGGTAAAAAATTAATGAAAGTGAAAGCTGAATAAAAAAACAATGAAAGTGTGTTTGGTAAAATATGAGTTTCAACCATTGTTGTTGTAGCAAATGACAAAAACGCCACATCTCCGAAAATAGCTTTATTCAATTTTATTGAGATTAAAAATGATTAATTTTTTACTATTAAATATAAATATATATAACATTAAATTTACTAATTATCACTATTATATATTATGATTGTTAAAAAATTTATTTTACTTAGCCACTTTTTAATATATATATATATACATTTCCAAAGAAAAAAATCAAACTAAAATAACGTAATTATTTAGTTTATTTTTAAATATTATTATTATATTATTAAAGGATATAATAATTATATATAAAAACTCAGACAGAGCTTTTAGTTGGTAGCCTGGCCACAAGCTGGGCTCCAACTCCTCTTTGAATAGCGGTACCTAATCTATGAAAAATGAAACTACCCAAACCACTACCAGCGTCATTACAAACTAGACAGTTCTTTAGGCGCTTGAAAAATTATTGACATATATTGATTTTGAAAGTGCTTTTATAAAAAAAAAAGCATTACCAAACTCAGCCTAAATCTAGTCGGGTGAGTTAACGCTTGATATGTGCCACACTTTTAAGCAAAAATATAGCATTTGAATCGATATGGACGCTATTGGGACCTTGACACTGAACTGGTCTCCCTCATAGCAGCTGGATATTCGTATGTAGACCTGCTCGGGGAATCAGCACACAGCATATACACAAGGATTATTTCCTAGTTATCTATTAACTTATAGCGACGAATTCATATACATTACCTAATACATTAGATGCATACTAATATTTCTCCTCACACAATCTTCCGACTCTCCTCTTCCTGAAATCTATTTTCATTTCATTCCAGTTTTTGTTCAATAACAGAATGCAGGAACTTTACAATTAGAGGTTGTTGTGATCACTACATTTGATCTTCCTTGAACAAGTCCAGCAACGCAAGTGCCTGCGAAACCCGATTTTTCATCAAAAGATTTGTCATTTGCAATACTCTCTTATATGCTCTACCAGATAACAGAAAGTAGTTAACAAGAAGACGTACCTCAGGTACTGAGAGCTGCAAACGGAACTTTGGTCCGTCATAATGGAACAAGATTGGCCTGAAAGAATCTTCTTCAAGTGGTTTGCACATCCTTTTTACTCGAATTCTCACCTGTGAGTAGTTTTCCTTCTTTATTAGCAGTGTTTTGGTATAAAGACCGAACAAATTTAATTTAGAGCAACTTCTATGGCACAAGAAAGATGATGGCTATGAACCACAGCGGCACAGCCCACAGAAAACAAATGACATAATTTAATGCTAAAGAAAAAAGGCCGGCCATGTTTGATTCTACTACTAGATGCGAGGTTTGAAAATTGAACATTTGCGTAACAGCATCTAGTAAACTCTGACAATGAGTTCAAAGAATATACTTTGGAAAAAGAGAAAGAAGGTTTGTTACTTGAGCTGGAAATCTTGATTCTCCTCTGCACTTCTTATCTTCCCATGCAGTTGGGTCTATATTAGAACCTCCAAAACTTACAGCCTAGAGACATTGAAGATGAGTTAGGGATGCTAAGAAAAACATGAATGCAAGAGGATTGAATTTAAAAAAGCAAAAGTATTTGAAATATATGGTGAGTTTAACGGCGAAACTGTAAATTGAAGCTAACCTGAAATACTCCATGAAGTTGGTGAGCTGTGTAGTTATACAGAAAGAGGGGTAAACCTGGTGTTATTGCCCTCACTGAATCTTTATATTTCTGTGGAAGGCCTGAAACCAAAAGAAAGGAAAGAGGGGGAAAAAAATTAACCAACTAATGCATCTTTCTTCTTTTCAGTACGATAGGCTGATGGTTAATTGCTAATAACATCAGTTAAGAGATGGCTAAATAAGATTTTTACATGGCTGGTTCTTGAAATTACCTACATACCTAACCAGTGAAGGTCGCATAGCTGATTCCTTTGTAGATTTGCTTGCTCTATTAAAAGTTATATTATCTCGTGTTTATCTTCACCGTATAGATCATTCTCACCAAAAATCAGTTCATTTAAATTGGTAAAACTTGAATGTAGTGCATCTGATTTAAATGAAAGTTCACCAAATGCCAAGTTCATGGGGGTGCCACCGTCACCAGAACATATGAAATGATATCTGACGAGAATGATCTATACAGTGAGCTAAACATATACCACTTACATCAATTAGAAATGATTTTTAGTGTAGCTGCACATCTTTACAAGGAAATCAACATATCCGGCCTCGGTTGTTTGGGTATGATGTGTGTCATCAGCATTTTCGCCTATATAACCCCCACATAATCCTGCACTTTTGACAGTTTTCTACACTAGCTAAAGGGAGATGATAAAAATCCTGAGTTCTTCTGTGGATGGGAGTACCCCTCACAAGTATGAAATAATCCTCCCAAGTAGTTACATTGTGTCTAACACATTTAGCACCAGCAAATCTAATTAGAATTCAAGCTTCAAGTTCAAGCTTCCCCCGTCACTTTGGTGGACTTCGAAGTTTAGAGCCATCAGATATTCAAAGATCTACTTGGTATGAAAAATCATCATCACAAAGGATCAACCTTTGGCTGACTACTAGTAATGTCTTTGAGTGTACGATGTCTACTAAAAAAATACAATTTTTTGTGCCTATGAAATTTATGCTTTGAAATGTTTTTCGCTTTGGGTGTTTGTTATGTCAAAAGAGGGATTGTATGGGAGGACATTTGTGGAACTCACGTATACAAGGATTTATGACGACTAGTAAGTCTAATACACATGCAACCTGAGTAAAGAAGTATTTGGTACAGATGAATTTTAAACTCAAGTAACTGGCATCATCACCCGATGCCTTTACCACTTTACCACCCAATCCATTAAAAACCCATAAAACATGTTGGACTACTATATCTGCAGTTCAACATGTCACACGTGTTATTTTTGCAGTTAAACCCCGGGAACTGGCAGTTGACATGTACATGTAGCAATGTCTTTTAAGAATCGTGAAGTTTTTCTTCACATGGTCATTTTCTCCAGGTGCGAGATAATATTTTGGAGTAGCAAATTTAAGACTTTGATTTGAATATGTATGTTAAGATGCTTCGGCATATCTCAATTCAGGTTGATATGGTAGACGCATCTCGACAGACACATTCAAGACAAAGTCTAATATGATGCTCCAAAATACCACAACATCATCTGAGAGTACAGTCAATGAACTATTTGACCAACTTTTTATACCCTTAGACTTAAGGAACTAATATTAGGTGCATATACAAAGTGCAGTTTCTCAACCAACACAGCCCAATCAGAATCTGTCAAATGAAAATAAAACCACATGGAATAGGGTTTGCATTCATTTTGCAGGTCTGTAAGTCATTTCCAAAAGCGAATATGCTAGATGCATACCATAAAAGAGTACTACAGTCAAGAGCTTTACAGTACTAAAAATTAACCTTATTAAATAGGAATATTTAGGACCAAGCATGAAATTTTCCTTGAATGTGGTGATTTTCGCACCATAAGTAGTTGTTTTATCACTGATGAAAAATAATATCTGGAAAAGCAACCACAATATTCAAGGAAATTATGCTGCCTAGTTCCTTCCACATATCCCTAGATTGAAGCTAGTAAAAGGTTCCTATCCAGAAAAAACACTTTCAAGAAAGACACACAAATCTATCACGTGGTTATGCTTAATTGTCTACCTAAGCATATTTCTTTCGGAAGCAAAATTTATATCCTTGAATGTAGCGTTTTTCGCACCATAGTACTTGCTTTTCCATGGATGAAGAAAAATTCCTGGAAAACCAAGTACAATGGTACAAAAAAACACTCAATCAAGAATTTCTATCCTTAATTATCAAAGTTAGCCAACAGTAATGAATGTCTATGTTAACAAGTTTTAGAATTGAATGATTGATAAGGGTACATGGTAATTTAGCCCCTGGAGTAAGTAGCAAAGTGATGCAGGTCCTTTACACAACACCATCCATTGCATCACTTAAAGCAAGAACTTCACTTTGGTAAGCTGAAGATAACGTGTCCTTAGAGTATGAAAATTAAAGCAGCAAAAGGAACAGGTCTACACAGAAGCCCTATGTATGTGCAGTGCCGATGACCTCGTGTTCTATATTAAGATGGCCATACACATTTTGACTCCGTGTAACCCTATTTGGACTGCAGTTTATTTGAAAAGGAACATACAGATAGAAAACCTCAATTACTAGCATTATAAAGAGAGTGAAAGAGAGATTACCAAAGAGTTGACGGCGAAGATCCTCTTGCATGGTCTCATTGTTGCAGACAAAGATATATCCACCTAAGACTTCATTTCTAGGCAACATTTCAGCTGGTGGTAATGTCTTATACCATTTATCTGCTTGCCCCAAAACTTGATTGTTCATGCATTGCTGCAGTTGTTGTTGTCCATAGAAACTAATTGATTTACACAAAGGAGATGGAGTAGAAAGAAATGGGTCTTTCACTTCATCAACATTTTGTTGATTTAACAATAACATTTCAGACATTTTCTTCCTCCTCATCAATTGATTGTCTAGAGCAAGTCTTGAAGCTGCAATCTTCCATGTCTGCTCATCATTTGATCCCAAATCAACTCTCTTAAACAAATCTGTTCCACTCTGCCATAGAGAGCTTCCATTGTAGTTGCTGTTGTTGGTGTTCTTGATCATTCTCTCCTTGTCTTCCTATCACTCTTTCTCTCAATGAAACTTTAAATTTCTTTCATCTGGTCAAGCACAAGAACAGAAGAAATTAATAATGAAATTATTGTATGCTTACCAACTATCTCCCCTGGTAGTTTAAATAGTTGTAGAAGTGGGAACATAATATTCAATTTTTGTACTGATTTTTTTGACTGAATTACCCCTTGTAGGCAGCTCTGCAAACCTGTACCCTAATATATGTCTTTAAAGAAAGTAGATGAATTAGAGTGGTACTACAGTACTGTTAATAATGCATTATTTCAATGGGAAATTATATAGAGAGAGTACCTTTTCTACTGAGCGTGTTGGAGTGGTTTCTTGTCCTGGGCTCTCAGTTGGTTGTAATTTGATTATGACTATCATTTACAAAGCTACAATTTGAATTTGAACCAACCATTCATTTGACAATCTCAAGAAAAATGTACTCAATTTGGAGAGAGAAAGAAAAGGAACTAAAGAATCAGTATCACAGTTAGAAATTTGAAGTATGAAGTTTGAAGTGAATTGAGAATCTCAAGGGAACTGAACTTAAACAGTGGAAGTGAAAACTACTTGAGATCTTTACCATTTTAAAGAACGACTTATCTTCAGTGACTTCAGAGAGAGTGAAGACTTCACTAGGAGCCAGGTGTTGGATCAAATTTGCGGTTACTATTTTTTCAATGTGCAGGGCAATATGGTCATGAATGCATTTTAAAATTACTTGAAAAGTTGTGTGAGTACAATAAGTTAAAGATATTTATCTGGGGGTGATAATCGAGGGTAGTGGAATCGAAGAAAGTGAATTTGTTGATTTCACAATTATTGATTGATTCATTGCTTTTACTGTTCTTTTGTTTGATATGACCTTTTGTCACTTCACAAGGAGTGTGGACTGTGGAGCAGCATCAATTCAAAAATTCAAAAATTCAAAATATTTTAAAACCGGGTCAAATTGGGGTATACCTAATGAGACAAAACCTATGTCATTTTGAAGTAAAATAAGCCACCCCTTAATCATGTATTTTCTAAATGGCTAAATTTTCCCTAATTAATTAACATTAATAATATGTTTAGGTTAATTAATTTAGTTAGTTAATTAGTTGAATTAAAATTCTAAAATTAGGTATTATTTGGATTGAACTCATGGATTATGTGTTATGGTTGTGTTATGGTTTTTGAGGAATTTTTTTTTTTTTTGAGATTTTTTTTTTGTAATGGAAATGAAAGTACGCTAGACGGACACTTCTACAAAGGGGATTGCAAAGCTGCTAAGTGATTTTATACTCAAAATTATAGAAGAAATCAACACTTTCAATTCTGAAAGTATGAAAAGTCGGCAAGGTCGACAAAAAAATACCTTGCCGACTATAGGATTTTTGACATACATAGAAAGGTGTTACAAATGCATAATTAGTCGGCAAGGTTCAAGTTCTTGGTCGGCAAGGTTCAAATTTTCAAGCTCTTAGTCAGCAAGGTATAAGGATGAATACCGTGACGACCCTGTAAATACTACTTTCAGAAACAAAACTCTTTGAAAAATCGGCATGTTATTCATCCTATAACCTTGGCGACTAAAAATAAATATCAAAAGTCGGCATGCTTGACAAAAAAATACCATGACAACTATTTAAATGCAATTCAACAATTTCAAATTTTTTGATCTAATTTGTCATTCAAATAACAAAACAAAGTACTAGAATGAGTTTGAAAGGATTAATTGACAACAACAAAAAAAAATCGACGATATTTTTTCATTTGAAAACGATGAAATACAGTAGAACTTCGATAAATTAATTACTTCGCTAAAATAATAAAATTCTCCGGTCCCAACTAGGCTTGTACAGGCTAAATTTTAACTCGATAAATTAATAACTTCGCTAAAATAATAATTTTCTCCGGTCCCAAGGCTATTAATTTATCGAAGTTTTACTGTATAGAGAAGGAGAAAGGAATTGATTAGATTAATGATGAAGGAGAAGTAAAAAAATTAATAAGGTTTTGATCTAAAACCAAAAAGGGGTAGTTTTGATTATTATTAGGGGAATGGTAATTAGGTAACTTTACACATATTAGACACCCCTTAACTCACTATTATGGTTGGGAACAAAATGGGTATACCCCAATTTGGCCAGGTTTTAAAATACACTTGGAACCCAATTTTTATCGGAAATGATTTATATCCTGCGGGCCATACCGAATTTGAAGAGTGTGAGAGAGAGGGGGTGGGACCCACACTAAACCCGCCCCCAACAAAGGGTCATTAGAGCAACTGCAGTGGGCGACTAAACCCATTTATTTGGTCTCTGAACCAGGCGTAGTGGGACGTACCAAAGATCAAATACCATCCTAGTACAGTAGTTCGAGAGTATATTTGGTCTGGACCAAAGACCATACCCATTTATAGTCGAGCGGTGATATAATCTCCGTTTCTCAACGGGCGGTTATATAGTGTACGCTTGACAACGGGCGGTTATATAGTGTTCGTCCCACGGAGAGGCGGGCATATAAACTACGCGCCATTGGGGCGGTGATGAAATGTACGCCCGATGGGGCGTAGCTGAAGTTAACGCCTGGCATCAGGCGTTGATATACCCACCGCCCCATTCAGACGGACCTAATAGCTACGCCCCATGAGAATAGTGAAAACCAATTTTCGGACGACTCACAAAGACCAAACTCTCATCTGGCGTTTCCATTTTAGATAGATTCCAATCAATTTGCTTGCTTTTATGATTTTGTGTTCTTCATTAATCGGGAAAATGGACAGAAGAGCATCACTAAGTTATCTTTTATATGTTGGACTTGGATATTTTTCTAAAAATCTAGCGAGTCCTTGCTCAATTACTAAATCTGTCTACTTCTTCCTCTTGTTTATCTTCTTGCTGATGTCTTCTTCTCAAGTTACTCCATTTTATTTTATTGGAAAAACTTTCAATTTGTAAGCGAGCAACTGCTTTGCTTGGAGATTAGTTTTGGGTGCGATTTCGATTGCTTAATCATTGGTGTGACCTCGTTGAGGTATAGCATTTGTATAGCTTTTTAAGTGATCATCTTTTTTTGGACAACAGAGGAAGTCATTTCTTAGAACAAATGAAGTTGCAAGTAACATTTACTACATGGAGGTCAGCAGAAATTTTGTTTTATAAACCCAAGGAGCAGAAATTTTATTCCCCAAATCAAAATTTACCTCATTTTCTTCTTCTTCCACTGAATTCAACCTCTGAGATATCAATTCTGCTTCCTCCTCCACTTCCTTTTCTGTATCCAATTCTTCTGTTTTTGCCTCTTCTTCTTCTATCTTTTCTCTGTTGCCATGGGAATTTGGTTCTCTGTGATTGATTCTTCAAAGACCATCTGTCACGAACTTGTTCATAAAAAGCGGGTGCGAGTTTTCTTTTCTTCTTAACATGGATTTTCTGAGCTACTTCAGTTTCAAAAACAATTGTTTGGTTTGAACAAAATGATTCATGTTTGAGATTTCTGCGTGAAGAAGAATGGACACAGGCGGGGCGTTGATTATACAACCGCTTGGAAACAGGCGGTGACTTTATGTTCGCCCCATGGGGCGTTGATTATACAACCGCTCTTTATCCCGGCGTAAACTTTACCTCCGCCCTGTACCGAGCGTAATTTTTACCTCCGCCCCACACCGGGCGTAATCTTTATCAACGCTTGAACGGGGCGTAATCTTTATCTCCGCTCCATTAACAAACGAAGTTTATAACTCCGCTCGACTAAATATACTCGTTACCACTGCGTCACACGACGGACCAAACTAAAATTTGGTCTTTTTTTTTGGTCTTTGATCTTTGGTAAATAGTCGCGCCACTGCAGTTGCTCTTAGGGTTCTCCCCTTTTCTCTTTTGGGGTACACCCCGCGGGTGAATGTATCACTTCCGATTTTTTATAAAACATGATAGTGAAATTTACGATTTTTGTTATAGGGAAAGCTTATTTGTTTAGGGGAAAGCATTTTAAAGGGAAATCTAATATAATAGAGATGTGTATAGGGGGAAATATTTACTAGAATTGACTTTTACACATTATTTTGTATTACCAGGCTACCCCTTGACCAAACCTCACTTCCAACTAAACTGACCATGAGCGTCACTGTAACACAGAATCGTTACGCTCAAAGAGGAAAAAAAACTCAGGTATTCATTTGGATCTTCTTCCTTAAATTCTTCTCATGTTTTCTGATGGCTTAAATTTCATTTTATTCTATAAACGAATTCATCTCCTGTTCAATCCATTTCTATCTGTTGTGTAGCAAATGTTGCGACCAAATAATTGTTTTGGTATAACTCTAATCTAATCACGAGGTAATGAAACCGACTTTGTTTCTAAATTTTCTCTAATTTAATCAAACTCTGTTTTTGAACTTTGGGTTTGACAAAAGTTTAGTTTTTGAAATTTCATTCATAAGTATGTGAATTTTTGTTTGTATGCTCGGTGTCTGTTTGATAAAATGTGTAACAGATTTCCATGGGTGAATTTTTGTACGACATGTGAGAATTACCTTTACCAACCACTAAATTAGATATTTCAATTTAAAATAAGCACATCAATCCCCGGTATTACCAGTATCATCACCATCCTAGGAAGCAAGTGAGTGTGAGATAGAGATAGAAAGAGACTACTCCTTTGTTATGTTTATAGTAATTTGTATCACCATCCTAGGAAGCAAGGGTGACTGATAACTAAGAAGGGGTATGCCATCTATTACTGAGTGTGAGTAATTTTGAGATTATTGAGTTTCTAATCATTATGGTTAGTTTCTAATCATCCTGGGGTTCCGGGTGTGCTATCTTAAACTTGTAGAGTTTAATAACATCTGTTTCTCTGTTCTGCATCTTCTAACTGGGGGTCTTAAATGATGCCCAGTTAGACCAAAATGAAACTATATAAATATTTTCATTTAACCTTACTCACATTTCCATGGTCGTAATTCATTTAACCTTACTCACATTTCCATGGTCGTATTTCAATTAAACTTTCAAACCTTTTACAGATAGACCAAAATGAAACTATATAAATATTTTCGTCAATTAATTGCATTTGCAGTATGGATTGGTTCACTTAATTCTTCTTCTAATTTCTACCACTTATGCCTCTTTAGGTGTAGTTGGTTATTAATTATGCCCTTCCAAAGAATCATGAACTTTACGTTCAAATACCGAGCTCTCATTTTCAGGCAGTAAGTGTTTTTTTTTTTAATTAATGGTCTTGCATCCGTTGTTAGATAACTACTTTGAACTTTGAATTATGATAATCAGGTACATACTTTGAAGCACCAAGACAGTAGTAGTCTTTTTGTTCTCGGCTTAACCTTCCTGTCATTCTCGCTGACGAGCCTGTAGCTCTTATCTCCATACCTCAACCAACTACAGGTTTGCTGTCAAGAGCTTCTCCTAATTGAACTGGGTTAGTCTTTGTATGTCTAATCTTTACTGCTTTTAAGCATTTGTGATTAGAAATATAGATACTAACCCAACTTCTGTTAGAAAATCAAAACCTTTTGGTATTTCTATCAATCAAATGCTCGGCAAAGCAGCTAACTGCACCTCACGTTATTGGTATGTTGCTTTATTTCTATTTTATTAGAAAATTAGATGGCAGATCAGAAAATCTATATAACACACATTAAAATTTTATATCAAAGATATGTTGTAGAAATATTAGTAGAGATTACAGTAGAACATTTTTATTGCTTCATTTCTATTTCACCAATTGCGGACTGATTCTTTCAAGTCAAACACCTGCATCAACCACAACAAAAAAGAAGTTATAGTAGTAGTATTTCAAATAGTAACCAATAAGCTGTAGTGTACTAGAAGAGACAAGTCGTAACATTAAGATTTGATAATATTCAGGAAAAAAAAAAGAGAAGGAAAATCAATAAAACATACCTCTTCCTTTGCAAAGTAATCAGTTAAGTCCAAACTAGAAGAGGTTGGCCCAAGACAATCTTCACGGATGGAACCATCATCAACCTATATATAATTCAATAAAGAAATATTCTTCACGTATATATATATACTGTAAAATTTTATAGATGTCAGAAATAATGAAATCCTTGGATTAACTAGGTTAATACCTGTTCATCTTCTTTTTCTTCCTGTTCATGTTGTTGTTGTTCTTCTTGTAAATGTTCTTCTTCTTCTTCTTCTTGCTCTAGAAGTTCTTCTTGATGGTGAAAAAATTCTACTCCCGGAAAACTACTATCGTTTTCTGTATTCGGAAGCAATAACAGATTTTCATCTTTTGTAGTTGATCTATAATCGCAGAAATCGGCATCTTCATCGTTTATGTTGTTTGTTGTGAAAACTTTGTGGAGGGAAAATGATATGGTTTAATCATGAAATTGATTTAGGGTTAATCACATTTATACAGTGGCCAGGGATTAGGTTAAGTTAAGGACAAAACGGTAAACTTCCGTGTTTCTTTTAGGGGAAATACAATTTTTTGCTCCTCCCCTTCAAGGATTAATAGTCAAATTAAATACACCATAGTCAAACAAATCAGCTTTCCCCTAAACAAATCAGCTTTCCCTAAAACAAAAATCAAATTTGTCTCACAACCTAAATTATGCTTGGACCGAGAGAAAAACAGAAAACTGTGCCAAAATATCCTTTTGCTGGACTTGTGAGCATGAAAAAAAAGCAGAAATGTGTTTCGTGGACGTTTAAAAATCTTCTTTTTTTTTTTTTTTTTTTTTTTTTGACTGAATTAAGTCCCACGGGAAACGAAAGTAACAATCACAACAGACAGTTTCTGTTCAGTACTATTTGCTGTGGTGGTAAGGGACTATCAACTCTACCAATCATAACACAAAAACTTTAAGAACAACGATTACTTGAATGATTACTTTAACCACTGAAGCAAAAGAGACTTGATTGCTTGAATGATAAATTGATAATAGCTTACGAACCCCAAGTTGTAAAATGTAAAACAGGAAAATGGAAGGTACAAAATAACCAAACCATTTACAAAAACTGTCTAAATATAAGCAAAACATCATGTGGGATTTCCATTGTCTGCTTGAAAAGCACTTGATCTGACTATTTTCATTTTTCCTCTCATGTGAGGAATATAAACTGTATACTTGAAAAATAAGAGAGAAAATGAGCCGATGAAGAAGAGATTAGAACCTCCTTTTACTAAAAGCCAGAACCAGCCCCTGCCAACTGTAGTATACCGGTGATGAAGATTATAGTGTCTATCGTTGTTTTTTACTGATTTTACCATTTGCACACAAATCCAATCCAAGAAAAGAGGAGGATTTCAGGATCTACTCATTATGGATGGTATTATACTTGTCGCTTAACCCTGTTGATTTCATTATCTCACTCATAAGGCTCTTGTACTTAAGACTGCAGTCTCCTCCGCTGCAAAAAAGCAATAGATCAAACAAAACACTTGTTAGAAACAAGTAAACAGAAGCAAGAACAAACACAGTAATCTGCTCTTCTAGGTATGGAGAATATTTAGATAGAGCTAGATATTGAAATGTAAAGATGTATGGATAGTAAGTATAATATGAAGTGCAAAACCTTATGCGGCTCAAAGAAGAAATTGCTCGAAGAGCACTCCTGATCATGTCCTCGTTTCGATCCACTTCTTGCTTCACAGCATCTAGCTTCGGCTTGTAATTGACAGTTTTTTGGAGAGGATCAACCAAAGAATCCAAAACTGAGACATAAGAAAATAGATTATATAAATGAATAGAGTCAGTAGGCCAATGGCAGTGAAAGAAAATAAATCATACTTTACAAGTATTACTAACCTGCGAGAACAGCAGCAGGACACTTGTCTGCAAGCTTCGAGAGTATAAGATGGCAAGGCATTTTGACATCATAATGATCTGGAAAAAGCAGAAAATGAGAGGCAAATTACTAAAACCATTCCTTTCAAATTCATGATATTTCCTTGTTTAAATATTAAAGTAAAGTAGATATTTTTGAACCAAAAAGTGACACACTTGTCGCGAAGAAAGGATCTTTAACTACGCAACCAACAACTGGAAGAATTTCAGTAAGAAAAACTCACCATCCAAACCAGATTTAAGGTATGGAACAATGAATGAGGAAGGATTCACTTGATCGAGACAACTGTCGAGCAATGTGTCGACACATTCAAAAGCTGCTTTCCTTAGCTCGAGCCCATCATCCACAATGTGCTTGAAAGGACCAAGATCTACAGTCCTGATTAATTCTTTCTGCATCAAAAACAATAAAAGCATTAAGATGCAGGATTTCAAAGAAGGATCATGAGGGATAACCGAGATGCATCATACGCTATAGTTTGACTGCAGTACTACAGTTTCTATCTGTCTATCTGAATATTCAAAGAAGTTCCAGACAAGTTCATAGAATGTTTCTAAACGATTGCCAGTTGTACCTCGACAATAGAACTTCAGATAATATTTGTAACTGCAATTTGTGGTCACTGGGAATATCTTAATGTAATATGAAGATTGTCTTCAGGAGTTTTCTAATGGAGTTTCTCAATGTTGTGGCATGAATGTTGGCAAAAACCCGAAAACACATATACCAAATCACTAGTTTCATGCTTTAGAACTCTTGATTAGAAAGTAAAAGTATGTAAAAACAAATACCAAATACACAAAGACCCTTGGCTGTAACTTACCTTGACAACAGTTTGGTCATAGAGAAGTGGTAATAATTCTGGAAGAAGACCCTTAATCAGGTTTGGCTTGTTGTGGGCTGCTGTACTCAAAGCCAGGACGGCTGCACGTCTCACATGCTGTACAACCAATTCAGGTTAAACAATATGATTAACAAAGTGACCACTACGAACGTGGAACACAAAAAATTCCATTCTACAAAATCATAAACAAAAAAGTAACTTTAACTTGATTTCAGAAAAACAAATACCCGGTCGTGATCTTTAATAAGCATTAGGAAAGAGGAGATCTCGGGGTACATAATCTCATCTATCTTTTCTGGGCGTTCAACAATTGAGTATTTTACAGCAATAACAACGGTTGCTCTGGTGAAAGCAGCTGGACATGCTATTCGTTCCTACACAAATTTAAACATGCATTATAAGACAATTGTCGTCAAGATCAAGCCAAAGCACATTGGACAGAATACAACTTCCGTTTTAGTAAAAAATACCTTAAGTGCAGGGACAAGTTTGGTAGGTTCGATCAAGGCAATTTTACCAAGACACTCCGCCACTACATTCCTAACTCCCTCTTCCTCACTTTCACAGTGATTAAAGAGCAACTTCAGTATCTTCTCAACACTTGTGTCTTGAAACTCAGACCGTCCAGCTTTATCTACCGACTGCCTGGCTATAACCTGTGGAATTTAAACAAGCTTGTCAACTATAAACCTGAACACTAAGAAAGCATTTAATTCCTTTGTAAAGACTCAAGCTCATTTCAAATTACCTCCTTTAATGAGTGAAGCAGTAAATACTGTTTCTTCTGTTGGTTATCAATCTGATCCAAAATAAAGGGCAAGTACTTGGACAAATTTCCAACAGCTATGTTTCCCAGCGCATAGGAGGCAGCAGATTTTATTTCTTCAAAAGGTGATTGAAAAGACTCAATAACGATATTCTCTATGCCTGCATGCGAGCTTAGATCTTTTCTTCTTCCAATTTCACCCAGACATAGCAATGCCAGGTGCCGCTTAGCCTAATAAGAACATGAACAATTACTTTAAGATAAAACTGGTAGGCTGTATACTAAAAAGTAGCCTGAACCCCACATCTGAAAGAGCTATTATACAAGGTATATTTATGGTGCTTTGTATGAGTATACTAATTTGTGTTCCAAGGTCTAACTCAGAACTTGGCTTCTAAACATAAAATCAGGGAACTTATCCATGAAAGGAAAACGAGAACACTGAACAATTAGCAGGCAATGAAAATCTTACAGAATTGGTACTGCAATCATCTTTTAATATTTTTGTAAGCATTTCTACTGTAGATCCACATTTCTGGTCACCAGCTGCAAGGCAGAGGACAGCAACACACTGAGCTACTGAATAAAGAGCCTGTTTTGCAAGGCCACCAGACTGTGGAGATGGCTTGGCACTTGAAAGAAGAGATTCTAGTAAAGCATCAAAGCTTGTGTTTGCTGAATGGACCAAGGCAGCAAAAAAACTTTGCAGGGCCTGCACAACAGAAGGAAAGTGTTTCATGAAGTGATCAACAAATGCAGGATAAAGTGACATCATAAAGTTCAGGGAACTACCTGCAAGGCATGCCCCTGCAACAATGAACTCCTGATTAAAGTTAGAGCTTGTGGAAGAACTTTGTTCCTAACAGTCAAACCAACATTGGGACTTGACTTTCTATCTGTCATCAACGTAGAACACAGGACCAATGCAAGAGCCGTCATATGCAAATCTGAGTCGCTGTTAACATGAAAAGCAAGGTCTCAAAAAGATAGCCATTTGCCACATAACTGGAATCAACTTATACAAAATACCATCGGTGAAAAAAATTGAAAAAAAAAATGCTTAAATGAGTCAGAGAACCAAGTAACCTTATAAGAGCCGAAAGTTCTGCAATTATAACTTCGTAGGCAGAAGATGCAATTTTATCACCATATGCTACAAGTAGAGAATTTAGTGTCCCTAATGTTGCTTGCCTCAATGCACGGTTGGCCTTTTTGACAAGGAAACAAAAGGATCTAATTGTTAGATACTGCAAAATTCTTTGAGGACAATAAAAGAACGAGTTTCTAAGCAATGGGTAAGAAGCAGAGAACACACCTTTCGCAGGAATGCCGTTAATTCAGCAATAAGATGGTCCAGAACGCATGATAGATTTATTTTGAGAGGAGATGTAGCAATGACAGCAAATGCCTACAAAGAGCGAAAGTCAAAACTGAATATAACAAAAATTAAATGCCAAAATCCTGGATGAAACTTCATAGCAGTACGAAGTATCAGTTAACAGCTTAATACGATACCCAAAAGGAACTCTTAAATAAGGAACTCTTCTAAGTTCTTACCTTCACCGCAGTAAGTCTAGTTATCTCATTACCCATCCGATCAACAAGAACAGGAAGGCATACAGGTAATTCTGCTTGGAGGTTATCACCAAATGTTGAAATGACGAGGCCCATGCAAGAAATAGCACACTCCTTTACTTCCTGTGAGAAGAAATTTAGTACATCAGAAAGAGAACTTTTGGGTTGGGCACCATAGATAGTTAAACGCTCAAAGACGACATAAAAAAATTGTGGTTGTATTCGGATAATACCAACCTGATCTTGATCTTGGTTAGCTAGACGCGTCAAAATTGCATTATAGATTGGATGAATGTATGGCTTATAATCAAAACCAACACCCTGAAAAAGATGGCGTTAAACGTGAAATAGATAAAGATATAAATTCAGAAATTTCATAAAATATAACAATTCTCACCGCAACATTAGGTCGCACCACTCGGACAAGCTCCCCGCACACTCTCAATGCTTCAGCAGTAACTTTGTAATAACGCTCACCAACAGCAGACAGTACAGGAGCAGACAGGACCTGAAACACCAATCAAAATATAAAATGGAACACACGACCCAAGAATATCTCGTCATTACCGTTTCAAGAGAGGAATATAAAATGAAGTGCTTCAGTTTTCAATAGAGATAAAATATTCTGCCGGAAAGAAGAATGTGTTGCGGAAATAAGATAAACTATATCTTTACCTTGATGTAAGGATGGAAAACAGACGGTGAATGTGAAGACATAACCAATCTTGTGAAAATGAGAGCCTCAATCTTCAAGTTTGAGGATTCCTGGAACAGATAAAGAAGAATAAAAATATGCAAAAGCAGATGCAGATCAGAGTAGAAGTAAAGAAATCATGACAAAATCATATGGCATGGTCTGTGTAACTTACGCTTAATGCTTTTTCAATCCCAGAAACAAGAGTCCCAATATGGTCAGCAAGGCAGTCTGGTAGGACAACTACAAGTTCTCTCAGAACAGAAAATGCACCAACCTGTATAAGGAAAAAAAAAAAGGATAAGATACGGAAAGGAAATGGTTTGACAACACAATAACATCTATTATTAGTCTTACTCCTACCTTTGTCTTGACAGATTTTTCACGAAGCTGCCTATTTATGGATTTAATAATTTTTGAGACTTCTTGCTTCAGCAACCACCGTGGACTGTCAAACAGAAAAGGGAAAAAAAAAAAAGGTTTAGCATGACTAACGTATTTAAGCAGAATACGTATCAACATAGCACAAAAAAAAAAAAAAAAAAAAAAAAAAAAAAAACCTATCTTACTCCAAGTACGAACTAAATATAGTGTTATGGGTACCACTGTCTTTACTAAACACTCTTTGTAGCACAATTACAAAGACATTATGATGATGCCAACAAGCAATATGCCACAAGACAGTTATATTACTAGCACAAAAGACTGGACCTAAGGAACCTCGCTCCTTAACCAAGGCTATTAAGAAGGCCAGAAACTTGTAATATAAAAAGAAAAACCATCCCAATCAAGAAGAAGATGCCATCATCACATCCAATCTAAATACCAAGCGATATACAAAAAGAATAAAACTTAATAGACACCATCCTTCCAAGCAAAATATATACACTTGCCTCAATTCATTAATTTCAATTTGGCCCTTGGTGACAGTTCCAGTTTGACGCAGTAGCTCAATGAATGTGTTAAATACATCCATCTGTAAAAAATAAAAATAAAAAGACGGTCAAACAAGTTCATATAACACATCATAGAGGCATTGTGACCCCATTAACAATCTTACCTTGACATTTTCTTCCCTTTCTTTGAACCTTTCTATCAACTTAGGGCATGCCTGCACAGTAGTAAAGCATCGGGAGTTTTTACATCAGCAAGAGAAGTTCATATTCATAATAACACACGCACAATTCAATCACAAAAAATCCAATTTGAACATACATGCCAAAACTCTACAGACACGTCATCTAGGCTGTATAACTATCAGTTCCTACTAGAATTATAGAATTATATGAAATTACAGAGCAGCCTCGATATCAAATGCAAGTGAGAACATATCAAACATAATGAGATTAATGAGATTGAACTGATATTAACAGTTTTATTTTAATATATTACCTCCCCATAGAGCTTAGAGAGCATTTCAGGGCGAGAAACAATTATGGCTGATAAGCATTTCGCGGCTGCTCTTCGGACTTTCCAACTGATATCCTCGTCATCTGTATATTCGTCTGCATCCTCACTGCAATTAAGTTTAAACAATTAACCATGACAACTAGAATCATTTTTCGAGCACCAGGGTGAATGTTCTAGAAACATGGGAGTACAAGACTAGAAACATACTCATCTTCTTCCTCCTCGTGGCTCTCGTCATCAGTGTCTTCCTCCATGTTATCAGTGAAATTTGGATCATAACTTAAATACTCCAATGTAAGATGTAAGATTTCATCACAGTATGGTGATATATCCCTAGGGCATCGAAGGAGAAAACTCTCCAGAGCCTGCAGACAAAATACTTCAAACATGAATAATCACGAACATGGTAAAATAGCAACACCAAAAAAGTTGAGTAGAGGAAAAAAATATAAGATGGCAGCAAAAAGCACCTGCAGACTGTATTCGCGTAGCTCTTCATCATTTTCTGATGCACTTGTGCAGTAATTAATCAACACAGGAACAGCGTCTCCAAGATGTGGTCCAAAACGATATCCAACAGATCGACTGGCATACCAGGTTATTAGTTCATTTACACCCCAAAAGAAAATCAAGTACATTAAACATTGAATCCTGATTGTTTTCAATCCAGTAAGAAGTAATATAGGCTAAGTAAGAAAGAAATAAAGTGGTGCTACTAAGATAGGCGAATGCAAAGCCTGATTCATAACAGTATCCTACAGTAGGATATACTCATGTGATTTTAATATTCATAACCAAAAAATAATATAACTCTTGTTCTGACTTTATATAACTCTTGTTCTGACTTTCGTGTGGCAAATTATTATGCCAATTCAACATAGTTCAATTCATAAAAGCGGACCTACAGATTTGATAGAATTACCTTAGAGCACCAACCATCTGAATGTTTGTTCGAATCATTTCAGATTTTTGACTTTTGTTTTTCAAGAGCTGCACTACTTTAACAGTAGCTGTTGCTAACAAATCATCTGACAAGCTTGAAGCAAGGGATGCTAGAAGAGAAAGGATGTTGTTAGATTCTCAGTTACGGGAAATGAATGAAAATCAAAAGATATGCAGCCTACCAATGCATGAAATGGCCTTCTTCCTGACACTGGCTTGATTGGAACTCAGTTGCGATAAGAGTGAATTCAACAGCAACCCATGGTCAGTTGTCATAAGATTCCCAAATCTGTGTAGAACATCACAGAGAATATCGAGGCACTCACACCTGATCTCTGTGGTCATACCCTGGAAACACGCAACGATCCAGATTAGAAATTTGTGGAATAGTGATTTAATATTTAAAAAAAAAAAAAAAAAAAAAACTCTTATATGAAGAGGGACACAAGTTAAAAACAAAACTAAGTAGGATGCAGCGTGAGTGTCTACAAGAAGATTAAGAAACTTCAAAGATTGCCAAAAATGATCAATCAAAACTTACATCAGCTGTTATTCCCTTAACTAGTTGTGGCGAAAGAGATACAAGAATGCGTTGGGCAACAATTGTCGAAGTGATTTCTGAAACTATTGTCTTCATGGCTATACTAGCAGTGTCCCGATGCTGATCTTTCCCGTTCAATAATTTATCACACAGCTTCTCAGTCATTTCCAATACCGCTCCCTCGCTGACCTTCTTCACCAATGGAGCTAGACTGCAGAAAGAAAAGACAAAATTTATCAACTGAAGTGCCTGGAACAAGGGACACCAACAGAAAATAGAATAGATAATCTATTAATTATGATAGTATAAAGCAAACAGACTAACAAGAGACGAACCATTTCACAGCTAATCCAGAAACATCGCCAGATTGATCATCAAGCTGCTGCAGAACAGTCATCGAAATTTTCAACTCTAGATCATGATCCGCTCTAAATCCGTCTTTAGACAACTCATTCAACAAATCAGAAGTTGCCATATATCTGAAATCCTTATCTTTGCCAGTCATCTGAAAGTGAATAATTACCTTAGGACCCTAACTCAAAGTAAAAATGTTTATTTACAAAAAGCAGCAAGTGGGACAGCTTTCCCGGCACTTACCTTTTCCAGTATACCACTTATACCGATATTAGCCATTGTAGTTTGCTGTTTTAAAAGCCGTGTACCAATGCACTAAAACCCCTATATCGCAGAGGAGTCACTATATCTGTAGATCTGAAACACATATTCTATCAGCAGAGAGCAATGGTGAACTTACATACATTAAGTTTTACAACACAACAGGAAGGTCAAAACAAAATAAAACAAAGCCCAATAGAGAAAAGCTCATCTTTCTCAGCTCCATAACAAAAAATACAAACAAGAGCACCACTATCATAAGACTGAAATTTTAACACTAAATTCCCGAAAACCCCAACGCATCTCCAAACAGGAGATAACATGTGCACCGTGAAACAAGTTTATCTAATGCATATCAATAACCTTAAAAGAACAATAAAAGAACAACAAACATGTCCAACATAAAACACTTTCATCATAACCTTAACAAATAGAGAAACCAGTTGCCCTACTAAATTCAGAAATCTACACCATCATATATAAAAAGAGCTCAAAATCAGTAAGGCTACAGTCTAGGTTAACCAGTTAGACTTGGAAATAAAGAAACTCAAAACAAAACAAAAAAAAGTACTAACTAAAACCCTAAAAAAAAAAAAAAAACTCGCGATTGTTACAGCTTGTTCAAAGAGAGTGAGCGACGAGATAGGATAGTAAAAAAAAAAACCTAATTATACTAAGAACACATTGAATTAATTCGTAGAGAACAGAAAAAGCAGTAAAAATCAAGGGAAAAAAAGATAGAGATAAGTAACAACTTACAATCTTTTCCTCAGCAATCACCAATGTGAGTAACCCGTAACCCAAGTTGATCACAGGGAGAGAGTGGATGGGGATTTGATTAGCGATGGTTTTGATCGATTTGGGGGATGAAATAAATATTATATAAAGGTTTAGGGAAAAGAGAGAGGGGTGAGGAGGTGATGAGACGAGAAGAGTAAGAAAGAGAAACCCTTGTGGAAGAAAAAAAAGAAAGAGGGTAGAATTTCTTAAATTACTGACGTGAGACAAATTCGATGGTAAGACCTGTTTTTCTTGTACAGAGTACATGAGTAACACGGAATCTTTTTCTTTTTTTTTACCTTTTTTTACCTTTTTACTCGTACAAGAATTTCTTTACTTCGGTCGGTGAACGAGGGTAATGGCATACATTCACATGTTCCTAACAAACTGGTTGGAAAACGCTACTTTGCTTAAGGCGGAGTCCTATGGGCTAGTTTCAACTGCTAGATTAGCAGTTAAGTGTTGCAATTCAAAAAAAAAAATTGTGGCCTATTTGTTAACACTAATTTTCTCTCCTAGCATTTGCTCGCATTTGAATTAGCAGCGAGATAGTAGCGTTGAATAGTTAATTACAAAAATTAAGTTTATTTGAATGGTTGTATTGGCGATTATTTTTGATCGGCGGTGAGATTTAAAGCGGTGAACCAAACAACGCTGGGTGGTGGTCCCAGCTGATGTGGAGTGTTAATCTAGTTGCTAGATTAGCACTCCCATAGAACTTAAGAGGCAGTCCTAGACTGCTAATCTAGCGTCTAGATTGGAAGCTAGAATAACTTCCTAAGGCTAAGTCAATCTAGCATCTAGATTGACAGCTAGGACATCTTCTCAAGTCTTATGGTAGTTATAACTAGCAACTAGATTGGAAGCTAGAATAACTTCCCAAGTTCTACGGCAGTTCTAATCTAGCATCTAGATGCGCTGAATGGGATAGCGAAAAGTAAAATTAGGTTGCGCCGAATGGAACAGCGCAACCATCTCAGTCGTCGAATCAAAAAAAAAATCAATCTGCACTGAACCATTCAGCGAAAAGTTGATTTTCTCTGCGTTGAACTATTCAACGAAACTATCTCGCTGCTAGTTGGAACGTGAGGTATATCTGGAAAGAGAAGTAGTGTTAAAGAATGGGCAACGCTTTTTGTGTAATCTGCAACGCTTTTTGGTTAATCTATCAGTCAAATATAACTCATAGGACTTAGTTGTCTTATGACAATTCTAATCTAGCATCTAGATGCACTGAACCATTCCTCGTGGCCGCGCTGAATGGAACAGCGCAACCATCTCAGTCGTCGGATCAAAAAATAAATCAATTTGCGCTGAACCAAACAGCGAAAGTTGATTTTCACTGCGTTAAACCATTCAGCGAAACTATCTCTCCACTAATTCACTTGCGAGATATATCTAAAAAGAGAAATAGTGTTAAAGAATATGCAACGTTTTTTCCTAATCTGCTACATTTTTTGCCTAATATAGCAGCTAAATCTAGCCTATATAACTTAGTCTAACCAACGAGGATTAGCCCAGTTGGTCAAGTTGGCCAGGGGTCGTACTCCCAAATTATAGTAGGTTAGGTAGGTCAGGGGTTCGATTCCCGTGTTATGTGATCAAAAAAAAAAAAAAAAAAACTCTATAGACCCTCAAATTTGATTTTTGGCTACATAAAAAACTGAAGCATACTGCATCAAATTTATTAAACGTCCAATATTTAAGATAGCCGTGTCATATACCTGGGTGTTGTTAGTTATAGGTGCCCTCATCTGAATATGCTACAGGGTAGCCGTGAGTAATAAAAGTGTGGTAGTTAGTAAATATGATTGAGTCAGTAGGATGTAAACATGTGTCGTGCAGGGAGTGGGTCTTATCGGGATAGGGATTCACCTAATTTAAAAAGCAATGTTGCTTGCGGGGAGTGGGTCATATATGTAAGAACATTGATGCTTGCGGCTATGATTGTTAAAGCAATGCTCGGTTGAACCCACAAGTTTTGATATCTCAAACTTGTTGTCAATGTTAGATGATCAAAACTATATCTTGATTTATAGTTGTTTGCGTGCAAAAACGACTCGCTGTTTTTTTTTGGTAAAAAGTGGTGTAAGAGGCAAGCGCTAGATGAAGCAAATCATTTGAACCTTTAAACAAATGTACTACATGGGAGTACTTTGAGTTAGAGAGACTAATTTGTAGGACACTTGCCTAAACCAAGACAATGGTCGTTCCAGGTTTAATTCGGTCACAAGAGGTGAGAAGGGTTGGTCTGTAAGGAGGAAAGCTGAGAATGTGTGGAGATCAATGGATATGATCAGTTGATGATGTGATGTGTTGAACTGCTTTGAAGATGATATCTCTGTGTAGACGGGAGAAATTCTATTTAAGTGTTTGATAACTCACTTTTATTAGTCTTACTCGTCGTTAGTCTTCGTCACCAAATCATAGGTTGAAAAACCTATTTATTGCAGCATATTGATCTCCTGTAAGTAGTGACAATTGAAGGAAGTGGAAGAATGGGGAAGTAGGACGTGTAAAAGCCATTTCCATTTTGCGTGGAAGACTTGGTTAATTGACCATCCTCTATTCCATTTACTCCTTAACTGTCAGCACGACTTACCGAGATAGGGTTTCAACTGAGCAACACATATCAGTAGAACAATAATCTTCTTCTTCTGCTGCTGCTTCAAATACCTCCTCCTCTCTCCTGGGAGAAAGAGAGAATACACACAATACTACCAATATTCTTCTTCAATCTCAATAAAAGTAAGACCTTTATGAATTAAAAAAAAAATCTGCTTCTCATAACAATCTAAAACAACCCATACAACATTTCCCATTCAAATCACCAACAATTTGATCAAACAACAAATGAAATCATAATCATCAATAAAACCCATCGGATACCCTAAAATTCCCAAAAAATCTGTGATGTTTTTCACAAAAACTTACATGGATTGAAAAATACAACAATTTGATTTTATTCAAAAATAAACAAAATTTACAGAATCGATGTCGGATACGTTGAAGGAGACAAAAGATTGATAATTGAGGTTAGAAACAAGATCGATTTGAGTAATTAGGATTAGGAAAAAATGGGTTGTTTTTTCAGAGATGGGAAATTGTGTAAAAAACAGAAGAAAAAAAATGGAAATTTTGTTCGGGTTATTAATGGCTCTCTCTGCTCTCTCTCTTCTGGTCTTATCATGGCCCGTAATTATATTTTTTTGGTTTATTTTGGTGGTGTATGGACCCACATCACAAGAGTAATAAAAAATATTTTGAAAAGGTGGGTGAAATTTTTCAAAAATAACTTACCGGGAGAGCGGAGTTCCGAACCTCTAACTTTAAACATGATAGTCTAGTGAAGTTTCGAACTCCTGGGTTTTAACATGATAGCCTAGTGGTATAGCGAAATCTGAACCATCTATTGAAAACATGACAACCAACAAGTATAGTTAAGGTTTGAACCTCGGATCTAAAATGTAAAAATCGAATTTCTTTTGGCTTGTGGTGGTGCATAGACCTGCATCACAAAAGGTTCATATACACAAATGAGACCCTCAAAATATTTTGAAAGGTTAATGAAATTTTGGAGAGATGGCACCGAACTTCTTACTTTAAACATGATAACATGCGCTGGTAGAGGAAAGATTTGAACTTCTGACTTTAGATATGATTTCAATCTTTCGGTAGCATATAAGATTTGAACTTCTGACTTCAGATTTGATTTGAACCTCGAACCTAAAATATGTTATTGAGATTTGTTTTGGCTTATGGTGGTGCATAGACCTACATCACGAAAGATTCATACTCACATACGAGACGATATCACGAGATTTCGAAAAGATAATTTATCAATGGAGCGAAGATTCGAGTTTCTGATTTTAAACATAATAACTTGCCGGTATAGGAGAGATTCAAATTCTGATTTTATAATGATTCGAACACTGAACTAACTGTTTGTGTGGGAAGCCCACTGGAGTAACACTCGTTCGACATGAGTGTAATGACCCGTCCCTCCACTGATATTGTCTCCACTTAGCCACTGCGGTCATCCGGCAGTGTGGAGTTTTCAAATGGCATCGCTGCGGTTATCCAACAACAACTTCCTATGAGGTCACCCATCCCTGGATTGCTCCCGCCCGAGCACGCTTAATTGTAGAGTTTTCTGCCAACTCTGGAGCCAACTGTGCTGAAAATGCCTTGGTATAATGTAGTCGTTCCTTGTCTCCTATGAGAGCAGTATCTGGCATAATCCCCCAGCATAATCCCCCACCTGAGCACAAGCGAACGACCCCTAGTTGTATCCCAACTAACACCGATATTGTTCTCACTTACCCACTGGTCACTGCGGTTATCCATCAGTGTGGGATTTTTAACGGCACTACTGCGGTCATCCAACAACAACTTCCCGAGAGGTCACCCATTCTGTGACTACTCCCCGCCGAGCACGCTTAACTGAGAAGTTTTTTCCCATAACTCAGTCAAGTGAACCCATCAGGCCTCGGTGATGGGAAAGGACAAACCATTACTTATATTCAATTTGGCCAACCACTGCCGAATATCGGGGTATTACAATACCACCACCTTAAATTGGAGCCGTCCTCGGCTCCAGAATATATTTGCAAGCCCAGATCTCCGACATTCCCTGCCCCTCATGAGAAGCACCTGGACCAATCCCCGTCCACCGTACTCTCCCACCCTCAGCAGGTGACCTGTCATCGGCTCTGATACCATTTGTAATGACCCGTCCCTCCACCGATACTGTCTCCACTTAGCCACTGCGGTCATCCGGCAGTGTGGGGTTTTCAACTTCCCAAGAGGCATCGCTGCGATTATCCAAGAGAGCAACTTCCCGGTGTTAGGAGGTCACCCATCCCCTCGGATTGCTCCCGTATTAAAATACGAGCACGCTTAAGCTGCAGAGTTTTCAAGCCCGGATCTCCGACGCCAACTCGGAGCCAAACTGTCTTTGAAAAGGCCTTGGTATAATGTAGACGTTCCTTGTCTCTTATGAGAGCAGTATCTGGTATAATCCCCCAGCATACTCCCCCACCTGAGCACAAGCGAACGACCCCTAGTTGTATCCCAACTAACACCGATATTGTTCCCACTTAACCACTGCGGTTGTCCAGCAGTGTAGGATTTTTAACGGCACTACTGCGGTCATCCAACAACAGCTTCCCGAGAGGTCACCCATCCTGTGACTACTCCCGACCGAGCACGCTTAACTGAGCAGTTTTTCCCCACAACTCAGTCAAGTGAACCCATCAGGCCTCGGTGATAGGAAAGGACAAACCATTACTTATATTCAATTCGGCCAACCACTGCCGAATATCGGGGTATTACAATGAGAGTATCCTAACTATGTGAAATCTCTTATGTGCCCTTTGTTTAAAGATTTATGTGGAATCAAAGAATCTCCAGTAGTACCGTTGGTGGAAAACTAATAATCGTATTGTAATTGTAGTTTTCGATTAGATTCGATTGACTAACGGTAAAGTTGAACCTTGATAGATCTAGTTTGTTTATTCTGTAATCCTTCTCTTCTGAAATAATTGAGGTCACTCGAACTAGTTTAAGTATCAACGATTACAGATCTTCTTT
Source organism: Papaver armeniacum (assembly GCA_023531295.1). Lineage (NCBI taxonomy): Eukaryota > Viridiplantae > Streptophyta > Magnoliopsida > Ranunculales > Papaveraceae > Papaver > Papaver armeniacum. The sequence goes on from JAJJWW010009233.1 coordinate 47,819, forward strand.
ATTGCATCTGTATCTGAAGATATGACTTTTGAGCATCAATTGTTTAACAGAATCTGTCTGTATGTGAACAATTATTAGTGGAATCAAGTTGTTTATGAAGGTACTTTGTGTTAAAGCATAGCTTGGTTGAACTCACCAAGCGTTGGTATGCCAAGTTTGGTTGTCATATTTTAGTATCAAAACTCATCTAGAGTCGCTTGATTAAATACTAGAGTCAACTTCGTTTAGGTTAGACTAGAAAGTCTAGGAATGTTGAGACATACAAGTATTACTCCGAAGACCTGAAGAATTTGAAGAAGTAACGAACTACAACGACGACATCATCCTTCCACTTGAGGTTAGTAATATTGACTTGAACTGTTTCATTCCTAATGTATCTTTAAAGTCGTGCTATATTGAAAACATAACTGTGAAGCTGTATATACTGTACATATTGTATAATACTCTAGTTATTTGACATGATCATAATAGTATGATCATAGTATTAGGCAATTAGACTACAAAGTATAAACACTTATCTTTTGAACTTCGTGGATATGACATCGACATAATCTTGTATATATAATTATGATTATGTGAGTGGGTTATGGTGAAGATTTCATCCTGGGAAACAATGATTTACATTTGTTTGAAGGAAGTACATTCATGAACTTTTTTTCGTGAATCGAAAGGGAAATCAATAGGCTTATTAGTCCGGCTATTCATTGCAAATCTTTGGATGACCAATATGTGTGAGATGGTATAACCGATCTTAACTTATGTGATGTATCTTGGTATAACTAATCACAATGCCTGGCTTATGATTTAGTATGACTGGTTTTTGTTAATTGGTGTAACCGATACTAAGTAATCACTATGTGATGGTATGATCGATCCTTGTAATTGGTGTAACCAGTCTTGGTAACTGGTATTATACAATCTATGGTGAAAAATTTAATCAAAGAAATGTTAACCACTTGTATTATACAATCTAGCCACAACCCTTTTGGTGCTCCTATCCTTCTAGTCAAGAAGAAGAACAATACTTGGAGGTTTTTTGTGGACTATAAAAGACTTAATAGCATCATAATCAAGGATAAATTCCCAATTCTTATCATATATGAGTTATTAGGTGAACTCAAAGGATCTATGTGGTTCTCTAAGATTGAATTGAGGTCTGGATACCATCAAATCAGAGCCAACATAGCTTACATACACAAGACATCATTTAGAACACATCATGGCCATTATGAATTCAAAGTAATGCCTTTTGGTCTTGCAAATGTACTAGCCACTTTCCAAGGTCTTATGAACGAAATATTTCAGGACCACTTAAGATACTTCATTCTTGTATTCTTTTGTGACATACTGGTATATATTTCAAGATTGGAGGAACACATCAAACTTTTAGAAATCACCTTAAGCATTATGAGACAACACCATCTATTTGCAAAATTATTTAATTGTTGTTTTAGTCAGCACGAATTGGAGTATTTGGCTCACATTATCACTTCTGCAGGTAACATGGCTGATCCAGCTAAAGTCTTGAGTATGACTACTTGGCCTACTCCTACAACTATTAAAGAGTTAAAAGGTTTTCTTGGCTTAACTGGGTATTATAGGAAGTTTGTTAAGAATTATGGCATTATCAGCAGACCACTGACAGATCTACTCAGGAAAAATGTATTTCATTGGACTCTAGATGCTATTAATGCATTTCAACAACTTAGATCTATGTCTACTACACCAGTCCTAGCCCTTTATGATTTCACTAAAGAATTCATTCGTGAGGCTGATGCTTGTGATAATGGTGTTGGTGTTGTCTTAATGCAAGAGAGAAATCCAATTTTTTTCTTTAGTCAGATGTGACGGACCGGAAAATTACACCTAGCGCGCCTTGGCGCGCAGGCCGTAACTCCCCCGATGCGCCGTGATGATGCTACGATACGGGCCTTAAAGATAGGAAAATGCACGTCCATTTGCCCTAGCAAGCATGCTCGAGGAGCATGATGCAGCTAACTTAGCTTCCACACCGTTCCAAAACTTACCCTTGTCCGCAAAAGGGTATAAGTCCATAAGGCCAAGGCCAATGCATTCTTGCATGCATCACTGGCTCTACCTCAACGTAGGAATTTCATCACTGAATTTCCAATCTAGCTAAGCAACCGTCAAACCACCGAGTCTTGTCCAGGCATAGGGCATATGCCTTGGACTTAGGCATAAGCCGTTCTAAGCCCTTTGCCAATTCCTTACCTTACCCCGCTTACCAACTCTTTATAACTTGATAGGAAGTATGATCATCCACTTGCTGGCATGCAACTAAGCCTCATCAAGCTTGGCCATAATCATCTCTTACATCGAGCTACCGAGCTTAGATGATATGAGGGGCCAACGTGCTGGACAGGCAATGATGCAACTCATTGCGGCTGTCTACGTACACTTCCCTACTCCAAAGGGATCAACCACATACCTTAGTTCATCCACGAAGGGACAAAAACTTAAGCCAAACTCGTTTGCAAGGCTGTGGCCTAGCAATAATGATAATGGTCTAGTCCGTATAGGCCATTCCGCCAAGATGCACAATGATTATGCATCATCGGGTCCGCGGCATGGCATAGTGATGCCTAAGCATTAAATGCCCTCTTCGCAAGGCTATGCAACTATAAATGAGCCTTAGGCATCATTTATACTCTTCTAGCTAAGCTATGAAGCTTACTTGGCATATGGTCCGCACATGCACCTTCAACCAACTACCCCTCCCTATTTATGTCTTAATGGAATTTCTACAACTTAGAATTGGGGAGAGGATTTACATGCTTGCTTCATTGTTCATTCGCAATGATTGCGTACAATGATTGCGTAACATTCGTTCGGCCAGCCCTCTCTGGCACACTCTGTCGTATTGCACAATGATTGTGCAACACTGGTTCCGATTATCGCACAATGATTGCGCGACATTCTCTTTGGGGTATTGCACAATGATTATGCAATATTCTCTAGGCCAGCCCGCTCTGATACCAAATGTGATGGACCAGAAAATTACGCCTGGCGCGCCTAGGCGCGCAGGCCGTAACTCCCCGATGCGCCATGATGATGCTACGATCCGGGCCTTAAAGCTAGGCAAATGCTAGTTCATTTGCCATAGCAAGCATGTTCGAGGAGCATGATGCAGCTAACTTAGCTTCCACACCGTTCCAAAACTTACCCTTGTCCGCAAAAGGGTATAAGGCCATAAGGCCAAGGCCAATGCATTCATGCATGCATCATTGGCTCTACCTCAACGTAGGAATTTCATCATTGAATTTCCTATCTAGCTGAGCAAACGTCAAACTACCGAGTCTTGTCCAGGCATCGGGCATATGCCTTGGACTTAGGCATAAGCCGTTCTAAGACCTTTGACAATTACGTACCTTACCCCGCTTACCAACTCTTTATAACTTGATAGGAAGTATGAGCATCCACTTGCTGGCATGCAACTAAGCCTCACCAAGCATGGCCACAATCATATCTTGCATCGAGCTACCGAGCTTAGATGATATGAAGGGCCAACGTGTTGGACCGGCAATGCTGTAACTCATTGCGGTTGCCTACGTTATTTTGGGGTAAAAATAGATTCTGCTAGTTTTGGTAAATTTGGGTGTGCCGCCGAGAAACGAATCTAAACCCTAAACAAATGCACTGCACGGGAGTACTTTAGATTCGAGAGATCAATCTGTACAATCCTTGCCTAAACCAAGAAATGGCCGTTCCAGTCTTGCTTCGGTCACAAAATAAAGGAGAAGGGTTGATCTTAGGGAGGGAAGCGAAGAAGGTGCTGAGATCAGAATGGTTAACTCTGAAGGTGTGGTTATTTTATGACTTGTATCAGAATATGAAACTGGCTTGTGGAATGTAAGCTATCAGTTCTTGGTATTTTTCTGGATACTTGTATTGATAACCAAAAATGTCCCCTTTCGAAATAGGTTGAAAACCTATTCATACAAGTCATGATTGAGCGCACCCTAATCTCGTAGGAAGTGGAGACAGTTAAGTAGTGGAGAAGTGAAGTCGTTTAAAAAGTGGTGACCATCACGTTTCCATCATGAGGGAAGACTAATCATCCTTACACCCACTACTCTCGTACTTCTTATTAACCGTCCGCACTTTCCTGACACTTTTTCGTAATGGGCGCGTTGCACGTCGCACGCTGTAAACCGTCAGACCAATACCCCAGTGAGCATCCCCCAGTTTGTAACATGTTTGATGTCTCGAGTATTTCATAGAAAATACATTAGCAAGTTGTTGAGTGGGTCTTGCCTAATTATTCTGACCAATCACGCGCAAACTAAGTGGCGGGTAGTCATATGTGTGACGAGCCAAGTCATGAGACCTGCCGCAAAGAATAGCATGTGGCGCTATTAGGTCAAATAACTAAGTTATTTTTGAAGTTGATACTCATAGAATATTGTATGTATTTGATGCATGTAGAGCATCGCTTTTAAGCAAGCAGATCAAAATAATAGATGCATGTGAAGCATCGTTGGGTTTGAGCCTGTCTTGGTTGGTCGCGGAAACTAATGTCTTAAAAAGAGCATGACCGACCATTTTCAGAAAGCTGCTGGGAGCTGTTTATACGCGCCAAAAGTAGGCCGGTCAGTTCCTATAGAAGGGTGATGGCTGGTAGTCATTTTTGACATCCTATTGGTCGGTCTAAGTTAAATCTAGACCGGTTAAATTGGCTAGCTAAATTGGATGGCTGAAATTGATTCGCGGCAGTTATTGGTTGACGCTAATTTATTGAAGACTCTTACAAGAAGCACGGCCAGCCATCTTTGGGCGATCGTTTAGGAGCCATATGGGCAGGCCGCGGTGTGGCCGATTATTCCTTATGGAAAGGAGGTGGCCAATGGTCATGGCCACATCTTGTTGAACGCCTAGAATACGATTTAGGCCGGCCAATTCGACTAGCGAAGTTGGGCGGCCGAGATGATTTGCGACAGTTAATGGCTGCCGTTGATTTAATTTAGGTTTTAAAAACCGTGTGGCCAACCTATTTTGGGCCAGCATTTTTGGTGTTAGCGCGCGCTGGGAGTTGTTCGTCTAGCCAAAATTATAGTCGAGCCAATGGTGAGCATATCCGCACCTTGACCGTTGGTTGAGATTGAACCTAGGCCGGTCAATTTGGCTGGCGAAGTTGGGCGGCCAAGATCGTTTTGCGGCAGTAATGTAATGCCGCCTAATAGAAATTAGGGTTTTGTAACTCGTGTGGCCAACTGTTTTGGTAAATGTTTAGTGGCTTCGATTGTGAGTTGGAGAGATGCCGATCGGCCTAGGTATTAGTAGGCCCGCCAGTGTACATGATGGCGCTTGTCCGGCCATGTTAGGAGGCGACTAGGTTTGATAAATCGACTGTCCAAAACGTGCGGCCGTGATCGTTTTAAGACTGACATGGGCAGCCTATGTTTGATTCCTTAAGGAATTAGGCGCGTCGACCAACCAACTTCCAACTTTATTTAAAAGTGCGTGTGGCGCATTTAAATCAATCTGATTGGTCGATGGGGAAGAAGGGCCAGCAAGCAATCTTATGGGGCGTGGCCAGCCAGCCAGCCACGGGCGGCGCCTGTTAGGGCGAACTGGCCGGCCAAGTGGTGTGGCCGCGCCTCCTCTTGGTGTTGCTTCTGTTTGCTGCAACTCCTCTTTACTTCTTGTTTTCTTCCTTTGGTAGGATTTTGCTCCTATTAGTCCATGGCAGATTAATTTCCTAATTTTGTATATTAATTAGGTCAAGATTTGAATCTTGTGAGCTATCACAAAATTGATCAAATTAGATAGATTCTGTGTGTTAACACAAAATTCTTTTATTTTCAGAGAGCAGTTAGCACGTCTTATGATTGAGTATTTTTATGCAGACATTAATATTGATACTTCGGGAAATTCATGCTACTCAGCTGCGAGTGAACACTAATTGTCATGTCATACCAATATTAAGGGTTCAGCCTGGGAACATAGCATAGGAAAAATACTCAATAAGCCATACATTAATGAATAATGCAGGCGAAAAGATAAAATTTACATAATATTTGGGGTTGTTGCTACACGCACCATTCTGGGTAAATTTTATATATAAATATATTGAATTGCTCAACACATATGTAAGTAAGGAGGCCTGGGCACCCATCAATCTTAAATGGCTCAGCTTCTTTGCAGAACGACGGCGCATTAAATGCAGGGTTTTACAATTTTATCCCTGAACTAAAAATCACCATCAACATTAAGTCCCCTGCTATGTACGTAACAGTGACATTGTTGCGGGGTAAGCACCAGATGGTGACAGACAAAACGAAATTATCAAGGCAAAAGAAACGGAAGTTACCAGAAATTTGTATTTGGATTTCCGCAATAGAACCGGACGACTAGTCGTCCTTGTATCAACATGCTGCTAACTGGATCCACAAGGCGCAAATATGGAAGTCGTGGGACCGACCAATATCACTCGTGCGCGGGCTGAAAAGATCCTTCCCCCACTCGGATTTGGAAAATCCGTTTGCATAAAAGGGCGAGACAATTCCTTTTTTTTTTTATCTTTCGCTCGTCCGCATGTGCTTCTGTTCGTAACAACTAGTTCTCCCGTCTGTAGCAGATGGTCTTCCCTCATTGTTGCCATCAACAGCTCCATCAACAAGGTTGCATCTGCCAGCAGCAAGGTAAGCGCTTCTCTCTCCTTTTCTTTTTACGAGTATAAACTCTTGTATGGGCTGCTTCCGTGGCTTGAAACTGCGTTCAATTCCGAGTGATCTCTCTTTGTGAATAGTATTGGAGTGAGCTTCGAAACGAGTAGCATCGGAAAACGATTTCTCGCTTCTTTTCCTTTTTTTTTTTTTTTTTTTTGTAAATAGGATCGGCAGTAGGGCTAGCGGAAGGATTCGAGGTAAGTGCCGATTTTCCCATTTTTCTTCATTGTAGTTGCTCAAAAGTGAATAGTAGCTTAAGAAATTCTTGTTTGAATAAGATGTCACCTGGAGATGTTTCTGCTGCCAAACTGGGAAGTGTTAAAAATTCCAAAGATAGGCCGAATGTAGATGGTGAATTCTTCACAAGGTCTTAAAAAGTTGCAAAGACACATCCCATCCATAACCCTCCTTACTGATTCAGAGAATGAAGGAACTGTTCAGTCGATTTCTCCAGATTGTGTGATACAGTTTTGTCTTTAGAGGAAATAATATTTGGCTTCTCCCATTTATTTCAAGATTTGTCATAACCCACTGCGCTCTTATGACGGATGGATGAGATACATGATGAGTAATGACCATATCAAGAATAATCTGATCAAGGCACAAATCGTTGATGCTATCATGGCGTCTGCAATACTTCGTATTAGGAAAGATGTTGCAGGTTTGATTACTTTCATCTCTAGATGGTGCATGTCTAGTCATACGATCATATGTAGATGGGGGGAGATAACTATTACTTTAGAGAGTGTGGCTGTTCTGCTGAGTCTTCCGGTTGTAGGAAATCTTGATTTTAGCTTGTCCAGCGAAGAAGAACTAATGCACGCCACCCTAGTTAAGAAGGCTGAAGGATATAATCGGCAGGAAAATGATGAAAATGCTTCTATACTTGGTGGGTGTCTGAATGGTTTCCTACGAAACCGAAACCGGGTCAGGTGTTGAATGACACGCTCAGTGTTGCTGCGTTTTTATCCTTGTGGATGTCTAGAGACGTTTTTGATGATGGCTCCGACAAGAAGGAAATAAGACAGAAGCTTGTTAAATTTGCTATCAAGTTGGCGCAAGGTGTTGCTCTTCCCATAGGCAACTTGTTCCTTGGTTCCTTGTATACCCATCTGGATTGCCTAGCAGCGGACATGTATGCTTCTAACAGATATATGAAGATAGAATCATATGTTCACATTGCCTTTCTCCAAGCATGGTTGTGGGAGAATTTTAAAGATTATGCTCCTAATCCTGTAGCTTCGCTTTCCAGTTCATATGGAGGAGATAGGATACTTCGTTGGCTGAAGAAGCATCCAAAACCTGGTTTAAGGCTCATCGATTTCTTTGACAACGTGCATGCAGTCAATTTTCGTCCTTGGGAACCGGCTCACACATCTATAGTTCAGCCGAATACTTTTGCTTCCGCCTCGGGCACAACATTGTATTCTGATGGAGAGAATATGAGCATTGGAGAAACCATGTTTATGCAAAGTTGTATACCTGGACACGTCCCATCTTTCTTCAGGGAATGTTTTGATGTGGTTTCTTCTAATGTTGATAGAGCTGCCCATCAGATGGGTTTTGACCAGGGAATTCTGTTCCACCATCCATAGATGCCTCCAACAGACCTTTTGCCATCTTTTTTTGATAGCAGTGTTTTTGCAACAAAGAAGAGCCTCCCATTCTTGCTCCCAGGAAGAAAGCCGGTGATAACCCCCAAGTATAAGGAATTCTGGCAGGAGGAGATTCTCGCTCTTCATCAATTCGAGCAGGACATCGTGAAGGATCCACGTGGAAGGCCTTCTTCCAAGACCTTAGAAAAATATAAGTTGTTGAAGCCGCTTCCTTCGGGTAAGCGAAAATCTGCTGACTAAGGTGATAACAGTCCCCAGAGAAAGGAGTGGAGGTCAAAAAGTCATGCAGATCCGATCAGCTTCAACATCCCCAGTGGTCTTTAATTATTCGAATATGCAAGTATGTAGTATTTTCCTTTTGACCTGGCCGGATTATTTAAATATTTCAGATTATCTTCATTGAACATTCCTCTTTTATTTCAGGGCCTTGGCAACATGAACGCCTTTGCCAGACTTGCGCGTGGACAAAATATGGCGCCTCCAGAGGAAGAATCTGGCGATACTGAGTCTCTTGAAGGTGAAAATGAGGAAGAAGAAGATTCGAAATCCGATGGCGATGATAGGAGTACTTCTGAATGCAATAGCGGCGAGTCTAAATCTTCCAGCGAGCCAGCAGATGAGTTGGTAAGTCTCCTACACGTGTTTTCTTCTTGGATTATTTATTCTTTGATATGCAGTAAATATTCAATCAGTGGTATTACAGAAAGAAACTGCACCTGAAGATAACCCTGAGATGGAGATTAACCATAATGAAGATGTGGTTGCACCTTCAATCATAGAAACCACGTCTGTGGATAACCCTGAGATGGAGATTAATCATAACGAAGATGTTGATGCGCCCTCAATAGTGAAAACCACGCCTGTGGCTGTAGGCGCAATCGTTTCTGAAGAATCTTATGGGGTTGAAAGAGCGCTAGTCGTAAATTCAGCTGTAAGTGCTATCTCCGACCCTCTATTTGTGGATCCCTTTAAGGATCATGTGCTGATTGGAGGATTCAGCGTACCAGCTAAGTATGCGGAGCTGTATACCCAAATATGGGAAAAGCATGGACACATCGCAACGAACAAGAAAATTAACAGTCGCTTTTCGTTGGTTAAACGCGTAGAGGAAGCCCTATCTTCAATCCATGATATGTGCAGTGTGACCGGACACACCGTTTCTGGAGAAGTAGTCTCAAGCTGGGAATACCATCGGGACATGTGCGTGAACTTTGAGTTTAATGACTCCTGGTTCCATGAAGGGTTTTCCAAAATCCAAAGGCTGCAGACTGAGGCAGAGATCGAGAAGTTGTTCTAGGAATTGAAGTTGAAGCAGGCTGCTCTCCAAAACATGAAGGATTCTTTTTCCAAGAAGAATGAGTTATTGCTAAGCGATTTCCCTTGAATGCTTTTATTTTTCAAACTTTCTCCTTTTAGTTTTTTTTTTTTTTGAAAGGCAAGAGACGCCTCTTTTATGGTTTGATTTTTTGGTTTTGAAGTAGTAGGTAATTGCTCTGCGAAGATGTTTGAATTGATTTGCTTCTGAAATGATTTTGTGAGTAATTTTCTGAATGATATTTGGATCAACTAATAAATTGGAATCTTAGTTATGAATGCAAATAGTGCAGCTACTTGGGAGAAATCGTAAATATTGCATGAAAAGGGAAATATTAGACTGATATGATATTTTAGAATAATTAAGTTATCAACTTCTATTCTCAAAATGGGACTGACGTCAGTGTCAAGTCCCCATCGAATTTCAAAACAATTGGTCGTGCAAACATTGTTTGATGAAACTTACTCGTCTATGAGGCTTCCCAACAAAACTGAATTTTCCCGGATAGTTGCTTCAAGTCCGAACCTATTGTATGCGCAGCCATAACAATAAGAAGTCCCCCGCCGTTTTATTGTTCTCATAACGTCTGGAATTATACAGAGTGATTATTCCTTCAGGGGGCGTCTATGTGAAAATATATTTATGTCGATCCGCAGTAAAGTGGAGGATCTTCAGTTCCCAGGCGCAATTCTCCCGAATTGATCTTTTCTCGGACAATGTGCTTCACACCATTGCATTCACTGGTAGGATGATGGATGAACCTGTGATAGTGGCAATATCTCGAATCTAACATCTCTCGATCAGTTGGTGGACGCCATACGGGAGGCAGTTGAACCGCCCCGTCTCGTACCCAAATTTCCAATAATTCTAAAACTTTTCTTATAGGGAGTGGGAAACGTGGGTAGTTCGAGTCCGGCCTCTCTCGTGTTACCGGCCGTTGTTGTGGAAGCTCTTGTAAGCTTTGACGCGAAGCTCGTTTCGAGGGAGGATACGAAGCTTGAGCGAGTGTTGATTCTGGCGCGGATCATTTAGTTCGGCAATTTTGTTGCAACTTCTCTTGAGGGCCCTGCATCGGTGACAGCAATGTGAAGTGGTTGGGCTGAATACTGTTCATTGGCGCAGTTCCCGTCTTCATAGGTGTCTTGGTAGATTTCCCGTTCTTCGGGTGCCTCTCTTTTTATGAAGGTTAGAGAGGTCGTGGCTGCGGATTGTTGGACAACTCTCTGAACTTCTGTGAGGGTCTGGAGATACAAGTTTTCCAACAAAGCTTCATAGGCCGGCTCCTTACCCTTATCTTGCAAATATTGTGACGCACCCGGCAGGTCTCTTCCCTTAGTCTTGTGAAATTATCTCAGCTCTTTGTCGTTGGCTGAGTTTAGTTGGTCATTTCCTCTCTGCTCCCGTCCGATGCGGCTACGTACTCTGTCTGCACTGTCGTTGGCGGAGGCACAAACCTCAGACAAGGATTCAACATTTTTTGTATCGCTTCTAAAATTGGTGGCGTTATCCGAGCGAATGTTTACTGATTCTTGCCACAACCGGTTTGCCATACTTTTTAGGAGACAAAGCGTCTCATTTTGTAGCTTGACGATATTGGCCTGGTTTGCGACGACGTACTCCAGCATTTTCGACATACTTTCCATGGTGATTGGATTTCGAGCATTCGTGATTTTGGAAGAGTTTGGCAGACCCGGGTACATCATAAAAGGGAAAGTCGGAATTGGCGACTGAAATGAATTTTGGTTAATGATCGAATTATATCTAAAATCCACCCTCTTGAAGTTGAGAAAACTGGAATGAAAATTTTGAACTGATTTTGCAACCGAGAGATTAATCTCCCACTGTGGTCACCAGTTGTTTTGGGGTAAAAACTGATTCTGCTGGTTTTGGTAAATTTGGGTGTGCTGCCGTTCCAGTCTTGCTTCGGTCACAAAATGAAGGAGAAGGGTTGATCTTAGGGAGGGAAGCGAAGAAGGTGTTGAGATCAGAATGGTTAACTCTGAAGGTGTGGCTATTTTATGACTTGTATCAGAATATGGAACTGGCTTGCGGAATGTAAGCTATCAGTTCTTGGTATTTTTCAGGATACTTGTATTGATAACCAAAATTGTCCCCTTCGAAATAGGTTGAAAACCTATTTATACAAGTCATGATTGAGCGCACCCTGATCTCGTAGGAAGTGGAGACAGTTAAGTAGTGGAGAAGTGAAGTCGTGTAAAAAGTGGTGACCATCACGTTTCCATCATGAGGGAAGACTGGTCAGCCTTACACCCACTACTCTCTTACTGCTTATTAACCGTTCACACTTTCCCGACACTTTCTCGTAATTTGCGCATTGCACGCCACACACTGTAAACCGCCAGACCAATACCCCAGTGAGCATCCCCCAGTTTGTGACATGTTTGATGTCTCGAGTATTTCATAGAAAATACATAGCAAGTTGTTGAGTGGGTCTTGCCTAATTATTCTGACCAATCACGTGCAAACTAAGTGGCGGGTAGTTATGTATGACGAGCCAAGTCATGAGACCGGCTGCAAAGAATAGCACGTGGCGCTATTAGGTCAAATAACTAAGTTATTTGTGAAGTCGATACTCATAGAATTTTGTATGTATTTGATGCATGTAGAGCATCGCTTTTAAGCAAGAAGCTCAAAATAATTGATGCATGTGAAGCATCGTTGTATTTGAGCTTGTCTTGGTTAGTCTTGGAAACTAATGTCTTAAAAAGAGCATGACCGACCATTTTCAGGAAGCTGCTGGGAGTTGTTTATACACGCCAAAAGTAGGTTGGTCGGTTCCTATAAAAGGGTGATGGCTGGTAGCCATTTTGACATCCTATTGGTCGGTCTAAGTTAAATCCAGACCGGTTAATTGGCTAGCCAAATTGGATGGCTGAGATAGATTCGCGGCAATTATTGGTTACCGCTAATTTATTTAAGACTCTTACAAGAAACACGGCCAGCCATCTTTGGGCGATCGTTTAGGAACCATATGGGCAGGTTGCGGCGTGGCCGATTGTTCCTTATGGAAGGGAGGTGGCCAGTGGTCATGGACACATCTTGTTGAACGCCTAGAATAGGAGTTAGGCCAACCAATTCGACTAGTGAAGTTGGGCGGCCGAGATGATTTGCGACAGTTAATGGATGTCATTGATTTAATTTAGGTTTTAAAAACCGTGTGTCCAACCTATTTTGGGCTAGCGTTTTTTGGTGTTGGCGCGCGTTGGGAGCTGTTCGTCTGGCCAACACTATAGTTGAGCCATTGGTGAGCATATCCGCACCTTGCCCGTTAATTGATATTGAACCTAGGCCGATCTATTCGGCTGGCGAAGTTGGGCGGCCAAGATCGTTTTTCGGCAGTAATGTAATGCCGCCTAATAGAAAAATAGGGTCTTGTAACTCGTGTGGCCAACTGTTTTGGTAAACGTTTAGTGGCTTCGCTTGTGAGTTGGAGATATGTCGATCGGCCTAGGCATTAGTAGGCCCGTCGGTGTACACGATAGCGCTTGTCCTGCCATGTTAGGAGGCGACTAGGTTTGATAAATCGACTAGCAAAAACGTGCGGCCGTGATCGTTTTAAGACTGACATGGGCAGCCTATGTTTGATTCCTTAAGGAATTAGGCGCGTCGACCAACCAACTTCCAACTTATTTAAAAGTGTGTGTGGCGCATTAAAAGCGATCTGATTGGTTGATGGGGAAGAAGGGCCAGCAAGCAATCTTATGGGGCGTGGCCGGCCAGCCATGGGCGGCGCCTGTTAGGGCAAACTGGCCGGCCAAGTGGCGTGGCCGCGCCTCCTCTTGCTGTTGCTTCTGTTTGCTGCAGCTCCTCTTTTACTTCTTGTTTTCTTCCTTTGGTAGGATTTTGCTCCTATTAGTCCATGGCGGATTAATTTCCTAATTTTGCAAATTAATTAGGTCAAGATTTGAATCTTGTGACCTATCACAAAATTGATCAAATTAGATAGATTATGTGTGTTAACACAAAATTCTTTTATTTTTAGAGAGCTGTTAGCGCGTCTTCTGATTGAGTATTTTTATGCAGACCTTAATCTTGATACTTCGGGAAATTCATGCTACTAAGCTTCGAGTGAACACTAATTGTCATGTCATACCAATATTAAGGGTTCAGCCGGGGAACATAGCATAGGAAAAATACTCAATAAGCCATACATTTATGAATAATGCAGGCGAGAAGATAAAATTTACAGAATATTTGGGGTTTTTGCTACACGCACCATTCTGGGTAAATTTTATATATAAATACATTGAATTGCTAAATACATATGTAAGTAAGGAGGCCTAGGCACTCATCAATCTTAAATGGCTCAGCTTCTTTGCAGAACGACGGCGCATTAAATGCAGGGTTTTACAATTTTAGCCCTGAACTAAAAACCACCATCAACATACGTACCCTTCCCTACTCCAAAGGGATCAAGCACAGACCGTAGTTCATCCACGAAGGGACAACAACTTAAGCCAAACTCGTTTGCAATGCTGTGACCTAGCAATAATGGTAATGGCCTAGTCCATATAGGCCATTCCGTCAAGATGCACAATGATTATGCATCATCGGGTCCGTGGCATGGCATAGCGATGCCTAAGCATTAAATGCCATCTTCGCAAGGCTACGCAACTATAAATGATCCTTAGGCATCATAGTATGACTGGTTTTTGTTAATTGGTGTAACCGACACTAAGTAATCACTGTGTGATGGTATGATCAATCCTTGTAATTGGTGTAACCAGTCCTGGTAACTGGTATTATACAATCTATGGTGAAAAATTTAATCAAAGAAATGTTAACCACTTGTATTATACAATCTAGCCACAACCCTTTTGCTGCTCCTATCCTTCTAGTCAAGAAGAAGAACAATACTTTGAGGTTTTTTGTGGACTATAAAAGACTTAATAGCATCATAATCAAGGATAAATTCCCAATTCTTATCATATATGAGTTATTAGGTGAACTCAAAGGATCTATGTGGTTCTCTAAGATTGATTTGAGGTCTGGATACCATCAAATCAGAGCCAACATAGCTTACATACACAAGACATCATTTAGAACACATCATGGCCATTATGAATTCAAAGTAATGCCTTTTGGTCTTACAAATGCACTAGCCACTTTCCAAGGTCTTATGAACGAAATATTTCAGGACCACTTAAGACACTTCATTCTTGTATTCTTTGGTGACATACTGGTATATATTTCAAGATTGGAGGAACACATCAAACTTTTAGAAATCACCTTAAGCATTATGAGACAACACCATCTATTTGCAAAATTATTTAATTGTTGTTTTAGTCAGCACGAACTGGAGTATTTGGCTCACCTTATCACTTCTGCAGGTAACATGGCTGATCCAGCTAAAGTCTTGAGTATGACTACTTGGCCTACTCCTACAACTATTAAAGAGTTAAAAGGTTTTCTTGGCTTAACTGGGTATTACAGGAAGTTTGTTAAGAATTATGGCATTATCAGCAGACCACTGACAGATCTACTCAAGAAAAATGTATTTCATTGGACTCCAGCTGCTATTAATGCATTTCAACAACTTAGATCTATGTTTACTTGTTTATGGGTGAAAACTATTCCTGCCGGATTTGGTAATTTGGGGTGTGTGGATGAGGAATGAATCTAAACCCTAAACAAATGCACTGCGCGGTGAGTGCTTGTAGATTCGGAAATCAATATGTGCAAGTCCGGCCTAAACCAAGAAATGGCCGTTCCATACTTATTTCGGTCACAAAGTGAAGGAGATGGGGTTGATCTTAGGGAGGGAAGCGAAGAAGGTGTTGATATTGTGAAGGTGTTGGCTTGCTTATGACTTGTAATGTAAAGGTGAGCGAGGCTTACGATTGATGCAAGCGAGGCTCTGGGTGTTTGAATACGTTTTGTATTAACACTTGGTTTCGTCTCAAATGCGTACTTGTGTTGTTTTTTCTCTGTCTGGAAAATAGGGAGGAGAACCTATTTATACAAGTCATTTGAGACTTATTCACGTCTCTCGTGGGAAGTGGAGGAAGTGGAGTGATGGAGTAGTGGAGGTGTGTGTTGGTGTTACACGACCAGTCTTGCCCACTTCTCCTGTCATCTCTAACCGTCCATGACTTCCTAACACGTTCTTGTGATGGCGCGTTGCACGCTGTAAACCGCGATACCAATACCCCAGTATGTGACATGATTGATGTCTCGAGTGTGTGGATCGTGGGACCCACAAAAGGTAGCATGTAATGCTAAATTGAATAACTGTGTTATTCAGGAAGTTGATACTTGTGAAGTATCATGTGTATTTTATGCAGGTACTGCATCATGGTGTGGTAAAGTGACGGGTGGTGATCACCATGATGCCTCACTGACCAATTAACTCCTGACCGGGGTTGTATAACCAAGCCGGTGAAGTTGGACGGATGAGATGATCTTTGAGACACTCATCTGCGACCGTTGATGGAATTAGGGTTTTGAAGAGGTGCGCAGGCATCATTCTTCAGCTTGGTCGAATCCAAGCTTGGGAGACGATTTTGGCCAGGCTGATCGTACATGAGTGTAGACGGCATGACGGTGTAGGCGCCCATACCCCATTATCTCACGAAAGTATGATCTGGGCCACTCAATTATTCCGGTGAAGTTGAGTGGTCGAGATCAATTTGTGACAGAAAATTAGTGCCGCAAGAGCCGCACATCACGCCATCTTCAGGCTCGCGTTCCAAGACAACCAATTCTTGGTCGGTCTTGGCCGATCGGTCTGGAGTGTAGGTGGTAGGCTGGTGTTCACGCCTATACCGATCGTCCCATGAAAACGTGATCTAAGCCACTCAAATCGTCCGGTGAAGTTGAGTGGTCGAGATCGATTTGCAATTTGGGAAGTGTGACCACGCAAGTTTGGACGCGCGTTTTGGGATAGCCGGGCATGATATGCCTTGGCCGATCAGGTGAGGGGATAGACGAGCCCACGGTGGTCATCTTTGGTATGACCGGACACGCTTAATCTAATCTGGGACCCTCCATTCGTGCCGGAGAAGATGGACGCTCGTGATGCTCAAAACCCTAATTTTGGGTTTCATGGCCGTGCGTCATGCTCGTTCGGGCGCACGGTGGGATGACCAACCATGGTTGGTCCCGATCGATTGGTCGGGTATGTAGGCGGGCCCACGGTGAATGTGTTGACATGCTCGGGGCCCTTTGAATCTACATCTACGCCCTCCATCTATACCTGCGAAGATGGATGGTTGAGACTGTTTTGCGACACATGTAATATGCCGCAAACCCTAATTTAGGGTTTTCCGTCCATACGCTCCGGTTTGGACGTTTTTGGCAAGCTATGCCAATATTTTGGGAGGCCGACCATGCGGGTCCGCGTTGGTTCGGCAAAGTGAATATTCCATACCCGCTTGGGGGTTATGGAATTGATCCGGGGCCATCCAATCACGCGGTGAGGTTGGATGAACGAGATCATATCCGGATCGATACGGGACAGTCGGGATGCTCAATCGGGATAGTATAACACACCGAGAGTTCTCAATTGGGCTAGTATAGCACACCGAGAGTTGCAACTTTGTACGGGTATTTCGTAAATGCTTTCATTATAATGCTTGGAGGTTTGTGTTGCTCATTGAGAGCAACACTCGGTCGTCATGCCGCACCGATAATGAGTACGGGGAAATACAAGGCTGCTCACGCATTAATTAATAATGCTATAAATTCACGGGGTATATGGGATTGTTGCTACATGCTCCAACCTGGATGAATTTCATGTATTTAATTCACGAGAATGAGATTGTTGCCACATGCTCCATTCTAGGTGAATCGATAAAGTGAAGGAGTATCCAACACTTATTAATGGCTTTATCTTTTACAAGATGTCAGCGCATGATTTTCTGGTTTTTTTTTTTTACAATTTTAACCTTAAATGAAAATCCACCATCAACATTAAGTCCCCTGCCTAGCACATAATGGTTACACTATTGTGGGGTAGGCATGAGATGGTGACATATACCAACGTAAGAAGACAAGATAAAGGAAGTCTACCTGGAGGGATTCTGGCCGTGGGCAATCCTCCATATGTGCGCGATCTTAAGCCTTGATGGACCGGCTTCCTTCCTTAGGGTATTTGAATCAAAAGAGGAATCCAAACAAAAGAGGAATCCTTGTTCTATTGGGATTCTTCTAATTTTTGTCTATAAAAGAGACCAACCCCTTCTCTTTTTCTCACGATTTTTTTTTTTGGTGAGCAGCTCCCGTCCGTGACCAACGCCGCCACTCCTGCTGACGCTTCCGCCGTTGCTGCTGTCGGAGTTGCCACCGTCAGACGTGCGCCGCTGTCCGTCCGTCCAAGGTAGGTTTCACTCTCTTTTTTTTTTTTTAGGAAAAACCCTAATTTCTTAGGTAAAAATCTTTTGATAGATACATCATGCTTAGCTTTCTCATCAAGATTGATAGTAAAAATCACCCATTTTTGCTCGGATGGTTTAGTTCCGCAAGTCCGTGAATACGTTGTTTTTGCTTCTTCTTCCGTTGTTGCATGCAAAACTAGCTTCTTAGGTTGTAGCTTGGAAAGAGATTTTGGCTTGAATTTCATGAATATAATTCTCATGAGAAAAACGTGTTATAATACGTGCATACGAGCGGTCCCGCCATGTGTGTTTGATCCGAATCGTGGGTCCCACCCACACATGCTTGACTGAAAGTCGACCTCATACTAGCCTTGTGCCCGGACATGAAGCTTGAGTAATACCGGACTTGAAACCAATACCGGACTTGAAACCAATACCGGACTTGAAACCAATACCGGACTTGAAACTTGAGCCGGTGCTTGAAACTTGAGCCGGTGCTTGGACCCAATCCCAGTCTTGTGTATTCCAACGTGAATGCAGTTCGCACTCTTTTTTTTTTTTTTTTATATACAGTCTTTCGACTCCCGTATTTATTGTAGAATGAAGAAAAGAACTCCTGTCAATATGTCTTAGGAGATAATCTTTGGTGCTTAGAGTCGGGAAGTGTTGATGACTTCAAAGATATGCCGAACATTCTTTGATGAGTTGTTCACCTTGTCTTTTCCAAACATTAGGAAACATCCCTCTCACAGGATAGTCCTGCTTTTCGATTCAGAAAATATAGAAGCTGATCCATCTTCTTCTTCGGCACTTGTGATGAGGTTCTGTCTTCAAAGGAATGAATATCCGCCATCTCCTATCGACTTCAAGACTTGTCATACTCCACTGGCCTCTTATGAAGGATGGATGAGGCGCATGTTAAATAGTAAGAACATTAAAGCCAATTTGACCAAAGCGCAAATCCTCGATGCAGTCATGGCATCTGCTACTCTTGAAATTAAGAAAGACGCTGCAGGCTTGATTACTTTCATTTCTCGATGGCGCCCTTCTACTCATACAACTATATATAGATGGGGAGAGATGACTATTACCCTGGAAAGCGTAGCTGCATTGATGAACCTTCATGTTGCTGGGAATCTTTATTATGAGCTTTCTGACACGGAACAACGTGATTATGACACTATACTCCGAAAGGTGGCAGAATTCGACGATCTGGACAAGGAGGAGAAAAAAGATACAAGATGCTTTTACACCTGGTGTGTATTGGAATGGTCTCCTGTAAACCCAGAGCCGAATCAGGAGTTGGAAAACGAGCTCAGTGTGATTGCATTCCTGTCTTTGTGGTTATCTAGAGATATATAATAAGATTTTTTAATTTGTTTGTTGAAGTAGTAAAAGGGTTGTCGTTCACTCGGATGTTGTTGAGATTAAATTAAAAGGTTCAAGGAAAATAATAAAAGAGAGAGTTAATGGGCCTAGGATTCCACCGCATTCATATCAATAGGTTCAATTATTTATTCTTCACCAATTATAGCTCAATAAATAAAACAACAAGGACTCGTATTTTTGCCAAGGTAGATTCTCCAAACATTAGTTATAAATCGTAAGCATGGGACATCAAACATCTAAGCAAGCATGACCCATCTAATAAAATGATAACTAATTTTTTCAAATCATAAAACAATTTAAAATAAATGCAAAAGTCATAAAAAGAATAAAATAAATTCACCCATGTATGACGTTCGGCTTCCTTCGTCGACCCAGTGTAGGGGTCTAGTTTCTCATGATAAAAACACACTCAAAAATATAATTCATAGCTCAAATGGTGTTTTTATTAAAGAAAACTAATAATTCTCCCCAAACTCTCGATAGCCACTCTATGACACCCAAACAACCTTTATATACTCGACATGACCAACAATATCCCCTCATTACTTCGAAATCTTCTCCATTACTCGGCATTAGCTCGGAATATTTTTCTTTCCTTTTTCTGAAAATTACGGAGATTTTTCCCCATCTTCTACACGTAAATAGGCTGTCAGAATCTTTCCATCAATGCAAAATATACTCCCGGGAATATTATCTCGAACCAAAATTATTTGATTTAACTTCAAAATATCTTATTTCTGTTTTCTTCAAACCGAAAATATATCCTTCCTTTTACGAAACAAAAGCATTTCTATCGCCTTTGTTTTGATGCGAAGAATCAATACCAATCTAATTCCAACCAAATCTCTGACCAAATCTCTTCTAAAATCTTCCACATAAATCCGATAATATCTCAAGAGAATATACGGCCATGTTTGAATGTAATCTTCCTTTTTCTTCAAAACCAACCAGATTACCATCCCTTAGTAATTGAGGTGTCCCTTACCAACATTGAGAGTCCGAATAACATGTGTCATTCGGGGTACAAAAACCACTTTTCGAGCAACTTTCTCCATAAGAGCTTATTTCACAAAAACACCTACAAACAAGTTTATTAGTGATAAAATGAGTCCCAGCTAATGTATTTATGGGTGAAAATGCGTCGCACTTTCGTGCTTATCAAATTCCCCCACACTTACATTTTGCTAGTCCTCGAGCAAAACAGAAAATTGACCCGCTACACAGCTGGTCATATAATAAAAGAGAGTTAGACCCGCTACACAGCTGGTCATGACAAATGTCATACATAAGACGCGACAAATATTTTTATTTTTTTATTTTTTTTAGACCCGCTACACAGCTGGTCATAATAAGGAAATATATAAAAATATACCCGCTACACAGCTGGTCATAAGCTTAATAACTATAATAAAATTTTTTTTTTTTAGACCCGCTACACAGCTGGTCATAAGATATATATATATTTTTTTTAGACCCGCTACACAGCTGGTCACAATATGCAAGAAAAATCCTGAAAAAGAAAAAAAAAAGTTAATAACCACTCCCCCACACTTAAACATTACATTGTCCTCAATGTAATTGAGTCATCCAACGTAAAGATTAAGATGGGAAATTCAAAAATAAAATAACCAAAAATAAAATAACCAAAATAAATAACTAATTATACCTACTGGAATGTACAAAAACGGATCTCCAAAAATTAACAGCCTGAAAATTTGGTGATCGACCCAAAATACAATATTTACAAACGACAGCTTCACAATTATTTTATGAAAAAATGGGGACACTGAAACCGTCAGAAAACAAAATTTACCCATAAACCAAGTTTTTACCGCACATGGAAGTGCGTAAAGAACAAAATATGGGGATTCTATTGAGACTGGGAAATATCAATTGATTCATGCATGATATCGGGAATAGGCAAGTCCTCACGGGTACTTAGATGCAAAGTAATCCAACAACACTTTAGAAGCACACAATTCTAACCCTAAATTAGGCAACTTTTGGAAGTCCAAGGGTCTAGAAACAACCTCTAATTCGGGTGAATGATCTTGTGAGGTAGATTCATCTATGGAACTAGGTGAATCATCCACACAATCATCCACATGATCATTTATATGTTCTGTTTGGAACAGAGAGTCACTACCAGATTCATCATCAGCAGCAAATAATCTTTGACATTCAAGAACTCTCAATCTTTGTTCCAAACTAGGCGGTGTGTGTTTGTAATACTTCTCATATATAGTTTCACGTGATTCTTCACTTACCTCATGTGGAGCAGAAACTCCATACCATTGCCTACGCATATATTCAGCAAGCGTCATCTCAGATGAGGTTTCCTGATAATTTGACTTTCTACGCTTATATTCCGCCAGCGTCATCGTAGGTGACGTCTCCTCAGAAGAAGCCATCATCCTCAAAAATTCCATGAAAAGAAATACAAAAAGAAACGCATAAAAAGGAAAAAGAAAATACTGTACAAAATAAACCTAAAAATTAATCTAAAAACAAATCCCCGGCAGTGGCGCCAAAATTAATAAGATTTTTTAATTTGTTTGTTGAAGTAGTAAAAGGGTTGTCGTTCATTCGGATGTTGTTGAGATTAAATTAAAAGGTTCAAGGAAAATAATAAAAGAGAGAGTTACTGGGCCTAGGATTCCACCGCATTCATATCAATAGGTTCAATTATTTATTCTTCACCAATTATAGCTCAATAAATAAAACAACAAGGACTCGTATTTTTGCCAAGGTAGATTCTCCAAACATTAGTTATAAATCGTAAGCATGGGACATCAAACTTCTAAGCAAGCATGACCCATCTAATAAAATTATAACTAATTTTTCCAAATCATAAAACAATTTAAAATAAATGCAAAAGTCATAAAAAGAATAAAATAAATTCACCCATGTATGAAGTTCGGCTTTCTCCGTCGACCCAGTGTAGGGGTCTAGTTTCTCATGATAAAAACACACTCAAAAATATAATTCATATCTCAAATGGTGTTTTTATTAAAGAAAACTAATAATTCTCCCCAAACTCTCGATAGCCACTCTATGACACCCAAACAACCTTTATATACTCGACATGACCAAGAATATCCCCTCATTACTTCGAAATCTTCTCCATTACTCGGCATTAGCTCGGAATATTTTTCTTTCTTTTTCCGAAAATTACGGAGATTTTTCCCCATCTTCTACACGTAAATAGGTCTGTCGAATCTTTCCATCAATGCAAAATATACTCCCAGGAATATTATCTCGAACCAAAATTATTTGATTTAACTTCAAAATATCTTCTTTCTGTTTTCTTCAAACCAAAAATATATCCTTCCTTTTACGAAACAAAAGCATTTATCGCCACTTTGTTTTGATGCGAAGAATCAATACCAATCTAATTCCAACCAAATCTCTGACCAAATCTCTTCTAAAATCTTCCACATAAATCCGATAATATCTCAAGAGAATATACGTCCCTGTTTGAATGTAATCTTCATTTTTCTTCAAAACCAACCAGATTACCATCCCTTAGTAATTGAGGTGTCCCTTAACCAACATTGAGAGTCCGAATAACATGTGTCCTCCGGGGTACAAAAACCACTTTCCGAGCAACTTTCTCCATAAGAACTTATTTCACAAAAACACCTACAAACAAGTTTATTAGTGATAAATGAGTCCCAGCTAATGTATTTATGGGTGAAAATGCGTCGCACTTTCGTGTTTATCAATATATATGACAACGGTTCTGGAAAGAAAACCATAAGGGGTGTTCTGGTTAAGATTGCTATAAAGCTAGCAAAAGGCGAAGTTCTTCCCTTAGGTGCCTTGTTCCTTGGATCATTGTATTCTCATCTGGACGCCTTAGCAATGGATATGCATGTTTCCAACGGGTACAAGAAGGTGGAGTCGTATGTCCACTTCGCTTTTCTTCAGGCATTCTTGTGGGAACATTTCAAAAGTTATGCTCCTGCTCCTGCAACTTCCCTCGTCAATTTGTATGGTGGCTCGAGAATACTCTGTTGGCAGAGGAGGCGTCCCAGAACTGGTGCGAAACTCGTGGATATCTTTGATAATGTGTCTTCTCAGAACTTTTTCGTCCATGGGGGCCGATCCACCCTTCCATTGTTGACCCAAAGAATTTTGATATTGCTTCGACGGTCCCGATCTTTGCGTTGCACCGATGCCGAGACTATGAAATTTGGAGAACTTATTTACCTGCACAGCTGCATTCCAGGATATATCCCGTCTCTATTCAACGAAGCTCTTACCGTGACTCCGTATAACATCGACAGGGTTGCTCGTCAAATGGGATTTGACCAGGGTGTTCCTTTTATTCGTCCTTCGGAGGCTTCGAAAAAACTTCTCTCGGTTATCTTTTATCCGACATATTCTTTGCATCGCAGAAGTCTTCCCTTCGGCCTATTGGGAGAAACTCAGTGGTAACCGACAAGTATAAGGAATTTTGGAGGAAGCAACTGTTGGCTTTCCAAGAATTCTCGGAGGATATTGTGACAGATTCCCATGGTGAGCCATCTTCGACGTCCTGAAGGAGCATTTCCGGTTGAGGCCACTTCCCCCAAACGGACCGAGCTGAGGATTGGTCCCCAAGCGGGAGAGAGATCTAAGAGGCAGGCATGTGGTTCGGTGATCCTCAATTCCTCCAATATGCGGGTATTTAAATTTCTTTCGTTGATTCCTTCATTTCTCCAGAGTAAATTCTTATAAGAGTGATCCTTGCTTGAAATCGGGAATTCCGAAAGAGAATGTCTTCACAAGGTTGGCGCGCATTCGGAATGAGAAGGTTGGTAATGTTGGCCTTCATGTTGAGAAGTCCGCGGCACTGATCTTCATGCCGAGAAGTCTGGCGGACTGATCTTCATCTCGAGAAGTCCGGCGAAACCACTCCTTTTCGAGACCATGACGGAGATGATGCAAGCTCGGTTGGACAAGGTGCCTCCCTAAGTGATCTTGTTGATGGAGCCGTGATGGAAATTAGCACCCAAAGCGAAGTAGATATCGGGAGGAATGTAAGAGAGGCAACATCCGCTATTGTTGAGGTGGCTCCCCTTGAAGAATGTTCGAGCGAGTTCCAACCAATAAAGTTTGTCGTGGCGACTTCTTCCGAAAGACCTCCCGCAACCGACAAGGCTCCCCGTGGATGGTGAAGTATTGGTAGGGCAACCTGGAGCTTTGTTCGATCCTCCGTTCATTGTTCCTTATCCAGGTCATGTGTTGGTTGGAGGATTCAGTGTGCCAGCTCGGTTTGAAGAGTTGTACACATCGATATGGGAGAAACATGGCCACATTGCTACCACTACGAGGCTCAAAAGTCGTCTTGCATTGGTCAACCGCGTTCAGGAGGCTTTATTTTCTATCCATGGGATGAGCGTCACAACTGGTCGAATGGTTTCTGAGGAGATGATTGAAGACTGGAAGTGCCATCGAGATGTGTTTGTGAAGTACGACTTCAATGCTCCTTGGTTCCTCAAAGGGTTCTCCGAGATTCAGGAGCTCCGAAATTACAAGGTGAAGCCCCTTCGAGAATGTGTTACTCGCCAGGAAGAAGAGGTTGAAAAGTTGTCTGAGGAGTTGAAGCTGAAGCAGGATGTACTTCAAAGGATGAAAGTTGCTCTTGCCCAGAAGGACGAGTTGCTGCTGAAGGACTTTCCTTGAAGGATTCGTGCTATACAATTGTCTCTTCTTTTTCTTTTTGAGTGATAGTGAGGATTTCTTTTCATAATTTGACTTCCGGTTTTGAATTAATAGGTAATTGAATTGGTTTATTTTGAGATAGTTTTGTGAATAACTTTTCCGAAAGAGGTTATTTTAAATGGAATTTGCATCTTGGTCATGAATGATTGCACATGTCATATGAAATTGCAAATGTCGTGTAAAAGGGAGGTATGAAGGGAAGCAAACATGCGTTTGATCACTGAGCCTCTTTCTCCATGTGCGGGATCTTTGAGTCCTTACTTGCTTTTGAATTCTAAAACTATATTTCTTGTAAAATTGCACTTCAAAGCGTTGAATAGAACTTACTTGCTTTTGAAGTCTCACTTGTATCTTTTAGTGGGAAGGGAAAGTGTAACCTTGAGTAGCCTCTCGAAAAGAGGAAATGAAGGTCCGCATTAATTTTTAGAGAATGAGAGATATCCCTAAGGCTTGCTACTTAACCAAACCAAGCTTCTCGGCAGATGTTTAAATGTGATGAACTAAACAATGCACTTTTCAAAGCGTTGCACTCTTGTAACGGATAAGGTAGGGTGGTGAAGGAAGTACAATTAATCTATAGATAAACATTGGAAATCAAGACAGCGTATCCTCTATGAACATCCAACACTTCTATTTATACATACAATTGCTTCACCCCAAAATACCTAACCCTCGGGTCCATTACTTCTTGGTTGCAGAGTGGGTGGAAGCCAGGTCGAGCGAGCGTTGGATGAGGGAGAAAGAAATCTCAACGTCTCGTAAGAGAGGTAGCTCCACCTGGCCATCTACTCCATAGATGCTCGACTCCAATTCTTTGCTCTTTTGCTCCTCGATTCTCCGAGCTTTATTTATTACCTAAAAACACAAAATTAATTAATACAAATATTTATTCTTGAAAACAAGGAAAACACAGTAACTGGGATAATATCGAGTTATTAAAATGCCAATAAAAAGGTGTATAAATATGCACTATTTGGCACTCATCAAATACCCCCAAACCTGAATTTTACTTGTCCTCAAGTGAAACAAATTAGAAATCCTAACACCGAATGCACGCCACTAAGCCTTTAAACCCCTAGGTGTCCCAAAGAACTCTAAAATCTTCTTTAGTGGGAAGGAAAGTGTAGGTACCTTGAGTCTGGAGTCAAGTGGACAAAAAGAATCTTTTTTAATGATCTCTAAGAAGGGAAAATCAACCATTAGCAAGGGTGGGAGTACTCACTCACTTCTCACCCGATCGGCAACTAACATCACTCATAAGAAACCATAGAAACGTCTTCAATCTTCTGCCTTCTGGCCTTGAGTCTTCAACGAACTTCATAAAAAATTAATAATTTTTTTTTTTTTTTTTTTTTTTTTTTTTTTTTTTTTTTTACTTTGTGGTAACTAGACACAGAAAATAAACTACAATATTTTTTTTTTTTTTTTTTTTTTTTTTTTTTTTTTGGTTACAATAAAACGATAAACTCAATTTTTCACAAACTTCATTAATTCTCATCTTCTTTTCTTTTCTTTGTTGCACATAAACCTTGGTATGATGTGATTGAGAGAGAGAATGTCGGTATTTTAGAAGGAGTTTTCATCTTTAGACGTCACCCTCATGATTGACGGAATTAGCACTCAAGAGATCAAAAATAGTCAAAGTGGTGCGAAGTTGGGTAGCTCACCATTCCTACCCTAATTGACGTACGGTGACACACACTCTAAAAGCTTTTCTAAAGTCACAAAGAGTGAAGGTCGGTGACCTCGCTTGATGTAAAATGGGTAGTCTCCACTATGGGTGCTTTTGTAGTCTCTATGTAAACATAGCTAGAAGCATGCTAGTGACTCTAAAATCTCTAAAAGTTGGAGGTTTTTACAAAAAGAGTTTTTGAATTTTTTTTTTTTTTTTTTTTTTTTTAAGATAAAAGATAAAATAAAAGACTAAAAACTCTAAATGCAAAATAAAAACTAAAAACTCTAAATGCAAATGCAAAATGCACCCCCAAACCTAAATCAAACATTGTCCTCAATGTGTCTACATACAGAAAAAATTTAAACAATCACATACCAAGAGAACTATGCCGATAAGAGTTGGTGATCATATCGGATTAGCACAAAAATGCACAAGAAGACTCACCCGATTCAAGAAAAGAAAATTTAACAAGTCCTAAAATATGTACAAACATTAACAAATGTAACATGAAAATGGGTTTTGGTTTGTGGGAATTTGGTTTATTGGGAAAATTTGGTTTATATGGGATTCATTTGGTTTTGTTGGGAAAGTTTGGTTTAAATGGGCTGATTTGGTTTATTGGGATTTGGTTTAAATGGGTTTTGGTTTGATTTCGGGGTGCTTTAGTGAAATCAACACAGTGGAGTCACCAGCTCACAAAGATGTGGCAAAGATTAACACAGCAAGAATGTTTGCAATTTAGCACACCTAGTGCTTGCACATCACAAATAATCACCAACTCACTCAGAATTGACACAGCACTTCAAGGTGCATCACAATGTCTAGGTTGCGCACCACGGCTATCAGCCAAGGCAAGGCAAAGAACAGGGGGCAAGTAGTGCTCAGTAAGAGAGCTCATACAATGCAAAGCTGGTTCACATGTATTACAAGGTTGAGATGGCAACAAACCATTCGATGCCACAGTTCACACATACGCAAGTGATATCGGTTCAAAGGTGCAACATGTGAGTACTTTGACTTCAAAATTCACAGATGAGCCTAGCACTAGCAAGCTTGATTTGGGGCTTAAAATTGCCTAGGATTACGGCTAACTTGGCTTCTAAGTCGTGGTTACAATCTTGCAGCTTCGTGGTTTCATGGCAGCTAGCCTAGCATGCAAAACACGGTTCACACATCACAGGGAGTTACTAACCTCAAGTTTTCAAAGACATGATTTGTCTGCCTTGGTTGCCTTTGGTTGCACTGTGCAGCCTAAGATGGTCATCTTCAAGACTATGCTCATTTGAAGTGTAGAGGTTGCTCGGTTGCAACACAAGCACAAGAAGATAACAAAGAAGCTCAACAGTACCTGGGGTGGTTTAGCTTCTCCACAAAGAAGACAGAGGCAAAGAGTTTTAGCTTGTACCTGTTAGCTTGACAGAAGGATTTAGTTCTTTGGACTGACAGGGGATTAAAGAGTTACACTAAGAAAATAAGCTAAGTTACAATGCAATACTAAGTTACTCTACAAAACAGTGATGCAAAGATACAAGTTACAGATGACTATAAATTTTAAACTAAGTTACACTAAAACATGATTGAGTTACACTAAGTTACACTAAGTTACACTAACAAAGAACTAAAAATGATAATGCAGTGTGATTATTTACAGGGATGAAATGAACTCGTAAGAGACAAGCTAAAAAATCAGAGGCACACGCTAAGTCCCCCGCAGGCGCCAAAAACTTGGTAGGCCCGAAAAGATGTATAAAATGAAGGCCTACGGTTATACCGCAAGTGCACGGTGTCGTGATGTAGGACTGAGCAAGTGCGGGTCGAACCACAGAGACTTGTGGTGCCCTATATGTGATCTAAGGCTTGCTACTTAACCAAATTTCAAGTGACAGAGTAACAAAAGATGTTTTTGCCGATACGGCAGATGTTTAAATGTGATGAACTAAACTAAGGTAAAAGATATAAGTTAAAGAGAATTAGGGTCTTTCAATCTGCCACTAATTTACACTGTGCCTTTAGCTCATTGTATTATTCTTGCCCTTGTAACGGATAAGGGAGAAGTGTCAATTCTACCTCTTACCTAAGGTGTTTCACCAATAGAAGAATCAATCACAACTAAGGTATTCATCCTAAGTATTAACTGTCTAGCTAAAGTACAATTAATCTATAGATAAACATTGGTTTCTAAGCATGAGTTGCAGCACAATGAATACAAAGTGGAATCAAACTACAAGGCATCCGTGAAGACCCTAACAATTAAATTAAAACATCAAATTAAAGCAACAAAGAACAAAATAATACTAAGTGACTGCTCTGGCTAATCCAGGCGTATCCTCTATGAACATCCAACACTTCTATTTATACATACAATTGCTTCACCCCAAAATACCTAACCCTAATTCTATAAAATAGAAATTAATTGAAACCCATATGCTTCCGAGAACGCCATGCTTGTGGTGATGGTGGAAAACCCTAGTTTCAATTATCTATCATTTAGCTTCTAGGGTTTGAGAAGCTATGTAATAGATAATTAATACTAGGGACTACGGCGTGCTGGAGGTGATGGTGACAGATGAGGAGTTGGTGGTGAAGGGTGCGGCTCACGCAGAGGAAGGGGATGGTGGTGTCGGAGGTTTGTTGCAGAGGGTTGTTGCAGAGCTCGCAACGGGGGAAGAAAGAGAAGGGAGAAGAGAAATGAGGAGAGACTAGGGTTCGGTCTGTGGGGGTATAGGGTATGGAGAATTTGTCAGGAAGCAAAAAAAAGTCGATGCGGAAGCTTCTGGGCGAGCGTAGGATTTGCGTCGAGCGAGCGTTGGATGAGGGAGAAAGTCTCAACGTCTTCTTGATCCGGGTCACGGTTGCTCTAGCCCATGTCTTCTTTGTTGGGTGCAAGTAACCGATTAGCCTTGCGGCTTTGGCCATCTACTCCATAGATGCTCGACTCCAATTCTTTGCTCTTTTGCTCCTCGATTCTCCGAGCTTTATTTATTACCTAAAAACACAAAATTAATTAATACAAATATTTATTCTTAACTGGGATAATATCCGAGTTATAAGCGCAAAAGATGAGTAAAATGCCAATAAAAAGGTGTATAAATATGCACTATTTGGCACTCATATGTCTCTTCGTGGCTTTGATGTGGAGCACATTCCGGAGATGAATTTGGAAGATTTGTGAGTGTCATCATATCTGCGTATCGTTTGCCTAGGTAAAGGGATGTGGAAGGTGTCGTAATATCACTGCTGAGTGATCGAATTGAATGCTCCCATCCTCTGTATCCACGTATTTCCTGATTGATCTCTCCTTCCTCAAGCATTTCTTCGCTTGGTTGGAAGGTCGATGCGGATTGGACAGTCTTCCGGGCTTCAACAAGATTTTTGAGATATAAATATTCTAGCAGGGCCCCGTAGGCTGCAGGCTTCCTTTCTTTATCTGGCAGACATTGTAGTATTCCGGACAAGTCCCTTCCTCTGTGGAGTTGCCTCAAGTCTTCATTGCTGGCTGGACCATGTTGTTCCTCTTTCCTGAGTCTCCTGCGATTACGCGCTCTTTTTGCTTCTCCTTTGGTAAAGTTGTGACTCTGGCTAAGGATTCGACGCGTTTCTTGCACTTGCCCGAGTAGATGCATGCCGACCCTTCTTGTAATTGTGTTGTTATATCATTCAAAAGGCGGAATGTTTCGCTCTGTCTTCTAGCGATACCAGCTTGATTTGCCAAGACATCTTCCAGCATTCTAGCTATACTTCCCATGGTATCTGAACCACCTGTGGTTTCCTGGTGAGGATACATCGCGAGATGAAAACCGAAAAATTGAGAATTCAATTTTTTGCAACAGAGATCAACCTCCCATTTGTGGTCGCCAATTGTTTATGGGTGAAAACTATTCCTGCCGGATTTGGTAATTTGGGGTGTGTGGATGAGGAATGAATCTAAACCCTAAACAAATGCACTGCGCGGTGAGTGCTTGTAGATTCGGAAATCAATCTATGCAAGTCCGGCCTAAACCAAGAAATGGCCGTTCCAGACTTGTTTCGGTCACAAAGTGAAAGAGATGGGGTTGATCTTAGGGAGGGAAGCGAAGAAGGTGTTGAGATTGTGAAGGTGTTGGCTTGCTTATGACTTGTAACAGAAAGGTGAGCAGGCTTACGATTGATGTAAGCAGGCTTTGGGTGTTTGAATACGTTTTGTATTAACACTTGGTTTCTGTCTCTTCTGGACTTGTGTTGTTTTTTCTCCTGTCTGGAAAATAGGGAGGAAAACCTATTTATACAAGTCATTTGAGCCTTATTCACGTCTCTCGTGAGAAGTGGAGTGATGGAGTAGTGGAGGTGTGTGTTGGTGTTACATGACCAGTCTTGCCCACTTCTCCTGTCATCTCTAACCGTCCATGACTTCCTAACACGTTCTTGTGATGGCGCGTTGCACACGCTTTGTAAACCGCTGAGACCAATACCCGGTATGTATCCCCCGGTTTGTGACATGATTGATGTCTCGAGTGTGTGGATCGTGGGACCCACAAAAGGTAGCATGTAATGCTAAATTGAATAATCTGCGTTATTCGGGGAAGTTGATACTTGTGAAGTATCATGTGTATTTTATGCAGGTACTGCATCATGGTGTGGTAAAGTGACGGGTGGTGATCACCATGACGCCTCACTGACCAATTAACTCCTGACCAGGGTTGTATAACCAAGCCGGTGAAGTTGGACGGATGGGATGATCTTTGAGACACTCATCTGCGACCGTTGATGGAATTAGGGTTTTGAAGAGGTGCGCAGGCATCATTCTTCAGCTTGGTCGAATCCAAGCTTGGGAGACGATTTTGGCCAGGCCGATTGTACATGCGTGTAGACGGCATGACGGTGTAGGCGCCCATACCCCATTATCTCACGAAAGTATGATCTGGGCCACTCAATTATTCCGGTGAAGTTGAGTGGTCGAGATCAATTTGTGACAGAAAATTAGTGCCGCAAGAGACGCACATCACGCCATCTTCAGGCTCGCGTTCCAAGACAACCAATTCATGGTCGGTCTTGGCCGATCAGTCTGGAGTGTAGGTGGTAGGATGGTGTTCACGCCTATACCTGACTGTCCCATGAAAACGTGATCTAAGCCACTCAAATCGTCCGGTGAAGTTGAGTGGTCGAGATCAGTTTGCAATTTGGGAAGTGTGACCACGCAAGTTTGTACGCTGCGTTTTGGGATAGCCGAGGCATGATATGCCTTGGCCGATCAGTGAGGGGATAGACGGGCCCACGGTGGTCATCTTTGGTATGACCGGACTGCTTAATCTAATCTGGGACCCTCCATTCGTGCCGGAGAAGATGGACGCTCGTGATGCTCAAAACCCTAATTTTGGGTTTCACGACCGTGCGTCATGCTCTGTTCGGGCGCACGAATTGGGATGACCAACCATGGTTGGTCCTGATGATGCGTGTCGTAGGTGCTCAAATTAAATTACTTATTTCCACACAATTAACTGGTAATATAATGGAAGTAAGGATCGTTCCCACGAAGAGCAGGGAGATTTAGTTGTCAAAAGTGTCACAATGGGGGGGTTTGTTTTAGAATGTAAACAAAATAAATAAAGCAATTGAAAATAATTAAGTTGCAAGCAATGGAGAGAAATATGATCAGGGAATCATTCTTCGTTACTAAACCGTCATCAAG
This sequence comes from Papaver armeniacum, assembly GCA_023531295.1. Taxonomy (NCBI): domain Eukaryota; kingdom Viridiplantae; phylum Streptophyta; class Magnoliopsida; order Ranunculales; family Papaveraceae; genus Papaver; species Papaver armeniacum. The sequence continues at coordinate 80,213 of JAJJWW010009233.1, forward strand.
TTATTATATTCATCCATTAATACTATTAATCACAAATTATTACCAATCGTGGAATAACAGCTAGCTCAGTGCTATCCCCTAAATTCCTTATATCACTGAGTACGGAAGCTCTCCAATACCAGATTCTATTCGTCTAAACCACCTAGTAGTAGCTCACTCATGGTGTAATTTGTCTGAATGCTTTATCTTTGTGAATTATAGATTGATCCTAGTAGTTAGACTCTTAGCTCAAGGTCCACTTTCTAGTGTTGTTTATACACACAATCACTACACAGAATCCCTCTGCAAGGTCTTGTGTTCACTACTTTTGTACGAATTATTCAACTATTACTTATCTCCTAATTCAATACTAGCATTTGATTGAATCAACAAATTAGTTCAGTTGGCCACCTAAACAATCTATCAATTAATCATAAATATTTTAATTAGTATAAACAATCAATAATCATGTGAAGAACTTCAAAATAGATTTATATAATAACTCAAATCATTGTATAGAACTTAGAATTCATCCCCAATCACTAACAAGTTTAGCTACTCATGGTGTTAATAAAACCCATGAGTTTCATATGATAAAATGGTAAAGAAATAGTTACGGTGATGAATCGCTCCAAAACCCTAGCTTTTCTCCCTTAAGTTCTTCTCTCCAAAAACTTGATTAAAGATTATATGATTTTCTTCCAAAAATATTAGAAATCCTTTTTATAGGGGTCCCAAGTATTGATGTGCCCGTGCGCCAAATCCCGGTCGAATGGTTGCCAAATACTAGCCAAAATCACCAAATATGCTCACACCCAAGTCTTGGTCGTGCAAAGAATGGCTAAAATGACCCATTGGGCTTGCACTAAAATGCAGCAGATCCGGCCCAATTATAATGAAACTTACTAGTTCAACTGTCGGTTAGTGGAACCGACAAGATACCCTAATCCAAACCCACGGACATACATGCTTCCGTGAGCGAAAATATCTGCTGGATTTTGTTTCTCCCGGCAGATTCACGGACATTCAAGCCACCGCGAGCGATAATTTCTGCTGGAATTTTCGTCCGGTCAGTAACTCACTTATACCAGGCCCTCCGTGAAAAGATGTCTCTTATGAATTTCAAAACTCGACAGTCCCACTTCCCTGACTTTCTCCTTCACTCAGCTCCATCGTCACTGTCTAAATCTCTCAAACTCAGACATCTCCAATCAACTCCAACTATATCGACAACAGTCAACCAACGTCAGCTGTAATCACCGAAGCTAACCAACTTCTTCCTGTATCACCATTCGAAACAGCATCATTCTCTATTTCTCCACTGAGTTTTTCGGAAGTAACATTATGAGCTATTACAGCTCGAGCTCCTCTTCTCTATCAGACGTCAGCTGCCAATGACAGCAAAGCATCATCTTTCCTCGACTTCACTGCCATGACCACCGATCATCATCAATGGCAAACGAGGATATTATTGCCTTTCCATGTACAACACGAGCTAAACCCGTACCCATGTTTTATCACTGCTCCAATAGTCCAATGGTTCACTCTACATCGAAACCACTTCAAATCACGTTAACCACCATCGAGATATCACGGGAGCAACATTATTCTTCTTCCCTGTTAACATCGAGCTGTAATCACGTCATACACAAACCACCAATACCTAGGAACTCCGTGGAAGTCTTCATCAAGAGTTCGGCTTCCCTCTATTCTCTTACGAAGCGACTTGTTCTCTCCGACCATCTTCCCAGCCGCCAACGGCAGTAACCTCGATTCTTCCTCGTTCTCAAGCAACTATGTTAATGGGACTCTTCAACTTCCGTCATTAATCATTACCATCAATCCTAATCATTGCAAATCATTCGTGTCATCTCCCATTATTGGTTTGTCTCCCCAATCATTAGTTTGTCTCTTTCACCCATCATTGGTTTGTCTCCCCAATCATCTCCATGCTGCATGTTACGTACTTTGGTAAGGAGGAAGAAGGTGGCAGCCCGTAGTAGATTACCCAAGTGCCTTTAGTAGCTTTTGAATCTTAGCAGCCCCTTACAGATTGGCTACCCCTTATAAATTCTGTGCGCACAACTTTGCTTGCTTCAAATGCCCATAAATCTTCATACGACGTCGGAACGACTCCATTCTTTCGCCGTTGGCTTTGTATTTTTGTCCTCTTCGAGATGATAGCATGCACTCCTAAGTTTGAACGAGTTCCACTTGGTCTTTGGTCCTTCTCCGCTTTCGGCTAACTTCTTTTATTGCACAATTAAGTGTCAATTCACTTCTTTTGGATGATTCACCTAGCAAAACACAAATAAGAGAAAACAAACGTAATATACAATAATTTGCAAGAAAATATAGCAAATACTACCATGGATTCGACACAAAATATATGCAAAATATGCACTTAACAAATTCCCCCACACTTTTCTTTTGCTCGTCCTCGAGCAAACTATCTAAAATACAACAACTCCATGTCGGCGAGGATACGGTTACTCTTAGCATGAATAACATGCCTTTAAACCCCTAGGTGTCCCTAGTGGACGAGTTATAGTCTCGTGAAGGTTTACAAGAGGTCTACCTACAAAACCTATATTTCCAACTCCGTCTATTTGTGACAAATTCATGAACGAATCCAAAATGACTACAGGAGGAGGTACCTTGCGCAAATTCAGTTCATATTCAAATAAATAAAGCTCTAATTAGATAGTCGAACAAGCCACAATACTCGGAAACTAACAAACCACAATCACAATGAAAAGATTAAGAAGATGAATATAGATGTAGATGTTGGCGAATGTTCACAAGTGATCAATGTTTCCCATATCTGTCTGAAGGTCACTGCCAAGATGAACCTATGCCTATTGGATTGAGCTACTGGTCAACTCTAGCGTCAACACACTGGCATATACAAGGGAACCAGTGGCCAACAACTTACTTCTACATCAACTCACTGGCATATACAAGGGAACCAGGAGTGACTTTATTCACCAAATATATTACTTTCTTTTCTTTTTCACTTTTTTTTTTCTTTTTTTTTTTAGACGGCATGATTAGATCTTTTGGATCCAAGCGCATGCTTCTTTTCAGCAAGTACGTGATAGTTGCCTTGGATCCTGCATTCCACGCTTGTTTAGGCGACGGAGACAGGGACTACGTTTCACACATACTGTTATTCCCAAGTGTCATTCTTATTCCGTTTGGTCTAATTGGTCGGTCTCTTTTTTTTTCTTTCTTTTTTTCTTTCTTTTTTTGTTTTTTTTGTTTTTTGTTTTTTTAGCAACTCAATCACTCTATTTCATCTTAGCAGTAATAACACGTCGATGTTTAGTGACCCACCAAAGCACTTAGAGAACAATAGATAAATATGGAAAAATAAAAATAGAATGTGATATGGTGATATTCCGAGATATGGTAACAACTATCATGTTATTTGTGATTTCTGAGCTATGTGTTCGTCCCTTTTAGTTAATTGGTTCCTCAACTCCTGCATTCAAAATGGTTCAATCCACTAATGGTGTCATCCTAAAGGCACAAGTTTCTAGATTTCGGAGTTCAAAAAGCACAATTTTTCTTGGTTTTTTCTATTTTTCTGATTTTTTTTTTTTAAAGGCATAAAACAAACTAAAACAAACTATACAAACATATAAATGCTCCCCCACACTTAAACTTCACATTGTCCTCAATGTGTAAAACCGAAAGTTCTGAATTCTGACGTAACAGCAGATAAAACGCAAAAACTGTGCAAATTGGTAAGGAATTTGGAAAAACTCCATTTCACAAAAGTTGTTCATCTACGTGTTTTCTACACAGTGTCAAAAGGTCACAGTGTTTCGATAAACGGCCTGACAGTTATGGTCTCTGAACTGAACTACGCGCAGTCTGAATTTTTCTTCTAAAATAGATTACGGACTCAATGAACTTGAACATGGGGATGCAAATATGATATGAAAAGCTAAGAAAAATAAAATACAAAAGATAGAGATACAAAACCGATGGGTTGCCTCCCATTTAGCGCTTAGTTTTACGTTCTCAGCCCGACTTGGCATTCTCCTTATGCTACTCCTCCAGAGGGAGTAGATCTTTAAACTCAAGGGAGTCTACATCCACTTCGTCACGTTGAACCTCCCCATATACCAATAATCTAAAGCTTTGAGGATCCACCCAGAAAATAATCATGACCGCAAATAATAACTTCACAACGTTGTTATCACAGAATAATAATAGTGATGTTGTCACTCGATAGAAGTTTCCCCAACACTTAGTCCTTTCTACACGGGAAGTGTATAGAGAACATATAATTTGGGAACTTCTATGGATTCCTCTGGTGAACCCGCACAATGTGAGAATCAAGTATTTCCAACGGTGGATATTTAGAAGAAACGTAATCCAACAAAACTTCTGAAGCACATACATCCAAGCCTAATTGAGGTAAAGGAGAAGAATTAATATGCAAAGGATTAGTCAAACCTTGTAAAAACTCTTGTATTACAAAATCCTCTTCATCCTTAGAGAATTCAAGTGAATTACCTACCTCTCGTATCTCGTTGTCCTCTATCAAACCTTGCGACCATTTTTCATCATTTTTGGCCTCAACTACAGTCTCAGCATCATTGTAATCACGGGCAAGCTTAATTGGGTCTTCCACGAATTCATTCAACTTGGTTTCATTCTCGAGCATCATTTATTCAACATTCTCATCATCGAAATCGGCCCATTCTCTAAGAAAGTCCTCCTCGTTATAAATCCCAAGATCTTCTTGTGAGTATGTTACACCGTTTACAACAATAGATAAATTATATCCACTCTCCTCCTTTTGAATAGGTGAAGGATCGTTATTATGATCCGGAGTAAGAATAACTTCCTCATTGTTGTAAGGAATTTGCAAAGGTTGCTCATCATCATCAGAATCTTCGTCATCCTCATAATCTTCAACATCCCAACGACGTTGGAATTCCATTCGTATGACTTTGTTAATTTCTTCAAGAGTCTCTTCAGATGCTCCATCTTCTTCTAGCTGATCGTATTGCTTAGAAAGTTTTCTAATATTAATACGTTTTCGGCCATCACTCACAGTAGAGTCTCCAGACCGTATCTCTTCTCTCGGAATGAGAGAATTAAAAATATGATAAATAGGAATAGGTCTAGATTTGCTATCATAAGGATTCTCCCACATCTCTCGTTCCAAACGGTGAATACTAAAAATTCATAGTGAACACCAAGAATGGTACCTGAAATAAAAAAAAATTCTAGACAACAAAGTTAAAAACTAAAACTAAAACTATATACTAAAATATACTAAAAAGAAATAACAACTAAAGCTACCGACTGCTCCCCGGCAGCGGCGCCAAAATTTGATGCGTGTCGTAGGTGCTCAAATTAAATTACTTATTTCCACACAATTAACTGGTAATATAATGGAAGTAAGGATCGTTCCCACGAAGAGCAGGGAGATTTAATTGTCAAAAGTGTCACAATGGGGGGTTTGTTTTAGAATGTAAACAAAATAAATAAAGCAATTGAAAATAATTAAGTTGCAAGCAATGGAGAGAAATATGATCAGGGAATCCTTCTTCGTTACTAAACCGTCATCAAGTTATTATATTCATCCATTAATACTATTAATCACAAATTATTACCAATCGTGGAATAACAGCTAGCTCAGTGCTATCCCCTAAATTCCTTATATCACTGAGTACGGAAGCTCTCCAATACCAGATTCTATTCGTCTAAACCACCTAGTAGTAGCTCACTCAAGGTGTAATTTGTCTGAATGCTTTATCTTTTGTGAATTATAGATTGATCCTAGTAGTTAGACTCTTAGCTCAAGGTCCACTTTCTAGTGTTGTTTATACACACAATCACTACACAGAATCCCTCTGCAAGGTCTTGTGTTCACTACTTTTGTACGAATTATTCAACTATTACTTATCTCCTAATTCAATACTAGCATTTGATTGAATCAACAAATTAGTTCAGTTGGCCACCTAAACAATCTATCAATTAATCATAAATATTTTAATTAGTATAAACAATCAATAATCATGTGAAGAACTTCAAAATAGATTTATATAATAACTCAAATCATTGTCTAGAACTTAGAATTCATCACCAATCACTAACAAGTTTAGCTACTCATGGTGTTAATAAAACCCATGAGTTTCATATGATAAAATGGTAAAGAAATAGTTACGGTGATGAATCGCTCCAAAACCCTAGCTTTTCTCCCTTAAGTCTTGGTCGTGCAAAGAATGGCTAAAACAGCCCATTGGGCTTGCACTAAAATGCAGCAGATCCGGCCCAATTATAATGAAACTTACTAGTTCAACTGTCAGTTCCGTGGAACTGACAGTATACCCTAATCCAAACCCACGGACATACATGCTTCCGTGAGCGAAAATATCTGCTGGATTTTGTTTCTCCCGGCAGATTCACGGACATTCAAGCCACCGCGAGCGATAATTTCTGCTGGAATTTTCGTTCGGTCAGTAACTCACTTATACCAGGCCCTCCGTGAAAAGATGTCTCTTCTGAATTTCAAAACTCGACAGTCCCACTTCCCTGACTTTCTCCTTCACTCAGCTACATCGTCACTGTATAAATCTCTCAAACTCAGACATCTCCAATCAACTCCAACTATATCGACAACAGTCAACCAACGTCAGCTGTAATCACCGAAGCTAACCAACTTCTTCCTGTATCACCATTCAAAAACAGCATCATTCTCTATTTCTCCACTGAGTTTTGCGGAAGTAACATTATGATCTATTACAGCTCGAGCTCCTCTTCTCTATCAGACGTCAGCTGCCAATGACAGCAAAGCATCATCTTTCCTCGACTTCACTGCCATGACCACCGATCATCATCAATGGCAAACGAGGATATTATTGCCTTTCCATGTACAACACGAGCTAAACCCGTACCCATGTTTTATCACTGCTCCAATAGTCCAATGGTTCACTCTACATCGAAACCACTTCAAATCACGTTAACCACCATCGAGATATCACGGGAGCAACATTATTCTTCTTCCCTGTTAACATCGTTTGTAATCACGTCATACACAAACCACCAATACCTACGAACTCCGTGGAAGTCTTCATCAAGAGTTCGGCTCTTCCCTCTATTCTCTTACGTAGCGACTTGTTCTCTCCGACCATCTCTGTCAATCGCCAACTAAAGAACCTCGATTCTTCCTGTTCTCGGCAACTATGTTAATGGGACTCTTCAACTTCCGTCATTAATCATTACCATCAATCCTAATCATTGCAAATCATTCGTGTCATCTCCCATTATTGGTTTGTCTCCCCAATCATTAGTTTGTCTCTTTCACCCATCATTGGTTTGTCTCCCCAATCATCTCCATCTTTGCATGTTACGTACTTTGGTAAGGAGGAAGAAGGTGGCAGCCCGTAGTAGATTACCCAAGTGCCTTTAGTAGCTTTTGAATCTTAGCAGCCCCTTACGGATTGGCTACCCCTTATAAATTTCATGCGCACAACTTTGCTTGCTTCAAATGCCCATAAATCTTCATACGACGTCGGAACGACTCCATTCTTTCGCCGTTGGCTTTGTATTTTTGTCCTCTTCGAGATGATAGCATGCACTCCTAAGTTTGAACGAGTTCCACTTGGTCTTTGGTCCTTCTCCGCTTTCGGCTAACTTCTTTTATTGCACAATTAAGTGCCAATTCACTTCTTTTGGATGATTCACCTAGCAAAACACAAATAAGAGAAAACAAACGTAATATACAATAATTTGCAAGAAAATATAGCAAATACTAGCATGGATTCGACACAAAATATATGCAAAATATGCACTTAACACCTGACCGATTGGTCAGGTATGTAGGCGGGCCCACGGTGAATGTGTTGACATGCTCTGGGCCCTTTGAATCTACATCTACGCCCTCCATCTATACCTGCGAAGATGGATGGTTGAGACTGTTTTGCGACACATGTAATATGCCGCAAACCCTAATTTAGGGTTTTCCGTCCATACGCTCTGGTTTGGACGTTTTTTGGCAAGTTATGCCAATATTTTGGGAGGCCGACCATGCGGGTCCGCGTTGGTTCGGCAGTGAATATTCCATACCTGCTTGGGGGTTATGGAATTGATCTGGGCCATCCAATCACGCTGGTGAGGTTGGATGAACGAGATCATATCCGGATCGATACGGACGGTCAGGATGCTCAATCGGGCTAGTATAACACACCGAGAGTTCTCAATCGGGCTAGTATAACACACCGAGAGTTGCAACTGTACGGGTATTTCGTACATGCTTTCATTATAATGCTTGGAGGTTCGTGTTGCTCTGCTGAGAGCAGCAACACTCGGTCGTCATGCCGCACCGATAATGAGTACGAGAAAAATACAAGGCTGCTCACGCATTAATTAATAATGCTATAAATTCACGGGGTATATGGGATTGTTGCTACATGCTCCAACCTGGATGAATTTCATGTATTTAATTCACGAGAATGGGATTGTTGCCACATGCTCCATTCTAGGTGAATCGATAAAGTGAAGGAGTATCCAACACTTATTAATGGCTTTATCTTTTACAAGATGTCAGCGCATGATTTTCTGGTTTTTTTACAATTTTAACCTTAAATGAAAATCCACCATCAACACTACTACACCAGTCCTAGCCCTTTATGATTTCACTAAAGAATTCATCCGTGAGGCTGATGCTTGTGATAATGGTGTTGGTGTTGTCTTAATGCAAGAGGGAAAACCAATTGTTTTCTTTAGTCAGCTGTGACGGACCGGAAAATTACACCTAGCGCGCCTGGGCGCGCAGGCCGTGACTCCCCCGATGCGCCGTGATGTTGCTACGATCCGGGCCTTAAAGCTAGGAAAATGCACGTCCATTTGCCCTTGCAAGCATGCTCGAGGAGCATGATGCATCTAACTTAGCTTCCACACCGTTCCAAAACTTACCCTTGTCCGCAAAAGGGTATAAGGCCATAAGGCCAAGGCCAATGCATTCTTGCATGCATCACTGGCTCTACCTCGACGTAGGAATTTCATCACTGAATTTCCAATCTAGCTAAGCAACCGTCAAACTAACGAGTCTTGTCCAGGCATAGGGCATATGCCTTGGACTTAGGCATAAGCCGTTCCAACTCTTTATAACTTGATAGGAAGTATGAGCATCCACTTGCTGGCATGCAACTAAGCCTCATCAATCTTGGCCACAATCATCTCTTGCATCGAGCTACCGAGCTTAGATGATATGAGGGGCCAACGTGCTGGACCGGCAATGCTGCAACTCAATGCGGTTGCCTACGTACCCTTCCCTACTCCAAAGGGATCAAGCACAGACCGTAGTTCATCCACGAAGGGACAACAACTTAAGCCAAACTCGTTTGCAAGGCCGTGACCTAGCAATAATGGTAATGACCTAGTCCGTATAGGCCATTCCGCCAAGATGCAAAATGATTATGCACCATCGGGTCCGCGGCATGGTATAACGATGCCTAAGCATTAAATTCCCTCTTCGCAAGGCTAGGCAACTATAAATGAGCCTTAGATATCATTTATACTCTTCCGGCTATTCTATGAAGCTTACTTGGTGCATGGTCCGCATATGCACCTTCAACCAACTACCCCTCCCTATATATATATATGTCTTAATGGAATTTCTACAACTTAGAATTGGGGAGAGGATTGACATGCTTGCTTCACTTTTAATTCGCAATGATTGCATACAATGATTGCGCAACATTCGTTCTGGCAGCCCTCTCTGGCACACTCTGCCATATTTCACAATGATTGTGCAACACTGGTTCCGGTTATCGCACAATGATTGCGCGACATTCTCTTTGGGGTATTGCACAATGATTATGCAATATTCTCTAGGCCAGCCCGTTCATCCCTGACGCACAATGATTGTGCGATATTGGCTCTAGGCCAATAGCCTTCATAATGCGCAATGATTACGCTGCAAGGTCAAGGCCATCCACCCAACTGGCCTAATGCATCATGATGATGCAACATTGGCCCTTGGCCAAATGCAAACATATTGCGCTATTTTGGCGCGATATTGGCTTTAAGCCAATCTACCTCTTACCAAGCAACGGAAGCTTTGGATGAAGCTTCATCTCATGCCATGGCGCATTTTTTAGCATGCGTCATGCTAAAAACACGGGGTATTACATCAGCTCTTGGGACTAAATGCTAGTGTGTTATCCACCTATGAGAAGGAAATGATCGTCATTGCACAAGTAGTTTTAAGATGGAGGCATTACTTACATGGACATAATTTTATAATTTCAATCGTTCTTCAACAAAAATGGCTGATCAAGTTGCTGGGTTTTGAGTATGAAATCACATATAAAAAGGGTATAAAGAACAAGGTTGATGATGCGTTGTCTAGAAGACCACATTTGAAGGGTGAATGCAACATCCTAGCTACCTCCACACCGCTCTGGGCTACAAACATTGAGTCTGATCAAAAGGTTCAACTACTTATTCCCCAACTAATGATCAACCCAACTGTTACTCCAAACTTCAGTTACTCTGATGGCATCCTAAGGTACAAGAATAGGTTATATGTTGGCAGTGGTACTGATAAAAGACAAACCATTCTAGTATATGTCAACTTTTCGGTTGTAGGTGGCCACTCTGGCATTCAAGGTACTTATTTTTGAGCAAAAAACCTGTTTCTTTTGGCTCAACATGAAAAAAGATATTCTACTTTTTGTTTCTTCTTGTGATATCTGCCAAAGAAAAGAATGGAGAGCATTCACATCCTGCTGGGCTACTACAACCTCTTTCAATTCCTGAGCAAGCATGGCAACACATATCCATGAATTTCATTGAGGGTTTGCCTGCAAGTGAAAGGAAAACTGTGATTTTGTTGGTTGTTGACAAACTGACCAAGTATACATTTCATTGCTCTTGTTCATCACATACTGACATTACTGCAGCCAAAGAATTCATTAATCAGATATTCAAACTCCGTGACCTTCCTACTTCCATTGTATCTGATAGACAAAATAGCTTGACCACATCTTAGATGGAGGGCCAGAATACATCTTGTTTTTTATGTCTCACACCTGAAGAAGTAAATTGGCCAGACTCATATTCCTTCTCCTCAGCTGCCACTAGTAGATGATGCAAGTCATATTGTCCTCTATCCAGCTGTTATTCTTGACACTAAGAGCATCACCAGACACAACGGAACAGTGGATCAATTTATTATCCAGTGGACTAACTCTACTGCTCAAAATGTTACTTTGAAGGATGCTACTAATGTCTACCCATTTTCCAAATTTCAACCATAGGGGAGAAGGGATTTGGTAGAAGGGTGGTACTATCACGTACCTGGGTGTTGTTAGTAGTAGGTGCCCTCGTCTGAATAAGCTACAGGGTAGCCGTGAGTAATAAAGGTGTGGTAGTTGGTGAATCCGATCAATAGGATGTAGATATGTGTCGTGCAGGGAGTGGTTGTAACAAGCCAGTGCCCAGCCACTACAGCTATGTACAGTATATCATGTGCTCGATCTCTATAAGAGAACTCAATAATTCATTAAGAAGGGGAGAGCCTTTTGGCTGTTTTGAAGTCCACCATCGGGGAGAAAAAGCTCAACATTTGATCTACTCGGACCATTTTGAGGACTATCTGATGCTTGCGACAAGAGTGGCACCGAGTCCTAGACTCCATGAGATAAACTTGGTGTTTATTTAACAATGAATTGCACTGAATTAAATTTCTAAAGTGTGTACTCCCTCCGTTCCACTTTACTTGATGTTTTAGGGTTTATTTTATGTTTCAAAATAGATGAGAGTTTTAGTATTTTCCCCAAATTCTCTCTAATTTACACTTGCTTTGAAATAACACTAGAACATAAATTCTCATTGTAATCAACACATAGACAATTACTCCAATTTTTAAATATTTTTCATGGAGGATATATACTTTAATCTATAAAAATTTGGTACATCCCAAGTAAATTACAATGGGATTGTTAACTTTTCCTAGAATCTAAAAACTAAAAACTAGGTCATTTGATTTTTAAAAAGGTATTAATATGGGTAGAATTGGAAAAATTTAACTATCTCCGATGTTTCTTAATCTGTGTGAAAAACTCTACATCAAGTAAAATGGAACGGAGGGAGTATTTTTTTTCATTAACTGATTGCTTTTAACTATCAAAATCATTAAAATCAAACACTGAACTAAATCCAAGCTACAACCCATACAATGTAAACTGTCAATATAGTATTGTAGTGTGTTAGTTTTCATATGACTCGAATCAATAACACCATTCTTTCTTTTTCTAACCTACAATTTTATATCTTGTAGACAGGCACAATGCCAAGTAAGTGAAAACATTGCCTCATTACAACTGCAGTTGCTTCACATAACAATAATCGACTGGTCTCCTCTGGTGTTCCATTAACCTGCAAGTCATTGTAATATAATCAGTAAAATACAATTTCAGTTCATGAAAAAGATTTCCTGCTCCCATGTGAAATCATTAATTCAACAAAGCAACGCATATTTTTCCTACTTAATTTATAATTACAGTGAAATGATATTTAAGAAATCTGTCGAGGGAGGAAAGTTTGAGAGTTGCAAATGACGAATAAGTTGGATAAATCATACCTTACACTCGGCGTAAAATCGAGTGAAGTGCTCGGATAGGTTATAAAGATACTCGCATAACACATTTGGCAAGAGACTCAGACATGCCTCCTCGACGACCTGTAATAAAACCGCGTCAGCATATTCACTTCATCAGTACAGTAGTGTTAAAATCTTTGTAAAGGGAGAAATCCTGCCCTTTCAAAATAGAATTTATTCAGAACTTAAAATGATTCAATATTTTACCTCAGCAAATTGAAGAAGATGAAGACCCAAACTACGCTCTTCTGGAAGACCCAACAGGATGGTTCCCGTCTAATCAAGGTGCACAAAAGTAAGCGAATTTAAAAACTGATCTTTAGGTTCCTCACAAAAATTACCAGTGCACTACCATGTGATGTTGAAATCGAATAGTACCTCAGGTTTAAACAATGTAATCTTAATCTCACACAATTAGGGGAATAATATCTCTTAACTAAGATATTCGATTGGTTAGGATAACACTTACATTCTTTAATTCTTCAATATCTTTACCAGATTTTCTGATGATGGAACAAATACGAGCATGTGCATACTGGAGGTAGACAGCAGTATTTCCCTGCTCAGAAAAGAAGCAATTGTTGATATCTAAGAAGAATACATATCTCAACAAGGACATAACAAATCTAATCCTATAGAAGAATTATATATAGCAAATGTCTCTTTTAAGATAAAATACAATATACGTGAACCTCTGCAATGAACCACCAGATGAAAAAAGTGGAAGGAAAAAGAAGAGGCACCTTATCGTTAAGCATCTGATCGAAACTAAATGTATAGTTTGTCGACCTGTTGTTCTTCAAGTCCGCGTACCTGTTGGAAGACAAAATTGATAAACACATAATAAATTCTGGAGGTTGCACAACAGTTAACAGCAAGAGAAAAGCATAAGTATGGGGACAAACATACTTGACTGCTCCATAACCAATTGCCTCAGCGATTTGTTCGAGCTCCTCTGCAGTCCACTCTAAGGCCTTGCCTGTTTCACATACGAAACACATATCACATTCGATGTCACAAGAATAATTATGACAGAAGAATAAAAGGCATATAAAGTGATTATTGATTGATAATTGCAGCAGATAAGTGTTAAGTGCTGATAGCTAATTAAGAAATTTAAGGAAACCAAGTCATACCTCGTTCAACAAGTTCAGCTTTACATCGAGTTTTGGCTTCATCTAGTAAATCAACCAACCGGACCACTTCACTGGAACGAGTCCGGAAACGCTTCTTATCATCTCCAAGAACAAGACCAAAATCTACATGACTTGTTTTGGGGTACAATTTTTCATCAGCAGGTAGCCAACCTGCAAGTTTGGCGGCCTGTAACAAGACATATAAAATTAGTTCTACAGTTCCACCTTTGAATACCCTGAGCAAAAACAATAATCATCGGTCACAAGTGCATAACTAACTATTATTACTCCATATTTTCATCAAGTTGGACAACGGGACAATCAGCCATGTTAAGCCCGTCATTCTACTGGGTCCTTATGAGGTAATCACACAAAATAAAACCAGAATTTACATAAATATGTAAATCCTACACAAGATAGATATTGCAAGCAGATAATAAGACTCTGGAAGAGAAACTCACAGTAAAAAACATCTCAAAGTGCAGTTTTTGACCAACATCAGTGACATAGACTATCCACTCAGCTTTCTCTTCATTCAGACGATACCTGTAAACATGAAGCGCCAATTTTTATTAGAACAAATGTTGTGGACAAACACTGACACATATCTGTGACCTGTATCCAGATACAAGTGCATAAGGATTATGACAGAATATAAACAAAAAGAAACATATGTTTAACTTGCTCAAAAATCCCAGAAAGCAAGCATTACACAGCTTCATCTAGAAGGCAAACAACATAGCACAAAAGTCTGAAACTAACCAAAGAGCCGTTAGATCAGTTGAAGCATAGTTGTAACCGCCATCACTCTTCACGACAATTAAAGGTATTTGTTTCCCTTCGATGACAATCACACGAGCACCCTCACTCTCCACAATCAACCCTTGATTAGTCAAACCCTCCAAAACTTTAGGAATATAGGGGTTATAAAAACTTTCACCCTGATGAAAACCAATAAAAATAAAAATACATATTACTCCCATTTATTTACTTTTTAAAAAGGAAAATAAAACCGTGGATGCAAACAGTAACAGAAAGAATTAAGCCAAACCTTGCATTAGTTCAAGAATAGATACTGTTAGACAGCATGATCAGACAACTACCATCTGTTAATTTCACAACCCACTATTTCCCAGTCATGTTTTATGTTGGTAAAATTACCACATAATCCAAAAAGAAAATGCATACAAAATTATACAACTTTGGCCTTTTACATAAAACCCATAGTAGTTTAGGAACTTCAAGTTTTTTGGTGAAAATGAACATCCTAAAAAATGTAAGATATATGAAATTAAGGGTTACTGGATAATCCAGACCCAACAGATACACACTTGTATGTTCTTGTATAGTTAGCTCGGTGACATGGTAAGTTGGAACAGTGCTTACTTCTTGAGAAAATCAGAGGGGAAAATGTCAAAAAAAAAAAATGACAACAATTTAAACAGAGAATAGCGGTGCGACCTAGAAGATCAATAAGTGGACCCTAAATCATTTGTAGACATCATTCAATAGCAAGCAAGTTACAAACTTACAGTGATGAGAACATACCTTTTCCTCCAGAGAAATCCCAAGGCGCTCGTAAACCTGGTGAAACTCTTTTCGGCTGATCTCGCAGATCGTGGACCATGCCTTGCGATATTTCTCGTTCCCTCCCTAAGTAACATTTCAAAAGATAAAACAATTTCTAACAATTATTAATATTTATGTATTTGTGGTATCAACATGAAACCATACGTGGCTGATCACGCAGATCGTAGACCATGCCTTGCGATATTTCTCATTCCCTCCCTACGTAACATTTCAAAACTTCAAAAGATAAAAAACAATTTCTAACAAAATTAACACTTATGTATTGGGAATCGTGGTATCAACATGAGACCATACATTTTGTTATATCATGCTAATAGCGACAAAAATCCTACTCGAACATATTATTATTTTAGCACATAAAAAATATTTACCTGGAGAAGAACCACCGCTTGTTGGGCTTTCTCCTTAAAGACAGGATCAGCGTCAAACTTCAATTTTGATGCCTTGTAGAATGCCTGTAAAAGTTTCATATTAGCATAACTGGTAAGACCAACCCCAGATTTTTTTCATGAAAACTCATTTCCATGCCGTATGCGCACCTGCAAATCTCCAATAGCTTGCTCCCCTGCGTTCTCCCAGTCAGGGAACTTCTCGAACATATACTCAATCAACATGCCAAACTGCAAGTAAATACCCAGTAACCAGTATCATGACATTTTTCCATGTTCATAAGCAGTGTGAATTAGAATGATACTCTGACACCCCTCAATATCATGAAAAATACTCAACTACCCTAAGGGATGCATGCGACCACCTGCTAAGAATTACAGTGACACTGGGACAACCAATCACTAGAGACACTGAGGTGATAACAGCAACTAACAAAGGATCCTACTAAGGATGGTGATTAAATTAAAAACAATATACACCACACTTTTGCTTGCCTTAATGGATAGCAAACACTTTAAGATATACACTAAAATATAGAGTTTCCAAGCAATCAACACAAGGAGTGACCAGAGAAACATACCTGAGTTCCCCAATCTCCAACATGGTTCCTTCGAAGCACTTCAACATTTGAGTACTCCAGCATGCGGGCTATGGTATCCCCAATAATTGTTGATCTCAAGTGTCCAACATGCATTTCCTTTGCAATATTGGGAGAAGAAAAATCAACCACTGCTCTACTGACCGGTAACTTCGGAGCCCATATTCCGATACCTTTCTCTAGCATTTTTTGTATACTCTACAGGTAACATTGTTAAACCAGTTAATTCTATTTTCGAAGGGAAAAATAGCAACTTCAGAATAGATTACAGCAGAACACAAACCTTAGCTATCCATTGATTAGGTAGGACCACATTCACAAACCCGGGTCCAGCAATGGAGCAAGACTCAATCATTTCTGATTCAGGGAGATTATTTGCAATGGCCTGGATAAATATAAGAAGTTAAATAAATATGAAACTAAACGTAAGCAATTCGAGCCCGAAGTGCAGACGAGTTTATTAAGCAAAAATGAACGCTGTCAATTAACTACAACAGCAAAGAACACATTGATAAAAATAAGTAAATAACTATAAATACTTGATGTTGTTACCTGTCCTATTGAAGGAGGACCCTTGAATTCAGTCTTCTTGCCTTTTACCTTTGCCCAGCAGCTCATAGCATTATTACTTAGAAACAACAACAACAAAACCATTTCTATGAATATACAAACAACAGCTATGTAGGAAAAAAACTGAAAGCCTAACCAAATAAATTTGTAAAATACAACATAAATCGATATGAACCAAATGTTACAAAATAACAAAAGCTACTGCACAACTGAAGACCCCATACCATTGGTAATCACCGAACTTCCCTGTGCATTTAACCACCAAAGGTTCTAAATCAGGTTCATCGGGTACTGTCATCCTCAATGATGTTTCAAATAGTTTTGAGAGCTGTTGCTTCACCGTGCCCTCATTGTCTTCAGCCTGATGTACAAAAAAGCAAAAAGAAACAACATAAGAAACTATAAACACTTCACAAAGATAATCCCATTAAAATATTGAAGGCATGAAGTTTACCATGGGTGAAACTGATGCAGATTTGATTGTTAGGAATCTTCTAGTTTTGGCTCGCAAGAAATCTGTCTAGTTCCACAACAATACCCCACGCTAAATTACTTCACCAAGATTCCCAATTGCATTAAAATGCAAAGCAATTTATAATTAAAAAAAAAAATCAAAGACAAATTAAGAGCAGGATGAAGCCCTAATAATGTTAAAAACAAAAAAGACTAGTAGGTGAATAAGAATAGGTAAATGGATAAGACAGGCGAACAGATAAAAGTAGTCAAAGCAGAGAAAAGGAGAAGAGCGAGAGGATTAGGGTTTTACCAGGAAGAAGACGGTGGTGGTTAGGCTTAGGGGAGTGGAGATGAGAGAGGCGCTTAAAAGAAAGACAACAAGGAAGTAAACTCGATGAAGAAGCTCCACTCAGGCTAAGCCTTCCACTCATATTCTTTTCTTCTACTGTGACCGTCCGCCCCCGTTTAGGGCTTTGCGTTTTCTCTTTTTTCCTTTTCCATGATTGTTGGCTAGTGTTATAAGGAGAATCACTTCGGCTAAGGGATGAAACTGACTGTGGTCCAATTACTATGGAATTCAAAGTCAATGTAAGGGACTATTATATTAGCTTGTTTCACATAAAAAGTTTCTGGAATTCAAAGTCAATGTAAGGGACTATTATATTAGCTTGTTTCACATAAAAAGTTTCTAGAATCCGTTAAAACCATAAATCATTGATTCCATACTCCAAATGCAATAACAGAGATTTCTGGAGATTCTTAAAAATATATAAAAGAAACATAAAAGTTTCTAGAAACCGTAAAAACCATAAATCATTGATTCCAAAATCCAAATGCAATAACAGAGGTTTCTGGAGATCCTAAAAAATAAATAAAAGAAACATTTGCCATTAATGTTTGCATTGAGCATTAGTAATAAATCACTGAATATCGCTCAATTTGGCGGGACCACTGAGACTTACCTTTAGTCCGAAAATAAATTGTTGTTGAAGGATTTAAAACACCTTATTCGTTTATCTTGTAATAGTCATCAGACAACATCAGATCCTAATAAGTCGTTACTTTATATTCTAGACTATTGCGTCCGTTCATTTCCTATCATGTATGTTAAACAAGAGGGAGACATTGAAGAAAAAGATGGCAGGTTTAGAAACTAATATTTACATGTATATTCCGCCTTAGAATGAAACTACTAAGGTGTATTTGCTTCTACGTCTCCATAAGACTAGGTGGTTCGATGTTTTCATTTGCACTTTTTGTTTAGCTACGATGGTGGGGTTTTGTCTCATCTCGCTAATTTTGCATGTGACGAAAGTATTGTCCCCGGATGAGATGCGCAAGCTGGTTATTTATCCTTCAGTTATGCCCCTTTGGGACAAATAGAACGGTTGACCTGACGGATCCTAAACCAAGATTAATATTTCAATTAGTTCATTTATACGCTTTTCCACACTGTGTCTTGTCTTCTTCTATCTTGTAAACTCTTTATGTTTCTCGCAGAGTTTTAACGTCCTAGAGAGGATGTTCCTAAGCCATGGTC
The DNA here is from genome assembly GCA_023531295.1 of Papaver armeniacum. Lineage (NCBI taxonomy): Eukaryota > Viridiplantae > Streptophyta > Magnoliopsida > Ranunculales > Papaveraceae > Papaver > Papaver armeniacum. Next base: position 99,103 of record JAJJWW010009233.1, read on the forward strand.
TCATGCTAAGTGTTTGAAGTAATGGAATTCGGTGCAGATCTTATGTTTCAGCAACTTCCTAGAAAAAAGGTTGATTAAGCAAAGGTCGGTGGAACCCTTAAGAAATAAACAACGCGAAAGTTATTCTTATGTAAGCCAAAAACTTCAAGTGATCAAGTCGCATAAAACTTTCTACATTCACATATATCTTGGAGATAAAAGCGTCGTTATCTTTACAGTTATATAGGAATAAAACATTTGAATAAGACATTTATTGTATTGGTATATATTTTAGGAATTTTAAAACAAAACTGAACTGAAAAAACTCGAAGCAAAACTTTTTTTTTCCAATGATAACTAAATATTTACATAATATGCAAGCTTACTTATATGCGTTGAGAAAAATTTGATGCGACTCATGTACTTGTGTCAAGTTAGAGCGTGTCTCAGTTGAACCTACAAATATGGTATTCCATGTCTGGAAAATTGTTAGTGTTTAGTTGACATCCATTACTCGTCTCTGACTGCAAGCATTTGACATTGAATCACTGAAATTAAGATTCAAGGAACTCGAAAAAACGTCAATCGCTTGACTACCTTACAAAGGTTCTTAAATAGAACCATGCACATCTTAAAGTGAATTAGTAAGGACTTACATCATAAAGCATAAGTGATTATTATGACTATGAGCATAATAGATTTAGCTTGCTACATAATGAACTGTTAATGCAATTACAGTATGCAAAGATGTTATGTTAGAGCAGTGTATAGTAAAACATTTCGAAATAACAAGTTTCGGATCCTAGGTATCCAAGTTTTGAAACAACCTTGATTTTGAAACCCCTTGTACTGTTTCGAAACCTAGATCGATTACGTCAACGGAAATCCCTTACGTGATATGAACATTTATTTACTTAAACCGTTACGTAACTTGGGTAAATTTCGATACCAAACTATGAATTTTGTTCGACCAATGGCTCGAAAACTCAGTTTTCAAATATAAACACTTTGGTATGATCTTTGTTTTCCTTTTATGCTTGAGCCACTTTTGCTACAATTTTTTGACTATTGTCTTGATTTATTTAAAAAATTTAGGCTTGTTTATAAAATGTATACTCGGAAAATAAGTAAGGAAATTCTTTGCAAAAACAAGAAAGTTTAGAATCCATTTTAAGCAAGTATATTTGATTAGAGAACAAAATATCTATATTATAAGAAACGATGCCTCTGTCTGGGGATAGATCGGCCGTCCAAAAAGGGTGGGACAAATCTGTACGTCCATAAACGCTGATTCAGTAATTCCATCTAATTCGCTAGCTAACTCCCGCAATCTCGGTACAAAAAGATTCCTAATCTATAAGGGATTCCTTTTTTAACTAATCGCTAATCGAGTAAACCTAGCTAACTTAAAAGAGATTCCTAACTTAGCATCAAAATATAGTGTTTTTAAGTTTTAATGATTCTCGGATACTCATCTTTCGATCCGCAAATACGCCCTGTGATCTTCGTGTGCTTCTTCTTAACGTCTTAGAATTTTTTTTTTTTATGCCAAGATATTAAACGACGAAAGGATACTAGGAAAAAAAAAATTAAGGCTGTTTGTTTCATCCCATATATATACTTTTGGTGATCAATTATGTTTTTTCCAGTATATCGACGAAACACCTCTAAAATTTAACGAACTAGCATTAGAACACAGGTAAATTTCTGATCAACTAGCTTATTCCTCTCTATTGAGTAATCTTAACTGCCATGAGATAAGCATCATGGAATATAATACGAGGCTGAGCTAGAACATGTAGGAGAGAAATATGGATCTGGAAACAAGCTCAGCAAGGGGATTAAAAATAGTCTTATTGAAGTTTTGATGCAGCTGTTTGAAAACCATTGTAAAGCCCGAGGAGCAGTGACTGATGCGGTGGTTGATTTTTATTTTTAATGGAATTTTTGTTGACAAGAATAAAATATTTTCGACTTGTAACGCCAGTACCGGCAGTAAAATGTTATGGCCTTGGTGGGTTCCCTAAGAGCAATATTAAATCTCAATGTGTCATTTCCTCATGGTTCACAAATTTTTATAAGGAAGTGTACCAGACTGTGTGTGCATTACGACCAACTCATCATGTCATGAACAAGGGAGATATTGTATAAAAAATCACAAGTATTCCAAGCAAGCGTACAACTTCCAAATCTCATTAGTCTATAACATACTCATACTATATTAGATAGTACTATAATGGGCGGAGCAAAGACATAGACCATATCAATGTTGCTTATATACTATTTAAATGCAATTCTGGTTAATTTTCGTTTTTTATCGACTATTTAATTCGATTGTCGTGTTAATGTGTGTATTTTGGTAACATGTCACTATATTGCGTGTCACTATATTGCGTGAATTCAAATAAAATACCCGTGAGATCACTGAGAATATCAAGGGAATTTCAAGTGTAAATGTTCATCTCAGGATTTGTTCTCCTAAAGGTGAGCCGAGCTCCTAAAGGTGAGATCACTGAGATGGGTCGTTGCAACTTGCAAAGGATTTTAAGTGTTCCCGTTGTCATAGGGAAAGCTTAGAGAGTTTGAAAGGTATTATGATTCCATTTATATTGGTTAAGATGTGATGATGGGTCTGGGTGGTGGTGCCTGCTAGCGAATACCGAGTTTAGAAGAGTAAGTATTGATGATCAACGTGAGGCAAAATAATATTTTTCCGAAAATTAAAAAGGATCGGGAAATATAGTTAAGTTTAGAAAATCGGTAATTTAAGAAACGTCCCCATCTAACCTTAAAATCAGAAGGAACCAGACTCCTACGTCGGGTACAACCCTCAAAATTGGAATAAACTAAACCCTTTTTATTAATATGGTTAGCGCATAGTTCAATCTAACGTGAGAGTTCCAACACTAGCTGAAAAACTACTTCTTAGATTAGCCAAACCGACATAACCAAAACTGAAGGTTTCGACTAACCAAAGCGGAAGAAACAAAACTCTTGGCTTATTCTAACCATGTCGGGGCCGAAGGCCGCGACGGCCCCGACTATCCCGTAAAGATAACAACCATAAAAAGTTTGAGCCCCTGCCGTAGGCCGGGGTGATACTTAGTTGTTCTTATATTTGGAATATGACAAAACTTGGTCCAAAGTGAATTCATGGACTAATATACATATGAATAGAAGCCTTTTATTAATAATTAAAACTATACACCTACATGTCATTATTAGTGCTTCAGAAGAAAGACTGCGTAGGTATATATGTGGAAAAATCCTTGTCTCTACCAAACTTAAGCATATAAAGCTTGAAGTAAGTTAGAACACAATCCTGACATCAGGTGACAGTCGAGGCAAGGATTGTTTTATCAGGCTCCAACGATTATTTTGGTAATTCGTGAGTTTTGATTCACTTGGTAAACACCTTTTGAACAAGGTTCAAATTACTGAGTCTAATTTATTAAAACAAGCACATCCCAGTTTATTATTTTTTGACAAAGACCAATCTGAAATGACGGGGGTGCCGAGTACACCATATATATTTTAATTCGACTTTCAAGCATACGAGTATAAGAATAAAGCATACTGGTTGGCAGAATAACCTCGAACCTAGTCTGGTTATAAATACTCTCATAATTAAGCCTCTACACAAATTGACTATCTCAACTTTGTATAGTTGAGACCACCCAGGTACACTCATTCGTCACTCAGTTCTTTCAGTATCCTTGAGCCTATAACCAATCTGGTTTACGCACTTGAATTTCAAGACAAAGTCCATTATCTTGGGTTATTTCACCGCCGTGGAGACTTTCGCTCTCAACTCCTATGGATCATAACCCGAAATAGAAAAAAAACTAAATTTGTTTCAGTAACAATCTCACTTATCGATCTCCCAGATCAATCTTACTTTATATCAGAGATAATACAAACTTATTTGGTCAAATATCAAACCAAGACAGTGATTATCAAAATAATCCATCTCAATGAACAAGACATATCCAAGTAACTTAGTGTACCTAGAAAATTTGTTCGATATTCCTACAATTACTATATGTATCGAGATAAACAACTTGTTGATCCCCAAAATCAAGTATTCATAGAAGTGACATACAGATCAGAAACTAAAAAGAAATGTTTTTAAGTCTTCAATTGTCAAACTTCAAAATAACTGCTGCAAACAACTTGATTCCACTGCTAATCAACACACACTAAACGATATTTGTTAACGTGGATTGATCAACAGTTCTATCTATAGATCTTGAATCACTAGATCTGTAATAGTCAAATCCTCAAACAAACATGAGTTTCCTTATATCAGATTAAAATGACCATAAAATAAACAAGTTTGATCTATCAAGGATAATTGCACTATTATTTATTAATCAAAAAAACAATAAATTGAAAAACTAAAATAACAACACGATTTAGTTTTCCACCAACGATACTACTAAAGGCTTCAATTAGACTTTAAATTAATGCATCACAAGATGTTTCACCTGATTAAATTACTCCTATCTGTTAACAAGTTGGCTTCCCACATGATCAATCAAGATTTGTGTCAAAGGATGAGTCTGTAAAAATATAAAACTCCATGATTTATAGTGTTTATGATCAAGGCTTGTTTAGAAAACAAAATATTACCAATTTCGAAAATCCATAAGATATGCAATGAATATTTATTTTTGAAATTAGCAAATACCAATTGTATTCCGACCAATAAATCGATATCTTTCGTAGATGGTTATTAGCTAGGATACATCTATGTACTTTATTAATATATGAACTAGAGATATGTAAACCTCTTGGATATGGTAAGCATGTGATTTTAAACCTGTTAGAAATGTTGTAAAAACTATGGCAAACCTCATAACAACTCAAAGTTTGTAGGAAAAAATTTGCAGCTGCTCTCTTTCGTTAATTTTGCGATAAATCTTTAGTTGTTGCGATTTTTAGTTGCATGATGTCAAATACTGGTGTAATATTTGTTGGAAACTAAATATTAAGTCAAAAGATGATCATGTGAAGATTACCTTGAACATCTTATATGATTTGTGTGAGACAGTCATTTGATGTTAGCTCGGGAAGTTTCATATTAATCATTCGATCACTTGAAAATTACTTGAAGTTAATGGTATGTGTAACCATTGTCGTATTCTAAGGATATTTTAATGATTGAAATAAGAGTTTAGAATGATTACCTATGTCTGGATATAATAAGGTATGCATACCCAGTATGCGACTGTATTGTGATAATTCATGTGCGAAACTCTTGTTTCCGTACCTAGTATGCGAACGGATTTACCCGAGAAGGTCAGAAACTCTTGTTTGCGTACCTAGTATGCGAACAAGTTTACATGAGTTTTGGTCCGTAACGGTTGCTCGCGAAACGGGTTTGCGAACGGCTTGACTAGGCCAAGGTTCGGAGTTGTTGTTCGCGTACCCAGTTTGCGAACATAGTAGTTAAGTTTTAAAATCGGTTATGTATGATTCTCATACTCATGAACTAAAATATTTATGATTTAAGGAATGCAAATTAACTTTGCAAACCGTGGCATTAATGTTCATGAATTGATTCTTCTATGAGTACTTTGTACGATCACGAATGAAACCGATTTCATTTCAATTTGTTCATGAATATTTCTATGAGATAATGAACAATTGAACAAGTCTATTTGAAACATAATTAGATTCATTTGATTATTTATTGTGATTGATTGATCATCATATTTGATCTAGAAGTGTTAGATGAATATGGTTAAGTGAAAAGTGTTCATATGGCTAACTTCAGTTAACTGTTATTGAGCCAACCCAATATACACGTTTAGGTACGGTTACCCATATCCCAATATAAGTATATTTTATTTGTGTGTAACAAGCTAATACCATTTAACGGTGGAGATTAATTGCTTAATTTCTAAGCAGACTTAGCTTGAATCTTAAGTCAGGAGTTCATCTAACAGTGAATATTGAATGTTTTGTTACTAAGGTATCTTAGCTTTGATTGTAAGCAACCCTGATTTGAAAGGATATATAAGGAAGAACTCTGGCAACTGGAAAATCTAATCCCCACACTTCCGTGTATCCTAGTTGCAAACTATAGTCGATTCTCCTTTAACATAGGTTTTCCAAACCATTATTAGGTTAACTACTTAAAGACTTCATTTGGGATTCGTGAAGCCAGATCCAACTATTTTCTCTATAGTTGCATATTTTGATCTTACTTTTTCTATCGTGTTGAGTTTTATCTTCTCTAAGATTTACTCGAGATTTATCACTGATAGGTAAGATATAAAAAGTAATCACAACAGTTCTTCGTCTCAGACTCTTGTGATTCTGCAATAAATTTTTTTGTTAATCAGTTGGGTTATTGCGAGGTGACTGATATTTCTTGGCTGCTCTTCGGAAGTATAAGTCCAGGGTATTAGTTGGCTCCTGTTCACCTTGATCTTTGTATCAAAAGACGGAACAAAAAGAATAAAGGATATCGATATCTGTGGGAGACAGATTTGTTTATAAGTCTTCGACTTTGGGTCGTAGCAACTCTTAGTTGTGGGTGAGATCAACTAAGGGAATCAAGTGCGCAGAATCCGGCATGGTTCTAGAGGCGTGAGGAACGCGACTGTACCTTAATCGGTGTGAGACTTGGTTAAGGATCAACTGCACTCCAGTCCGAAGTTATCCTGTAGTAGGCTAGAGTCTGTAGCGGCTTAATACAATGTGGTGTTCAAAGCTGGACTAGGTCCCGGGGTTTTTCTGCATTTGCGGTTTCCTCGTTAACAAAAATTTATAGTGTTTGTGTTATTTCTTTTCCGCATTATATTTGTTTATATAATTGAAATATATCACAGGTTATGCGTAGTTCAATCACAGTTGATAAATCCGACCTTGTTTGTTAGATATAACTTGATTGAAACTTGGGCATTGGTCTTTGGTACCATCATAGTTATTCTCATATCAATCAGGCTCATATATTTTTATTTGTTTGATTTTCTGATTGTGTTGAGAAAGAGATAAAGCTTTTTGATATATATTTCTTGATTGAGTCTCACTTTTAAATTGGTGCTCTCGAATTATATTGGAGTTTAGTCCATACAGATTGTCGAACGAATTATTGGGTATGGTTGTTATACCCCCGCTTTTTCAATTGGTATCAGGGCAGGAAAACACGCTAAGACCTCATAGGGATCAAGGTTATCTCCCAAAATGAGAGGGGCATGGTATCATTTTCACCATGAAACCTCTCGACGAAGCAATTGACTGTCACATACATACTTCACATAATTTTCTACCAAAGGATACAGCCTAGAGTCCTTTACTAATTGTTAGACCTCTTAACATTCCTTAGCCAAAAACCAATCACTCGTAGCTTGGTGTCTGCGAACACGTACAACTTTATTATGATCCTATAATTAGGAAACAATGAGATTATACATAAATATAAATAAAAAGAAATTATACATAAATATGAGACATTGAAAAAAAGCATACATAACTGAAAAAACGGGGTCTAACAACCTCACCCAATATTTCTCTTAGCAATCTGAATGGACTAACTCCAATATACTTTCAAGAGAATCAACTAGACAGTTAGACTCAATCTTAAGAAAAGTATATCAAAAAGTTATAGCTCAATTTCTAAATTCAATCCGCAATCAAACAAATAAGAAATTGCGAGCCTGATTGAATATAAGAGAAGTAACTTGAACGGTACCAAAGACCAATGTTCAAGGATCAATCAATTTCAATCAACATCCAAAGGGTGGATTTCCCAGTTGATCGATTCAACACACAACTTCTGATATTTCAATTATATAACAAAATATAATACAAAAAAGAAATAACACAGACACCAGAAGTTTTGTTAACGAGGAAACCGCAAATGCAGAAAAACCCCGGGACCTAGTCCAGATTTGAACACCATACTGTATTAAGCCGCTACAGACACTAGCCTACTACAAAGCTAACTTCGGTCTGGAATGTAGTTGAGCCTTAATCAATCTTACACTGATCAAGGTATAGTCGCGTTCCTTATGCCTCTTGAACCACGCCGGATTGTGCGCACTTGATTCCCTTAGTTGATCTCACCTATAACTAAGAGTTGCTACGACCTAAAGTCGAAGACTTGATAAACAAATATGTACACACAGAAAAGTCTATTGAATAGATAAATCTGTCTCCCAGAGATATACCTACGAGTTTTTGTTCCGTCTTTTGATAAATTAAGGTGAACAAGAACCAATTGATAACCCAGACTTATATTCCCAAATAACATCCTAGTATTATCAATCACCTCACAATAATCTTAATCGATTAATGAAACAAGATATTGTGGAATCACAAACCAATATTAAGGTTGTACTCAATCACAAGATATTGACGAAGATGTTTGTGACTACTTTTCAATCTTGCCTATCGGAGATATAATTCTCAAGCCAATCTTACGGTTGTACTCAATCACTATAGAAAAAAGCAAGATCAGATCACGCAACTACAGAGAAAATTGTTGGGTCTGGCTTCACAATCCCAATGAAGTCTTTAAGTCGTTAACCTACAGGGTTTCCCAGTTGCTAGAGTTCTTCTTTATATAGATTTAAAATCAGGGTTTGTAATCTAAGTTACCTTGGTAACAAAGCACTCAATATTCACCGTTAGATGAAAAAACTTATTAGATTCAAGCTAATATCTTTCAACTGTTAGATCGAACTTAGCTTGTTATACACGCATGAAATGTAACTTCATTTAGGTTTGAGTAACCATACCTAAACGTGTACACTTAGTTGGTTTAACAATAGTTAACCAATGGTTAGCCATATGAGCATTTTCATATCAACCTTATTCATCTTTACCATAACTAGTTCAAATGACTCAAATGAAACTAGTTAGAGAGTTGCTCAATTGCTTAGATCTCATAGAAGTATACAAGACACTACAAGAAAGTTGGTCTATTGCAACACACACATCGTATGGCAAGAACCCATGTTTTGTGTGGCAAAACCCTTTTGCCACATAATTTTTTTTTGCCACACCCTGTGGCAAGAAACTGTGTGACAAGAAGTTATTGGCACACCTTAAATGTATTGTAGCAATATATAGGTTTTATGCCACACCAAATGGTGAGGCAATAACGTGAGGCAAAAAAACTAATTAAATAATTTTTAATTTTATTTTATTTTAAAAATATGTTGCCACACAACTGGTAAGGCTACAACGTGAGGCTAAAACGTTTTTTTTTTTTTTTCATTTCGTAAGATATTTCTTCAATTTTATTTTATTTAAGAAATATTTCTACCATACCAAAAAGCAATTTCTTGCTTCAAAGTAAGTGCAGCAAGCAAAAACGAGTTCATAACAAGGACGTTGTACACTAAAATGGTTGTAATAAAAGCATTTCATAAGGATTGAATTAAAACAAAGAATTCAAATTGAATTAAAAAGAACAAATATATATTACAAAGTGGTGAATCAACTTTGACATAAGAAAAGATTTACATAATCCTCAACTAAACAAAACTTTAAACTTCAAACTAGACCTATTCCATGCTAAATCCATTCCAGCCGTCCACTCATAGACCTCGCATTCCTGCTAAACAGATCAATATCAGATGTGTGAACCTTTTTTATTTTTGACACATGTCAGATGTGTAAACTTACCTTGTGATGTTCATTAGTTTCCCAGAATTTCACGAGGTCCCTCCACTCCCATATAGTTAACGCATCGGGTTTATCTGCAATATGATATGCAGTTATATTGTGCTTTGTAAAGTGTTTTCCCTTCTATTTGCCTTTCCTGCTCCTAAATATTTCACCAGAAATAGAGAGGGTATCTCTTTTATAACATTCATCTACTATGAATAAATCCTGAAATAGAAAAAATATAATTCATACATTATTTAATTCGTCAAGGAAGGGAACTAGTTTCAAAACTGTCAATCGAGCAGCCAATTAGTTAAAATAAAAGTAGAACTACAGAGCAGAGACTTAAGAACCTTCTGAATCAGGAACAACTGGAACTGCGGAAGTTCTTGTTTTTATGCACATATATTTAATCTGCAACATTAGAAGAACATGTTCATGAAAAGTTACTCACAAAAAAGAGAAGATATGTCTAGGTGGAGCCTTTTCATGCCTATGAACTAAGCACAATAGAGAACCGAATCTTTACCTATCTCCAAACTTTTTTTGTGGCGTATTTTGATCAGCGAGAGTTTTACAGTATGGTTTTTTCTTGCGTTCATCAGCAACCTTCTGCAACATTTTTCTATATTTTTAAGACAACAGGGCATCACCTTAGATAATTCCAAGACAAGTTTTGTAAAGAATGGGAACTAATAAATCAACAAACTTAACTTTGTCATACCACACTACCTTACAGTACGAGTATGACTAGAACTTGTTGCATCCCATTCTGTTTTAAGTTAATCCTCTTCTTCCTTACCAGATTCAACATGTGACAGTGTTAAGTGAAGTTTATGTCCTTAAAAACATAACGGGACTCTTGAACTTGATTCAAAGGTTATTGATTCGGCAGTTAATTACTACTGTAGTTTCATCAAATTAAGTAACTAATCCATATACAAAAAGGCTTTTAGAAACTAAACTTACTTACTAACCTCAAATAAACAAATTTTTTTTTTGAAGAAATAAGATATATTAAAAACAGCTAACCAACTTGGTCACCTGAGAGGCTTACAATATTAGTGTCGAGATAGGTAAAGTTGGTTGTTGTAACATCCCAGCTTTATATTTATCCACTAACAAAGACTGATAAATACAATAAGGAGCAACAGTACTCCAATTAACACTACGCACATATTTTCTTGCTTCTTTAGCTAGAGTATCTGCAACGCTATTAGCTTCCCTTGGGACATACTCAAATCCCAAAAAATTATCGCATTGAGTAGCAATTTTCTTCGCTTCGTTTAGAATAGATTCACATTGCCAAGAGAATTCTATTGCTTGTGCCATTCAAATAATCCACCACTCTCTTACAATCTCCTTCAATGCTAAATGCCGATATTTTTGCTTCTTTTGCCCAATTGGCTCCTTCTAGAGTTGCAACTGCTTCTGCCTCTTCTGCACTGGAAGTACTTTTGGGTCCTGCTCTTGCTCCTTCCATAGTACCTGCATGATTACGAACAACAATGGCAACACCTGTATTAGAATTAGCATCCAACTTCCAAGCAGCATCCACATTAACTTTCAACTCATTTAGACCTGGAGCGGCCCATTGAGGTTGATTGTGTAATGTGTTTACCACCCTTGGAATTAAAACATTTGGGTTAAGAAGTTCAGCTCTAGGTGTCCAAAAATGAATATGCCTCTGAATAGTGAGGGATGTCGTAATTGAGGAGCTAGCCTTATTCCTAAACACCCCGTTACACCTCTCCTTCCATATAAACCAACATTTTGTTGCCGCAAATTCTCGCAGAAATGCCTTGAGCAACTCCATTCATCCAAGAGCAAAAATGTTCCTTAAAAGAGGCATTAGAATGAACAGAAAGAAGTGAAGGACAAGGAGGCAACATCCAAATAGATTTGGCAAAATGACATTCAAAGAATAGATGTTCCATTGTCTCATCTTCACATTTCACGTAAAATACATCTTGAAGAGGCTTTTCTAGTATATCTAGACAAGGTATCATTAACGGTGTAAAGCATTATTCAAACATTTCCAAATGAACAATTTAATCCTTTGCGAAACCTTTAGGTTCCATATCTTTTTCCAAAAAGTTTTAGAATGCTCATTACTCCCTAACGACATAGAAGGATCATTAAGTTTAGCATACATAGACTTAACAGTGAAGTTACCATCCCTAGTTAACTTCCATCTTATCCTGTCTTTATGTAACAAATTGTCAGTATTGCAAAATAAGTTGATGTTCAAAATTTTAGAGATAATAACCGAAGGAAAACAAGATGAAGAGTAATTAAATTCCACTTATTGTTGCAATCAATTAAGTCTGCAACAAGTGTTAGATTGGTGTTAATGGGCAAACCCATTTCGATGCAGATTTTTATCAAGACCGGTATCCAGTTATCAAACCATAGATTGATGGACTTTCCATCACCTACTTCCCATATCTTTGTTTTGTTTTATAAGAACCAGGCCTTTACCGATGCACTTCCACATCCACGAGCTCGACTTGGGCACTTTGGCAACAAGAGTAATTGTTCTTAAAATACTTTGGTTTTAACAGAGAAGCCATTAAAGAGTTCGGGTTTTCTAACAGTCTCCATGCCAATTTAGCTAACATAGCAAGGTTAGTTTATTTGCATCTTTAAACCCCAAACCCCCTTGAGACACAGGCTTACACATAAAAGGATAAGATTTAATACGAATACCTTTGGCATTAACCTTTTTACCCCACCAAAAATCCCTCTGAATTGCATTGATTTTCGTAGTAATTTTTTTTGGAATAAGAAAACAACCCATTTGGTAAATAGGTAAACTAGAAAGCACAGATTTATTAAGCACCATTTTACTAGCCTGACTAAGAATTTTACTAGCCTCAAATAAACAATTGACAATTGAAAACCAACCCCAACATTTGAAACTTTTACTGGCATTTAAAAATATATAAAATTATGGAGATTCTAGAAAACCACATGCAAGGTGTAAGAACAAATATCTAACTTGCATTAGTATACATGCTCGTTTCAAACAGGGATGCGGGGCTCTAATCACATGTTCCATAGAAAAATGACGGTAAAATTATACACTTCAGATAACCAATTCATCCAAATCGAATCACACTGTACAAAAGGATGAAGCCAACAAAATCTGTAACCAAAATTCAATGGAATTTTTTCCTTTCAGAGATAACTTTTCTAGAAGTGCAATGAAATAATCACTACTAAGAAATCATGTACCTTATATGCAAGGAATTTCAATTTGATCATCAGATAGCATTTTCATCAGCTAAACCACCTATTTCTGATGTACTTGTCTCAAAGCTACCATTTGCATTCTTTAATTGCACAATTTTTTCTTTTGAGATTTCACAGTTTTAGCTTTTGTTCACTTTTATGTCAACAAAAAAAAAATCAGTGACAGAGAAAGCATAACTAGTGGAACTGGAAATCTACTTGCTAACTAACATATCCTGTCATAGAATCTCCAAATTATTGGGAAACAACAAGCAACAATGATGTATTTACAAAACTAAACTAGGTTAGAATCCATAAAAACATTTAAAGTTAAAATCATGCATCTCACGGTCGACAAACCGCGGTACAAATCTAATATTCCTGAAGAACCAAACACCAACACTAAATTAATCAAAAACCTAAAATTAATTTACAGACGGGCAAGTTTTGAAATTCTAGAAAGAAACCCTCGTAATATACCAAAGGAAGTTTTTTAAAACCCTAGATTTCTCCCGAAAAGAAGAAGATTGAACGCAAAATCCTACCAAATTACCAAAATCAAACCACCAAATTTATGATGCAACTTAAAAATGAAATAATCGTTGTACCCTTTCTCAAAATCAAACAGAATAACACATGTCCGAAATTACAAAACCCAAATTTACATAGACTAGTTTTCTGATTACCTTTTTGGATCGAGAGAAGGGAGCTGAAACCCTAGTTTTCTTCTATTGAGGTTGGGCGAAGAGTAGAGAGGAAAGAGGGTTAGGTTCAATTCTTCTATACGAGAAGGGGAAAAAAAGAACATGGGATCGTGTTGTACTGTTTTTGTTTTTAGATTAAGGAGATTCTAGAGGGAATATCGGGGCTGTTTTTTTTCTTCCAAAACTAATTTCAATTTTACTTAATACGAATTATTATCTAAAATAAATTTAATAGGATCATTTTTTAGCTGTTGCCACATCGGTGTGGCAATAACTTGCTTTATTGCAGCACCACTAGCCCGTATGACGCAAAAGAGTATTATTTTGCCGCACCTGCTCGTTGCTGCGGCAAAAGGAGTCGGTTTATGCCACACCAATCGTGTGCTGAGGCTAAAATTCTCCTATTGCCAGGCAATACCCTCACTTTCTTATAGTGAGACACAATCAAAATCGAATTTGATTCACTCGATTCAATTCATGAACACTATATCCACGGTTTGCAAAGATTGCATTCCTTATTATATAAATGTTTTAGTTCATGAACGAACCGATTTTACAAAGTAACCTGCTTAAGTATGCAAACGAATACGCATACTTAAGTAGCCGGATTGAGTTTGTTTTTCACTTCCAAGCTCCAGCAGAAATTCACGGACGTGAAACTTCCGCCAGTACGGGTAAGTATGCGTACATGTACGTACTTACCCGGATTTCCAACAACCGCCAGTACGCGTACATGTACGCATACTTTAGGTTCCCGATTTTGGAATTTTACACAAATGTGAGAACACACTATGTTTATATGCGAACATGGTTACTTGTTCTAAACTCTCATTTCAATCAATGAAACTTTCTTAGAGGATGTCAAAATAGTTGTTATCCACAAACTATTAGCATCAAAGCGATTTTCAAGTTATTGAAAAAATCAATATGACTTTCGTCACGAGTAAAGATGAACTTGGTTAAAGAGAAAGCTTACCAACACATATTTCGAGAAATAGATAAGCGAGATAAACTTGGCTCGAAATAGCAAATGTGTATAATTGAAGTCTATATAGTAATACGACTTTTGTCTCAATTAGGAGATAGAGTAGATAGACTATTGAGTGATAGATAAGTTCAAGTCTCCACATACCTTTTGTTGATGAATTTCCACAAGTTCCCTTGAGTAGTTCTTCATCTTCATTCGATGAACGCCGTGGAGTCTAAAGCTCAACCACACTTACTGTTAGAGTACTGCTTGGCCAAACTCGCATGCGTTGCTATCTCAAGCATGTTTGTCAATGTTAGTGATCAAAATTATAAGTCTTGATTTCTAGTCTACTTATAGCTAAGTCTCGAACTAGGATAGAATGTGTAGTTGAGCTCTAGACTCCATGGAGATCATCATACAAAGACGAAGAACTACTCAAGGAACAGGTGGAACTTTATCGACTAAAAGGTATGTGGAGACTTGAACTTATCTATCACTCAAAAGTCTATCTACTCTATCTCCTATCTTGAGACAAAAGTCGTATTGCTATATAGACTATGATTATACACATTTGCTATTTCGAGCTGAGTTTATCTCGTTTATCTATTTCTCGAAATATGTGTTGGTAAGCTTTCGCGTTGGCCAAGTTCATCTTTACTAGTGACGAAAGTCATGTTAAGTTTCAATTACTTGAAAATTGATTTGACGAAAAATGGTTTGTGAATAACAACTATATAACGTCTTCTAAGAATGTTTCAATGATTGAAAAGAGATTGGAATATATAACCATTGTTGGATAACTCATACATGTATAAGTCCTTATTCCTTGAACCAAAGTATGCGTACTTTGCTGATCAGGAAAACCGAAACTAAAGTCCGCGTACCAGTACGCGCACCATCTGAAATTCACGTCCCGTGAAAATCTGCTGGAGTTTGTGAATTGAAAACAAACTTATTCCGGGTACTTAAGTCCGCGTACCAGTCCACGTACTTAAGTTGGTTATTTTCTAAAAACAATTATTCGTGAACTTAAACTTATATAAACTAAGGAATGCATATTTGCAAACCGTGGCTATAAAGTTCATGAATCGATTCGAGTGAATCAAATCGTTTTTGCTTCGATTGTGTCTTTTACACTTCTATAAGATCTAAGCAATTGAACAACTCTCTAACTAGTTCATTTGAACTAGTTATGGTGAAGAAGAATATGGTTGATATGAAAGTGCTCATATGGCTAACCATTTGGTTAACTATTGTTGAACCAACTAAATGTACATGTTTGGATACGGTTACAAAAACCTAAAATGTGCATTTCATTTGTGTGTAACAAGCTAAGTTTCTATCTAACGGTTGAAAGATATTAGCTTGAATCTAATCAGGTTTTCATCTAACGGTGAATATTGAATGCTTTGTTACCAAGGTAACGTAGATTGCAAACCCTGATTTGAAAGGCTATATAAAGAAGAACTCTAGCAACTGGGAAACCTAATCCCCACACCTCCTGTGTGATACTAGTTGTATAAGTTATAGTCGATTCACCTTTAACCTTAGGTTTCTACCGAGACCCTGTAGGTAGGGTTGTCAATGGGTCCGGGTCCTCCCGGGTACCATGCTACCCAGAACCGGACCCTGTAATTTTTTTCGGTCCCGGGTCCTGACGGTTCCGGGTCCAGCTCCTAAATAAGTTGACTCAGAACCGGACCCTATAAAGCAGCCGGGTACCCGACGGTTCCGGGCATCAAACGAGTATTTTTTGTTCTGTTCTAATACTGATAATTTGATAGAATCATCCATAAATAATCAATTAAATCCCTAACCTTTATCTTTCCGGTATATAAACAACGGCCGCCATCATCCATGGTCAGAATCATCTCCAATCATCTTCAATCTCCCACACCTGAAAATATATCGACATGGAAAACAAAAATCCACGATCCATTTATATTCATTGCTTCCGTTAATTGAGAATGATACTTTCTGTTTAGTGATAGACAAGGTTTTTACAGTACATCTAGTAGCACCAAAAATAAAACCATAAAATATTTGATTGATTGAAATAAAAGGAACAAAATTTGGGATATGCCCATATAATTGATGTGTCCCTGCTCTTCTTCTGTTCAATCGATTCCGAATATCAAACTCTACTAATCCTATTTGAGGTGAGCCCGTAACAGTGGAAGTCATAGGCTTTAAACCATCATCAATAAAGGCCACACATGCGATGTTATTACTAGATTAAAAAAAAAAGAGAAATTCTATTGTCTCTTCAGATTTCTACTGAGTAAAGTGGGAACTTTCAGATTTCATAAATATGATAGAGATCGTAAAGGCAAAGAGACAAAAATTAAATTGATAATGAACTCCATTTTCGGAGTAATCAGGATCCTAATTGAACCAACGAAATTCCCCCATCTCCTTTTTCCACTCCATCAACTTCATATTGTTCTTTAGAAAACAAAACAAATAATAATCACAATTGAACAGATCTAGCCATTACTGGAGTTTGGAGGATAATAAAGTAGAAGAGTTGGACTTGGATGGGGCAAGATTAGTTTAGGGTTCTCTTTGTCTGAACTCTGAAGGTGTTAAAGAGTATATATAACCTTTCACTTGACGAAATTAACCCTTGAAAAGTTGTAATTTACAATACCCGAGTACCCGACGGGTAAGACCCGGTTGGAACCGTTTACTATCGGGTCTATCCGGGTCTACCCGGTTTGGACCCGAAATTGCTAATGGGTCCAGTTTTGGGACCCAGACCCGGACCCTATTTGCCCGGTTCCGGTACGGGTCCGGGTATTTGGGTACTCATTGACAGCCCTACCCTGTAGGTTAACGACTTGAAGACTTCATTGGGATTGTGAAGCCAGACCCAACTATTTTCTCTGTAGTTGCGTGATCTGGTCTTGCTGTTTCTATCGTACTAAGTACAATCGTAAGATTGACTTGAGATTGATTTCTACGATAGGCAAGATCAAAAGAAGTCACAAACATCTTCGTCTCATCGTTTGTGATTCCACAATATCTTGTTTCGCTAGTCGATTAAGATTATTGTCAGGTGATTGATATTTCTAGGCTGTTCTTCGGGAATATAAGTCTTGTATATCAATTGGTTCCTGTTTACCTTGATTTATCAAAATACGGAACAAAACTTGTAGGTATTTCTGTGGGAGACAAATTTATTTATTACCGTAGACTTTTCAGTGTGATACAGATTTGTTTATTAAAGTCTTCGACTTTGGGTCGTAGCAACTCTTAGTTGTGTGTGAGATCAACTAAGGGAATAAAGTGCTTAGTATCCTGCTGGGATCAGAGACGTAAGGAGCGCAACTATACCTTGGATCAGTGTGAGATTGATTGGGGTTCAACTACAGTCCAGACCGAAGTTAGTTTGTAGTAGGCTAGTGTCTGTAGCGGCTTAATACAGTGTGTGTTCAATCTGGACTAGGTCCCGGGTTTTTTCTGCATTTGCGGTTTCCTCGTTAATAAAACTTCTAGTGTCCGTGTTATTTCTTTTCCGCATTATATTTTGTTATATAATTGAAATATCACAGGTTATGCGGTGAATCGATCAATTGGTAAATACAACCTTTGGTTGTTGATTGAAATTGATTAATCCTTGAACATTGGTCTTTGGTACCGTTCAAGTTATTTCTCTTGTATTCAATCAGGCTCGCAGATTTCTATTTGTTTGATTAAGGATTGAATCGAGAAATTTAGATATAGCTCTTTGATATACTTTTTATTAAGATTGAGTCTAACTATCTAGTTGATTCTCTTAAAAGTATATTGTTGTTAGTCCATACAGATTGCTAAGCAAAATATTGGATGTGGTTGTTGTACCCCCACTTTATCAGTAATGTTATAGGTAAGACAAAAAAAATAGACCCTAGACTTAGCTAAACTATATACATTTAAAGATATTTCTAAAGTATTATTTAAATAAAGAATTCTTTTCTTATTCTTAATCTTTTCATTTTTTTTTAATTAACTATAAAAAGACACCAAAAAAATATTAAAATTATATTAATATAACTTTTAATGAAATGCGTTAATTTGATAACCCCTTCTTAATAAATAACTCCAGATATCTTGGATATGGTCGATCAATTCATAGGGTCAATATTATGGTCTGCCACATGTAATGGGTTCATTGCACATGTTGGACTCCTCCATCCCACTCCCTAATCTCTAAAATTGATTATATTTAATATATTTCATTTGATTATTAATGTAATAATATTATTAAACACTATAATTTAATAAATTATGACCTAGCTAGTTAAAAAGTCCAAAAATTCTTCTCATACCGCCCCTATAGACAATGTTAAAACAACTTCTCACATTTCTCTCACTGGTGGGCCCAAAAGTGGCCCCTTGCTAGTCCCCACTGGGCTAATGTGAGGAGGTTGTTTTAAAATTGTTCACACAGGCGGTATGTGTAGAACCATTCTAAAAAGTTGGCACCATAACTATCGTATTTACTCATTCCCTGGGTTCACATCATATCTGTCCTTATTTATATACGTACATATCACTAGGATATAACCCGTGCCATAATGGCACGGGGCTATGAGTTGTTTTGGTGTTAGTTGTATATTTCTTTTCTTGCGAGATTATCATGAGTTGAGCGTGGGAAACTCGGAGAATGGTAATCTTTCTTAAATTGAATTCGACGCTTTGATCTATATTTTTAACATAAACGGGATAGGTTTGTTGTTAGATGGTGATTAGGATGACCATATATGGATGTACACATACATGTATACACCAGAGAGTAATTTTTTTGGTGGTAAAGATATTCGATGCAAGTATGTATACTGGAATCTGCACCTAGCTAGTTTCGTTTATGCTTATTGAGATAACTATCCATTTACAGTTGGTGTAAGCAATACTAACAAACTTGAAACCTAAATTCTTAAACGGGAACTCGTAGAAATTCCTTGTTTGAATAAAATTAACTTGTCGATTGTATTCCAAATTACAAATGCAGTTCAGTCATCATTTAATTAGATTGTTATTTTGTGCTAAGAAAAATTAGTGCAATTTTTTTCAAAATTCGAAAAGTTGAATCTAGCTGGGAACCCTTCTTTCTTATACCTAAAAAGTGTTACATATGCATTAGTTTTTGGAACCGTTAACTATTTTTAAAAATGGATATTGACTTTGCGCTAGTATCAACGTATAATTGGCATGGCTGTAATATTCGAACCCATGGTAAAAAAGTTTAATTGGCTAGATTAATATAATTTAAGGCCAGTCACTTTACGGTCATTAAACATGTCATTTGCATACATATATATATATATATGGTAATTAACATTCATCATTCCCTACAATGTTCTAGGTTTGAGAGACGTTACACTGTACTGTGAAGCCTCTTGAAAAAGAATGATAACTATACATTTATGGTTTAAACTAACACATAAAACACGCGCAGCTTACAACGTCACAAAATAATAATAAAATAATAATAAAATAAAGTGTCCTTGAATCTTTCTTAGCGGTGAAAAATGATGCGCTCGCTGAAATTGTATACATCATATGCCAAGTATGCTTTTCCTTGCAAATTGATAATACAATCTTGTTTTCTTACTAAATAGTGAAAGACTCGCATTAAATAAATTGCAGATCCAGATAAAAGAAATTTCCCCCTCTAATACTTGAATCGATAAACTGTACATGTATAAGAGAGTTTCTCTTTGTCAGCATATGTGTTTGAGGCCTAGAAGTAAATAAGAGACCCAGTCTAAATACCAATGGTATGAAAACTTGCAGATTGAACTAATATTATACCTTGGCTTAAGAGTACATAAGAGACCTAAAACAACCATAATTCTACAATTTGCTAGCACAAAATGAACATGACATCACAGATGAATATTAAAAATTTTCTTTAATCTACTTCTACAAAGTGTAATATATATATATAGTTTGGTCTGTTGGTATCTTAAATGAAATAAAAGAAGCTCAAGTATTAGATGATATCCATGGAGTAAAAAGACAGGTGATGGATCAAGTATTAGTCATGGTATCTTTAGATGCAAGATCTAGATGGGTTCCTATGCAATCGTGCTCTCTTGAACCAAGATAATCTTTAGAAAACTCGACATTTTAGTCATGGCAATCGCATATGTGCAAATGAACCACATATTCTAGAAAAAATTAGACTTGTACCTTTCTGGAATACCAACAATTATCTAAATCAATTTCAAGTATAAGTCATGGTATCTTTAGATGCAAGATCTAGATGGGTTCCTATAATTGCGCTCTCTTGAACCAAGATAATCTTTAGAAAACTCGACATTTTAGTCATGGCAATCGCATATGTGCAAATGAACCACATATTCTAGAAAAAATTAGACTTGTACCTTTCTGGAATACCAACAATTATCTAAATCAATTTCAATTCATTATCTTAGGTAAAATTAATATGTGAATTAATCTGGACCCTTCTTTATATGCCTAAAATATTGATTGAAAATATTAAATCCGTGGCTCAATCTGGACCCTTCTTTATATGCTAAAAATGTAGATTGAAAAACTTAAATACATGACTCAATTTAAACCATCCTTTATGTGTCCCAAATGTAGATAACCGTCCATATGGGAAAACACCATTGAACCACATATTCTAGAAAAAATTATACTTGTACCTTTCTGGAATACCAAAACTTCTTCATCTTCGTCAATGATAAAATGTATGGAATGGAAATTCGTTCGGTTCCGGCATATATAGGTATAGTGACGCATCCCACAAAAAAATAAATTGCATCAATGTATTGCTCCCTACACCGTTTTCTTCATTGCTTAAAAACAATCTCCTGATATCAGAAAATGAAAGATTACAAGTGAGCTTCAATAATCCAGTTCCGTGTTGCTTATTTTGAGGCTTCCTAAATTTTAATATTATCAAGATGGTTGACTATGTATAGATAATTTAATAATCAAGTTCCTAAATAAAATCGAGATAACAAAATTCAATATTAATGAAAAGAATCATAGATAAATCAAATTGTATAAATGACACAAAAATTAGGCGTGAGGCACCATGAATCCATTGATGTTAAACAAAAAATTAAAGAGAAAAGCTAACAACAATTATCTAAATCAACCAAAACAACAATGGACCATACCTTGGGAATAGAGTTGTGCAAAGAATGAACCTTGGGAAAGGAATTTGATTATAAAAGCGATTAAGTTAAGAGTAAAGTTAATGGGCATTTAATTTAGAATAAAAAAAACGGTTTAATATTAAATGGGAGGGATAACTCCCAAATAAATGACATTAAATTAACGGGCAATCAATTTCAATTCATTATCTTAGGCAAAATTAATATGTGAATTAATCTGGACCCTTCTTTATATGCCTAAAATATTGATTGAAAATCTTAAATCCATGGCTCAATCTGGACCCTTCTTTATATGCTAAAAATGTAAATTGAAAAACTTAAATACGTGACTCAATCTAAACAGTCATTTATGTGTCCCAAATGTAGATAACCGTCCATATGGGAAAACACCATTGTCCCTTATAATATAGATATCTTTATATAGATTTTATAGGTTGATATGAAATGAATAACATTGTTAATAAAGGGCACCATTTTGTTTGACGGTGTACCAAAATTCATACAAGATAAAATATCTCTAATATATGATCTAGTATGCCTGTCAGCAAAATGACACCTTGTATTAGTACCATTGTGAAACGAACTTGTAATGATGGTTGAAATGACAAGACTAGTCAACGAATTTTGGCTTGGGTGTACATACATGCATATGTATCTAGATAGTGGATATCAACGGGGTTAAAAATTTAGTTACTTAAATTAGAGCATGGTTGTGTTGCACGGATACGCCAAAAAAGATGACGGAACCGTGTCGGACACACAATCGGACACGACACAGTATCGACACTTGCCGACACACGATGGACACTCCATATCATGTGTCCCATAAAAATAATATTGGACAATAATCGGACACTTTCGGACACGTCATAAATGATTTATTTTGGTTTGGAAAACTAAAAAAAGTTAGATATGAAGTTAATTTATTCTTTTTTAGTCAAATTCTGTAAAACAAGATCCATTGTTGATACGAAATTCGAAGAACAAAAATAATGTGAAACCATACCTAGGATACATTATGCACCCAAGTGCAATTTGGCCAAAACTTATTTCACATAAGAGTATGCATTATGCACCCAGGTGCACTTGGTCAAAACCTATTTCATATAAGAACATGCATTATGCACCCAGGTGTAACATCGCTAAAACCTATTTCCTATAAGAATATATATTATTCACCCAGGTGCAACCTGACCAAAACCTTTATATATATATATATATATATGAGAATACGCATTATGCACCTGTTGATGGTGGTTTTTAGTTTAGGGCGAAAACTGTAAAAGTCTGTTTACCTGACTCGGCATCAGAAGTAGTAGACCTTGACATGTCTATATTTTGCAAGGAATTTGAAGAATATGCCAAAATCTGATAAGTGCCTAGCCTCTCTTCATATTGTATTGAAACTCAAGCTCCTAGATGAATTGTTCACTAGTATAAAGCCTAACGAGTATTTAAGCTCCTAGCTTGATTATTCACTAATATCGGAGCCTGCTGCATAATAAGCTCCTAGATGCATTATTCACTAATGCCGGAGCCTCCTGAGTATCTATTATATGTTGTGTTCTTAGATGAACTCTCAATTTTGGCATGATATGACGATTAATGTTCATTCTTAGCTAAGTGACATTAGTTTCCCGAAGTGTCTAAATTGAGATATGCATGGAGGTACCTGATCAAAGTGCAAGTTGTGAGCTGCGCTGCTCGTAAGAGTAAAAAATTAATAATTTTGCTTTAGTATACAAATATCTAAATTGATTGATTTTGCATCAGTTTGCAAAATTTCAATTTTTAACCTAATTTTGTGTCAACCTACAAAAATTAGGGTTTCGCCCAAAAATGGAGCATGCGTGATATCTCGATCCCTATTGGTCGAGACTAAATCTAGGAAAGCTAGGTAACCAGCCCATCATGGAGCTGGTAGGAGTAGAATCCTACCAAAAGTCGAAAATAAGAAAAAGGAAACTACGACAATTAATGGAAGCAGCAAAAGGGGCGCGGTCGCGCCACTTGGCTGGTCGGTTTTCTCTAAATGGAGCCTTCCATCGCCGACCGTACCTGCCTCATGTTGTTGTTCGTCAACCCCTCTTTCCAATCGACTAATCATATCGCTTCTAGCCTACCTGCTGCTACTCTAAATTGTTATCCAAAGTAGGCTAGTCGCGCCGCTTCTTATATATAAGAAAAATAATCTATACCGTCCAAGTCAGTCGCGGAACGATCAAGACAACACGACTTGGAAGTTCGATTTAAAAAGCTTGGGCCCCTCCTAGCGCGACCAAACAAGTTCCATGGTACTAACCGACAGACCCACTTTTATTTCATCCAATTAGAATTCTCATATCCTGCAAGCAGCATTCACAATTGCTAGCCAAAATTGGCTAGTCGAACGGTTCAAAAATGGTTTTGATTAGATTAAGACCGCTCATGGCAGTCTTAAATCAATCATGGCCGTCCAACTTAGCTGGCCAAATTGGCCGGCCTAGAATCTATTTGAGGCGACCAATGAGGTGTTGTTATGTTCACCGGCGACCCATCCTTGCCCTCGACGAATCACATCGCTCCTAGCCCGCAGGTTCCGCTTTGAATCATTTCCAAAAGTAGGTTGGTCACACGGCTTGAAAAGTATTTATTAGGTTAGCGGCAGTATGTGACAGTCTCAAAATAATCTCGGTCGTCCAACTTAACCGACCGAATTGACCGACCTAGATCCGATTTTGGGCGACCAATAAGGTGCCATCGTGATTACTGACCGTTACTCTCCTATGAGGAACGATCGCCTTGTCCTCAACCTACTCAAAAAGCTCCTGGAATCTACTCAAAGTAGGTTATTCACGCTCCTTAGAAAATCTTAAATAAATTCAACGACAGTTAACAATTGCCGCAAATCATCTCAACCGTCCAAGTTGACCGACTGATTTGATCGGCCTAGATTTAATCTGAGCTAACTAATGAGGTGTCGTGATGACTACCGGTCATCCCCCTCCAATGAGGACTGACTACCTCATCCCCAATCGGCCCGAGCAACTCATGACAGTCGATCAAACAAGGCCGGTCACGCTATTTTTTAAGACCGTGAAATCCGCGACTGGTTTGAACAGGCTATGAACAACGATGCTTTATATGCATCTGTAGTAGCAGGAAATCCCACACTACACCCCTCACTATATTTTGTAGATCTAAATCATATTAATCACCTAAATTTTAAATATAAGTGCTAGAAATTTAAATAGACACATAAGATTTTTTACGTGGTTCGATCAATGTGATCTACATCCACGATTCTCCACTATGATTGTTGAGGTTACACAAGAATTACGTTTACAATCTCCATTAATGGATAATTTGTAGAGCTCTAGATCTAATTTTAGGTGAAGAAGATGATAAAGAAAATAAAGTCTCTCTCCAAAAAATATCTCTCTCCAAAATTATCCTTCCCCTTTCTCTCTCCTGCTCTCCTCTTTATATAGTGTTTACATAGTGGATGACACTCACATACGACTCATATACTCGAGAGATCTTTGATAATTTCGCAGGCTCTCGCTACCTCCTCTCGAGACATTCTCTCGAGCCCTTTAATGATTTCGCAGGCTCTCGCTACCTCCTCTCGAGACATTCTCTCGAGCCCTTAATGATTTGCAGGCTCGCTACCTCTCCTCTCGAGACATTCTCTCGAGTCTTGCTACCTCCTCTCGAGACATTCTCTCGAGTCTTGCTACCTTCTCTCGAGACACTCTCGCGAGTCTTGCTACCTTCTCTCGAGACACTCTCGCGAGTCTTGCTACCTTCTCTCGAGACACTCTCGCGAGTCTTGCTACCTTCTCTCGAGACACTCTCGCGAGTCTTGCTACCTTCTCTCGAGTTATGGAAAATAATGAATCTCGCAATCTCTTCTCGCGAGTTAAGGAAATAATTGAATCTCGCACGCTAAGAAAATATGTTGTGCGATATTTGGATCCTACATCTTGCCTCTTTTTCCTTGAATATTGCTTGAAGAGCGATCTTTAAGGAAAAATCTGTTGTTGTAGTTATCTTTGATCTTTGTTGATGAAGGAACGAGCGGAAGAATACTGGACTTGAAAAGTACGTACTTGCCTCTATTCTTTGGCGAAGTTCCGAAGCTTTGAGAAGTGAATATGAAGTATCATCTCTTGAAGTATGCGAAGTATGAAGTATCCTTGAAGAAGCATAAGAAGTACTCAATCCTCGAAATATATAAGAAGTATGAAGTATCCTTTGAGAAGTATAAGAGGTACTTAATCCTCTAAATATAAGAAGTATTGTGAATCCATCATGCGAAACTCTCGCTCCATGTTCTTTGCCTCATGCTATGCTCTATTCTTTCGCGAAGTTCTGAAACTTTGCGAAGTGGATAAGAAATATTAATCCTTGAAGTATAAGAAGTATTGCCTCTGTTCATGCGAAGTCATTATTCCCTTTTTGGTGAGGATTCTTGTTGTTCATTGATAAATATCTTCTTTGGAAAAAGATTCTTGCCGAGAAAATAAAGAACATAAGATGTTTTTCGGTATTCCATTGTTGCCTCTATTCTTTATCTACGAAGGTAGAATCGTTGAAAAAGTGTTGAATGAATGAGTTATTTCTTCATTCTTATCTTTCCTCTATCTCCTGCGTTGTGCTCATGCAATAGTATAATCTCTTCATTGCTTTACGTTGAATTTTATCATTGCGACGAGGTCGCAGGTATCTCCATGAATGGAGAAATCTACTTTTCTCGCCTTATCATTTCGGTAATCTTTATTTTATCTCTTCTTGTTGCGACAAGGTCGCAGGCCGCCTTTACATTTTCATGCAATGGCCCATTGACCTTGCCTTATCATTTTTGTGTGGTCTTCCAAGTTAGACCTCCCTAATTAGAGGTCCTCCCCGCCACCTTTCATCGCGACAAAATCGCAGGACGTCTTTACACTTGCATGTAAAGACCCATTGATCTTGCCTTATCATTTTCCAAGTATTTTTGCCTCTGCGGGAGATGTTTTGTTTGCGACAATATGACAGGCCTAAATATCCTTGCGAACATGGAGCCCCATGACATTGCCGTCGTGCGACGAAATCGCAGACGTCCGTACACTTTCGTGTAAAGACCCATTGATCTCGTCTTACCCTCGCGTTAGTATTATTGCCTCTTCGGGATCATTGCACAAATATGACAAGCCTAAGTCTCCTTGCGAAAACAAAGCCTCATGACATTTGCGTCTGTTTTGACACTCCCCTAATGGAGAGCGTCGCCCTTATCATCTCCCGGTTGCCCCTTCAAGGAGGCGAAACATCGGCCATACAAGACTAGCTCCTCCCATCCGGTCTTAACAACAACCGATTGTTTTCAGCCCCTCTTATCCCTTATACCTATAGGGTTTATGGTTACGAGACCGCACCCTAAGTGGAGTTTTCTTCGAGCGAGTGCAACATATGCCAAGACTTGCCAAGAATGGCCAGGGTAGGTTCATCCATCCCGGGCACTGCTCAACCGTGTACCTCGGCGCCTTGAGCATACATCGACTCCTAAGAAGAGACCCTCGGTCGCCCAACCGAGGGTATAACCTACATATATAGTTGGGAATCCAAGGTACCTCTTAGGATAGGCTTTCATGGGCCCCAAATTTTCATGACTCGGGCTTCGGGAGCGGTGTAACCTTCCCCCGAGCCATGTCGAGAGATACCCCTTATATGACGCACTTTAGGTCTTACATTTGCCTCTTACGAAATATCATTCGCGAACTAGGGTGTACGCCATAAAGGTTCGTCCCATTCACTCACTCAATCATTTTTGTCAATTCATTCAATCATTCATTTTTGATTTTCTCTTCTCATTATCTTTGCGAAATTATCGCATGTCTTCATTCTTTCACGCATTCTTTCATTCATTTCTTCATTTCTGTCATTTCTTTCAATCATTCTTAACGAAATAATCATTCTTTTCTTCATTCTTTGCGAAATAATCAAAGATCTGGCGAAGTAATGAAATACCAAATTCATGCCTTTGACCGATTAATTGCATTAGAAATTCGCAACTGCATAGCTACTGTGCGAACTTAAACATTGATAGCTCGTTTACTATTGGGTGAGCTTTAGTGGGTTTGTGCAAACTGGGCTTGGACGAAATTCTTGCGCGAAAATATCTCTTGAAGTGTATAGACGCCGCCCAACACTCTTTAACAGTCCCTCTTGAATGAATAGATGCCGCAGCAAAAATAAATAGGCTAATGGCGAGACTTGAACCCGTGTCCTCATGTTTGTATTCTACCGCCCGGACCAATCGTGTGTATTGTTGTTTGCGAAATGAAATGTCTATGGTCTATATAAGTTCAAAATATCTCTGCGAAGAATACTTTCTTTTTATCACAAAGTTAACTTTCGCTGGAACCTTTAATGAAGTAACCCCCTGCATGACATTTTTGCTTGCTCCGCATTAGTGGTTAGATGTGTTCTCTTCTTAACGTCATTGTTCTCTTCGCAACGGTAATGAACCTAATTCTTCTTCACATATTCTGCTAACTTCACCTAGCTTTTCCCTTCGTCATTAAGTAATTGCTCCACAAGTTTTCTTCACGTAAAATTTCGATTGCTTCTTTCTTTTCCTGATTGCTTCTCTGCCGTAATCTGGTTTCGAGTTATGTTATCGTCCCTGGAATTGATGACGGTGTGAGCTTGGCATGTGTAATCTGGTTTCAGTATTGTGCATTGTATTTTTTTTTTTACGTTCTTGCTGAGAACAATAGTTGAGCTTGAGATTAGTTGATAATCGTGCAAGTAATCACATGTGCTTGAAGTTGTTGTTGAAGAATTATCATAAGAATTGGCTTTCGCTGTAATTACGAGATCCTGGCGAAGTGACTTATTGCTTTGTTATACTCGCAAGCCCGATTGTGTTGGCGAAGTGATCTATTATTTATTTCATTATGTGGGCTTTATTAAGTTGATTTTGTTGCTATTGTCATTCCTTGGCTCTTTCTCTGGGCAGTTTTGAACTCTCCCTTGTACTGATAGCTCTGGAACTGATCCCTCTCCGTTAATTGCTGGGTTAACTATGCCTCTTTCTTCCTTTCTTTCACCCATCTGTCTTTGTTTATTTCTCTCATCTGTGCCGCTTTCTCCTCATATCTCTTACACCTGCAAAATTTATTTTCTCATTAATTTCTTTACCTGTCCTTGATGGTCCTTGTACTTCCTGCTACTACATTCGCTTTTCCGATCTCTTCTCCTGGGCGAAGCCATCGCAATATCATTATATTTCCATTATTGCTTTGCTGGTGATGCCGTTGTGTAGATACCAAGTTGTCTAGGTTTTGCTAAATTACTTTGCTGCTTTATGTCTTTGCGGCAACCTCGATGGAACTTTGTTGATAAAGTGAATTTCTTCTATATCTTTTGCTTTGGCAAGTTTGCATTTCTCATAGTTGGATTTTCCCAGCTAAAGTCTTCGTGTTCCTCTTCTCGCTTGAGTGATCGAGCGGTGTTTCTCTCCGGCTATCGAATTCTCTTGGTATTGTTAATTGATGATTGTAATGGTCTCATGATAAACTCATCAGATTGCTTATATCGACCTAGCTTGACGTCAACACAACCGATAATTTTCATTATTCGTCATCGGTTCGATCTTGGCAAAGTTTGTTTCCTCCTTTCATCGTCTCTCAGTTGTTGAAGGTGATCGTTTCGAACTGTTCTCTTCTTTACCATGCTCTCATCACTGCAAAAATTAGCTTTGGTTGTTTTGCCATACATTTAATTGTTATCGTTGTTGGTTGATATTGGTGCTTTCTCGCTGGAACGATGCTTTTCCTTCGCCTGTGAATTTGTTCGCTTGATTGTGATCCTTGCCTAAGGCTGCTGACGAAATTAGCTGTTGAGATTATTGCTTCGCTCGATGCTTTGTGTGTAATCTTCACGTTGTAGCGTTTCGTCCCTTTTCTTTTCATGCTGTGCATGATGACTCGAACTTAGCTGTTGCGAACTGGATTGATTGCCCAAAAAGAAGATCGTCGTGTCTTTGCTTTTTGCTTTCTCCCTTGAAGTTCTGAGATGTTTTTAATCGCCTTATAATTTCTCTTATGGACTCGTGCTTGAGAAGATATTCGATCCTACGATTCGCGAAGTACACGATTTTCTTTATTCGCTACTAACACATTGTGCTGAGAAAGAGCCATTGTTTAGCAGAAATGAGAGTTGATGATGAGAGTTGTGGGAATTAATTATCGAGTAGAAACTTGCTGCTATCCCCAGTCTGCTACAACTTGCATGTTGAGCTGTTATGATATGCAGCCCCCTGAAGCTTTCATTTTCACTGTTAATGGCCCCTGATAGGAAGTGAGTTTGATCATACATGCTGCTACTGTTATTCAACGTCTTCTCATCCCCTTTTGCCTTAGCTTGATGCCTAAATCGCACACTGTGCCTTTTGCTGATAAAGGGTGTTGGCGAGACTAATTCTGAGATGATGATCGTTCACTGAAGTCTTTGTTGTCGGATTAATGCTGGCTGATCGTTCACTGAGGTAACCGACTAATTCTGAGAGCTTGATGTTGGCTGCGGCTGGATTAATGGTGGCACTCTTCTCGGCTGGAACAACTGATGGAGTACCCCTTTTCACCTACTTGCTGGCGAGAAGAGTCCATTTTGGGCTGCAATGATATTTCCTGCTCCTTCGCAGACAGTCAATAACACTGTTCTTAGGTAGCGAAGTTGAATTGCAAGCTTCACGTGCATGAGTTATTGATGATGATGCCTGCTTGGACATCGGTTTCTTCATGAATTATCATGGGTTCCCCACTGCTGATGACGAGGTGATTGTATGGTGGATCCTCTGTCTCACTTTTGGTTGTGTTGCTCGCAGCTTCATTGATTACTTCGCTGGAGTTGGTGACGAAATTTGTTTGCAAATAGTTGATTGGGATTTGACTTTGCGAAGTGACTGTATGAAACTGGTTGTTTCGCCAAGTTATTTGTCTTTGTTTCTTCTTCTTTGGTCTTTTACTTTCTTCTGATCGCCACGAGCTGGTTGTTTTTGCCTTCGCGAGTTAGCTCTTTTATTTTTTGTTTTTCTTCCCTAGTTATTTGACGAAGTAAAACCATCTTTGTTGAATTTTGATGTTGTATTCTCTTCGCTCACGTTCCCTTTAACTCGAGATTATTACTCCCACTGATTTGCTCTTCACTCATCGCTAATAATTTGTGCTGGGGAAAACGTTCATCCATACATTATTAAATCAAGATTTTTCTTCTTGATTTATTGTTAATGATGATTTTTTCAATTTTGTGGTGTGCCGTTGTTTTGAGCAAAAGGATATTGTATATTGTATCTTTCCTTAGTATATTTTTCAGCGTTCATCCATACATTAGTATATTGTATCTTTCCTTTTCTTCTGTCCTCTTTGAACTTTAGCAAATGTTGCCTGAAGATGAATATCTCCATCTGATACCGCCGTTTTTTACCTCTAATCTTTGAAGATCCAGTGTATCCAAGCTTCAATGGAACTCTCTTAAATCAACAAAATCAAATAGACTCGTCCCTCGTTTCTAGCGCATATGTAGTAGCAGAAATCCCACACTACACCCCTCACTATATTTTGTAGATCTAAATCATATTAATCACCTAAATTTTAAATATAAGTGCTAGAAATTTAAATAGACACATAAGATTTTTACGTGGTTCGATCAATGTGATCTACATCCACGATTCTCCACTATGATTGTTGAGGTTACACAAGAATTACGTTTACAATCTCCATTAATGGATAATTTGTAGAGCTCTAGATCTAATTTTAGGTGAAGAAGATGATAAAGAAAATAAAGTCTCTCTCCAAAAAATATCTCTCTCCAAAATTATCCTTCCCCTTTCTCTCTCCTGCTCTCCTCTTTATATAGTGTTTACATAGTGGATGACGGCTCACATACGGCTCATACTCTCGAGAGCTCTTTGATAATTTCGCAGCTCTCGCTACCTCCTCTCGAGACATTCTCTCGAGCCCTTTAATGATTTCGCAGGCTCTCGCTACCTCCTCTCGAGACATTCTCTCGAGCCCTTTAATGATTTCGCGAGGCTCTCGCTACCTCGCATCGATCACGTTTAAGCTGCTTGCTTAACAACAATGCTTTACATGCATTGATTACAAATGATATTTTGGAAATATCGATTTCACAAATAATTTAATTATTTAACCTAAAAGCATTGTATGCTATTTTTTAGCGCTGACTCACGACAAGTCTCATTCATACAACTTGACTTGTCACATTTGATTACCTGCCGCCTAGCTTGCGCATGAATGGTCGAAATAAAGTAAGACCCACTCAACAATTAACTTGTGAGACTAACATACTCCATATTTTCTACAAAAATACTCGAGACATCAAACATGTCACAACTGGGGGATATTCATTAGGTTATTGGTCTGGCGGTTTACAGCATGCGATGTGCAACGCGCTATCAAGAGAAAGTGTCTGGAATAGCGGACAAGTGATAGGTAGAGGAGTAGTGGGAGCACAAACCGTCCAATCTACCCATAACCATAAGACACGATTTTTCACCATTCATCCATTATCTCCACTACTTCACAACTCCCACTTCCTAAGAGATGAGGGTGATCGATCATGACTTGATTTAAAAAATAGATTTTCAATCTATTTTTTACAGAGAACACACAAGTATTCAGAGAATATAGATAATATCGCTTTCGCACGGCAAGCAAGTTCCATTTTCTGAAATTCAGTCATGAAAAATCACACCTTGCAGAGTTTCATCATCCTGGTCTTAACACCTTCTATGCTTCCCTCCCTAAGATTAACCCTCCTCCTTTATTTTGTGGCCGAAGCAAGACTGGAACAGTCATTTCTTAGTTTAGGCAAGAATTGTACAGATTGATCCCTCGAATCTAAAATACTCATGTGCAGTACATTTTGTATAGGGTTTAGATTCGTTTCTCATCGACACACCCAATTTACCATTTTAAGCAGAATCAGTTTTTACCATACCACAACACCTAGGTATGCAACCTGGTAAAAACAGACGTACTATAAGAATATGCATGTGCATTATGCACTCGGGTCCAACCAAGCCAAAACCTATAAGAATATGTATTATGCGCTCAGGTGCATCTTATGTACTTCGTGGATAAATCCAGGTTTATCCTAGTAATCACCTACAATATATGATACACAACCAAAATTACTAGTTCATGATCTCGAGCAATAAACCCACCAACATTACCATCACATTCACCGTTAAAATATCAACCAAAAGTAAGCATTAAAAAAAAATCAAAAAAATATACATTATGCACTCAGGTGAATCTTGTGTATTTCGTGGATAAATCTAGGTTTAATATAGTAATCACCTACAATTTATGATACATAATTAAAATCTTGGCGAGATTGGGGTATACCCAGATTAATTGGGGTATACCCAATTTTAAGTGGACTCTTTTTTAAGGGCAAAGGGGGAGGCCTAATGGGTAAAGTTACAAAACTACCATTTACCATTATAATTCTAATTACCCTAAATCAGTTTTCATTCTCTTCATTTCATCTCCTTCTCTTATTCTTCTCCTCCTCAAACACATTACCGGCTCCTCCACCCCCCACCACCGAAACTCGTCGATTAATTCGTCGTAATCGTCGATTCAAAAGTTCCGATTAATCTTCAAAAATGGATCCGCCACGACCTAGGAAAAGTCATATGAAAGAAGCTAATCGAAAACCCAATGAGTATAACCCTGGAATTGCAAGTTTGGTTCAAAAGAAAGTGAAGAAAAAAACGGTTGAAGAAGAAGAATTCGTAGCCGCTGAAACACGAGAAATGGTTCGATTAAGAAAGTAAGGGCATACTTAAACTCACTCTAGTACTTC
Organism: Papaver armeniacum; assembly: GCA_023531295.1. Classification (NCBI taxonomy): domain Eukaryota; kingdom Viridiplantae; phylum Streptophyta; class Magnoliopsida; order Ranunculales; family Papaveraceae; genus Papaver; species Papaver armeniacum. The sequence continues at coordinate 132,606 of JAJJWW010009233.1, forward strand.
AATTTCATGTTTGCATGTCAAATTAGGTCAGAAAAATCGAAATTGTGAATTGGCAGTTGCGACGCCGACAAGGTATTATGTTATCGACCTTGCCGACTTTTCATATTTAGGGTTTGGCCGGCAGGCTCTTAGGTTGAAGATCTTAGGCATTTGTTGACTACCCATGCTCGGTACTTGCGGGGTCGAATGTTATTCAAACTAAGACCCTGTCGGCGTCAGTTTTTTTGTTAGCCGGGTTGGTTATAAATTTTTACCTTGCCGGCTGTATTTCAAGTTTTTTGTGTATCCTGATGCTTTGAATTTTAAAGTCGGAATGGTATTTGGATAAAACTATGTCGGCTGTTTATTAGCCGACAATGTGTTGGTAATAGACCTTGCCGACTGGTTTTGTGGAAAATCCTTGTATCTAATTGTTTATGGGTGAAAACTATTTCTGCCGGTTTTGGTAATTTGGGGTGTGTGGATGAGAAATGAGTCTAAACCTTAAACAAATGCACTACGCGGTGAGTGCTTGTAGATTCGAGAGATCAACTACGTGCAAGTCCGGCCTAAACCAAGAAATGGCCATTCCAGACTTGTTTCGGTCACAAAGTGAAGGAGATGGGGTTGATCTTAGGGAGGGAAGCGAAGAAGGTGTTGAGATTGTGAAGGTGTTGGCTTGCTTATGACTTGTAACAGAAAGGTGAGCAGGCTTACGATTTATGCAAGCAGGCTCTGGGTGTTTGAATACGTTTTTGTATTAACACTTGATTTCTGTCTCGTCTGGACTTGTGTTGTTTTTCTCCTTGTCCCTTGAAAAATAGGGAGGAGAACCTATTTATACAAGTCATTTGAGCCTTATTCACGTCTCTCGTGGGAAGTGGAGGAAGTGGAGTGATGGAGTAGTGGAGTTGTGTGTTGGTGTTACACGACCAGTCTTGCCCACTTCTCCTGTCATCTCTAACCGTCCATGACTTCCTAACACGTTCTTGTGATGGCGCATTGCACGCCGCATCATTTGTAAACCATCAGACCAATACCCCAGTATGTATCCCCCAGTTTGTGACATGATTGATGTATGGAATGTGTGGATCGTGGGACCCACAAAAGGTAGCATGTAATGCTAAATTGAATAACTGCGTTATTCAGGAAGTCGATACTTGTGAAGTATCGTGTGTATTTTATGCAGGTACTGTATCATGGTGTGGTAAATTGACGGGCGGTGATCACCAAGACGCCTTACTGACCAATTAACTCCTGATCAGGGCTGTATAACCAAGCCGGTAAAGTTGGACGGACGAGATGATATTTGAGACACTCATCTGCGACCGTTGATGGAATTAGGGTTTTGAAGAGGTGCGCAGGCATCACTCTTCATCTTGGTCGAAACCAAGCATGGGAAGTATTTTGGAAAGGACCGACCGGGCATGCGTGTAGACAACATGCCGGTGTACACATCCGTACCTCACTGTCCCATGAAGGTGCGATCTAGGCCACTCAATTTGACCGGTAAAGAGGAGTGGTTGAGATCGATTTTGTAACAGAAATCTGATGCCGCAAAAGCCGCACATCGTGCCAACTTCGGGCGCGCGCTTCAAGGCAACCAAGATTGGTCGGTCTTGCCCAATCCGTCCGGCGTGTAAGTGGTAGGCTAGTATTCACGTCTATACCTGACTGTCCCATGAAAACGTGATCTAATCCACTCAAATCGTCCGGTGAAGTTGAGTGGTCGAGATCAGTTTGCAATTTGGGAAGTGTGACCACGCAAGTTTGGATGCGCGTTTTGGGATAGCCAGGCATGATATGCCTTGGCCGATCAGGTGAGGGGATAGACGGGCCCACGGTGGTCATCTTTGGTATGACAGGACTGCTTAATCTAATCAGGACCCTCCATTCGTGCCGGAGAAGATGGACGCTCGTGATGCTCAAAACCCTAATTTTGGGTTTCACGGCCGTGCGTCATGCTCTGTTCGGGCGCACGCATTGGGATGACCAACCATGGTTGGTCTTGACCGGTGGTCGAGGTATGTAGGCGGGCCCACGGTGATTGTGTTGACATGCTCTGGGCCCTTTGAATCTACATCTACGCCCTCCATCTATACTGCGAAGATGGATGGTTGAGCTTGTTTTGCGACACATGTAATATGCCGCAAACCCTAATTTAGGGTTTTAGTCCATACGCTCTGGTTTGGACGTTTTGGCAAGCTATGCCAATATTTTGGGGGGAGGCCGACCATGCGGGGTCCGCGTTGGTTCGGCGAGTGAATATTCCATACCTGCTTGGGGGTTATGGAATTGATCCGGGCCATCCAATCATCTTTGGTGAGGTTGGATAAACGAGATCATATCGGCCCGATACGGACAGTCCGGATGCTCAATCGGGCTAGTATAACACACCGAGAGTTCTCAATCGGGCTAGTATAACACACCGAGAGTTGCAGCCTGTACGGGTATTTCGTACATGCTTTCATTATAATGCTTGGAGGTTCGTGTTGCTCTGCTGCACTGATAATGAGTACAGGAAATACAAGGCTGCTCACGCATTAATTAATAATGCTATAAATTCACAGGGTATATGGGATTGTTGCTACATGCTCCAACCTGGATGAATTTCGTGTATTTAATTCACAGAATGGGATTGTTGCCACATGCTCCATTCTAGGTGAATTAGTAAAGTGAAGAAGTATTCAACACTTATTAATGGCTTTATCTTTTACAAGATGTTAGCGCATAATTTTCTGGTTTTTTACAATTTTAACCTTAAATGAAAATCCACCATCAACACTAATGTGTTCATATTTGTTATAAACCTGCAGGTTATGTGAATAATACCCTGCCGGGCGCTGTTTAGCCGACATGCATTATTTAGTCGACCTTTTCGACGTTTGTGTAGCCGGCAAGGTTGTATTTGTCGACCCTGCCGACTTATTTTTTTTTTTCTTAATCGTTCTTGTTCATGTTGCAAAAGGCAAAGAAGAAAGCAGCTCTGAAAGCTCTTAGTCCTCCTTCAAGACCTCCTCGTGTTGGTGAAAAACTCTTGACTTCAACACATCGAGGGGCATACGTTGCGTTCGGGAACGCTTTTGATCCGTGTACCGAATGATTCTGAACCACCATCGGAACCTAGTGATTCAGACGAGACTCCAGATGAAGACCAATCAATTTCATCTGGTAGAAGAGGTGATGATGATGATGTTGATGAAAGCACTCCGGCTGCTGGAGGAGGTAACAATGATGATGATGATGGTGATCAAGACATGCCTAATGTTGGAGGAGGTGATGATGATGATGATGGTAATGGAGATAAAGATAAGGATATCGAAGATGAAATTGTTGAAGAGGCAGTGGAACAAGAAGAAGATGGAGAACAAACTCTAGATATTGTTCAACATATCGAAGCTTAAACTTCAACTAAAACCGGAAAGAAGAAGAGGGTGATTACTAAACCAGCTAATTCCCACATGCCCCCCGTCACTTGATGGATATACTGAAAAAAAAAAGGTAGAGATGGTGGAAATGTTCTTTTTGGATACAAAGACTCATGGGCATGTGCGATCCATAATACTATCATAAGTAATCTCAATCCGTCTTTGTTTTTTATTCAAGTGTGTATCTATCTTAAATTTGCGTCAAGTGTTTGTATTTCTTTTCATTTTGTTTTTTTGGTATTTAGGATCACAAGCATGCCGTCCGTCTCATGAGGCGCCAAGCTTCATGTTCAGTGACTAAGACTTGGGATCTTAAGGATGAATGTGAGGAGGTGAAAGTGATTGTCAAAAACTCCGGGTTGTGGCATACGGTAGATAGTTCGAATATTGAGCATGATAGAGTTACCGTATCTTCATTCTGTGAGAGGTTCTACGGAGAGACTGATACAATGTTATTCCCATTCGGTGAGATGGCGATAACTCCCGATGATGCTCATCAAATTCTAGGCCTCGGGGTTGAGGGAAAAGTAGTCAGTGAGGGCTTCAATAATGATTTTTCTTTCAAGGATATTTACAAATTGATCCAGAAATTATTCGGTTGGAATCAGACTGAGACAGAGTCTATGCTTGAGAAGAAAGATGGTCGTCTAACCAAGAAGTTTAATTTGAAGCAGTTGAGGGACACATTTTCTGGGACCAAGAAAATCTTTGATAAGGAAGGAAGGGTGAACCCGGTGCGAATCAATGCTACCGCGTCGGCTTATTTGCTATACGTCCTGGGCAAATGTATCTTCCCCGACAGTTCCGGAAGCTTGGTCGACGCTAGTTATATGCAACTATTGGATCCCTTAGATAAGATGTGTGAGTATTCTTGGGGTACTGCGGTGGTCACCTTCTTGAACAATGAGTTGACAAAGGGTTCTAGGGCACTCACTGCGCAAGTTAACGAAATATATTTCTCTTCCAGGTAATTTTATTGTCTAAATCATTTATATTTGCAAAATTCTCGTAAGATAAGATTCTTACTAAACTTTTTTTTTGCATAGGTTTAGATATATGAGCACTTCCCTTCTTTGGTGAAAGCCAACTCTTACATCAAAGTGGATGCGAATGTTGCGGTTGATAAGCCAAGAGCGCAAAGGTACAGTTTTAAGGGTACTCAGGATAAGGAAATGCCACAAAATCTTATCAAACTCCGAATCGCCATCGACAAATTGACTGCGGATGATGTGATATTTGATCCATATCGAGATGCTAGAAATCAAGGTTTAATCCAAAGGAGAGATGAAGTTGCATTATACTATCGACCCTTGTTGTTGTGCTCCGGTGGATATTCAATGTACGATCCACATCGGGTAATGCGACAATTGGGTTACGTCCAAGAAGAACCTCATTTCGATGAAGAAAAGTCGTTCTTTACTGTGTCAAGGGCTGATTGCACCACGTCCCAAAAAACTATTAACGTCTCTTACGCTCCAGCGCCAGTTCCAGAACATTGGGACGATAAACGTGGCCGTAAAATCGATGTGAGTCTTTTGGACGAGGTGACCACCGGTCATGAAGCTAGTGAGAAATACATGACGTGGTACTTGGGTTGGGCTCGTCCTACTGTGATTAGGGAAATGACTCATGAAGAATTGGCTCGTAAGAGGAAGACCCAACAACAAGTCTTAAGTTCTTTGTAAGTATTTTAGAGTTGCTCTTAATGTTTTAAGATTACATTATCGAATCATTCTATTAATTGTTTGTTGTTTAATTGAAAATAGAAGGAGCATTTGAAGACCTTTGTGAAGGTGTTGTGTTAATCGAAAGACAGAGGGGAGCCTTTGTCGATTGAAGAGCAAAGCAAACACATTGACTATGCTTGCAATATTGACAATGAGGATGCCTTTGAAATGTTCAAGCAAGCTGATGATGAAGTAAAGAGGGAAGAAAAAGCCAGGAGGGGAGCACAAGCCAAGATGAATGCTGACAAAAAGAGGGCTCGTAGTGGTCGTGGTGGTTAAGGTTGTAGTAGTGGTGGTGTTCCTAAACGGGGTCGGGGTCGGGGTCGTGGTCGTGGTCGTGAATGAATGCATTCTCTAGTTTATTTCTTTATGTTGTATTGGACAAATGTTAAGGTTAACGGTTAATTTTTTTTTTTTAAGGTTTATGGGACATGTTTTCGTATTATTGACAACAAGTGTTGGATTTCTAGTTGTTGAATGAATGGTTTGTTTAGCTATGTAAAGTTTTAATACTTATACTGGAATGCTTTTTTTAAGTTACAGTGCCGACCACACCAGGGCCGGCAAGGTTTTGAAGTGTCAGACCGCCGGCCCTGACACCAGAAATTATTTGCATACCAGGGTCGGCAGGGTAATCAGATCAAAACCTAGTCGGCTGTTAAGAAGCCGGCAGGGTATTATATTATCGACCCTGCCGGCTATGTGTTGCAGCAAATACCTTCTCCTGATGCCTAAAATCATCATAAAGTTGGCATGGTTAAAATTATGTTCCTTGCCGACCTCATCACAACCGGCACTCCAGTGACCAAATACCATTCTGATGGTTAAATAGAAAATTGCATGAACTCCTGATGCCTAAAAGTCATAAGGTCGGCATGGTAAGAAAATTTAGACCTTGACGGCCATATCATAGCCGGCATGGTAATGACCAAATACATTTCCGGCGGATACACGGAAGAAAATGTTCTCCTGATGCTTAAAATCAGCATAAGGTCGGCATGGTAACAAAATTTCCATCCTGCTGGCCGGACTTAGTCGGCATACTGGGGAAAACAAACCGTGCTGGCAATTTTAAAATTCAAATTTTTGAAAGTACAATTGCATTGATTGACTTGTACTTATGCACTATAACGGCCAAATTTGGGCACCATCCTATAAATACACTACTTATCTCTACAAAACAACACACAACTATTTGCATATACTGTCCAAAGCTCATATCATCATACACTCCATCTAGCTCACCCAATAGCTCTCTACATACAAGAAATGACATCATTTGATTCAAACGAAGATTTGGCAATCACCAAAGCATGGTACGCGGAAACTCGAGTTAGACGTCAATCCTCCGTAAGGGTGGATTAAAGTAACCTTTGGGCTAGGGTACACAACAAATTTAGCCAAGAATTTGGAAATTCTAATGGAAGAAGTGTTCAACAAGTCCATGATAGGCACCTAGTCATCGAAAATGCGATACTTGCTTATTTAGCTATCCAAAAACCAATTTTCAACGCTCCCCACTTTAACTTGTCCATTGAACAATTTGTAAGTTTTTTTGTGGTTTATTTTACGTGATCAATGTTGTTTGATCTTCCTACTAAACACCACTAACAAAGTAAGTTTGTGTTATGTTTTTGTAGCATGAAGTCGCCAAAGCGAGCTACTTGGAGGAAAAGGGGAAGCATTCGCATTCTATGCAAGCTATCAATTCATGGAATCCAAAATCCCGGAGTATGCCCCGGAGATGATGGAGGGTGTATCGTCCTCGGACGAAGATTGAGGCTTTAGAAGTTTTTGTATAGGTTTTGTGGGTAGACCTCTATGTAAACCCTCATGAGACTATAACTCGTTCACTAGGGTCGCCTAGGGGTTCAAAGGCTTGATGCACATGCTAAGTGCATTCGTTTTTCCGTCGACAAGTATTTAGGTTTTATGTTTCAATCAATGTAGTAACCAAAATTGCATGAATAAAGTGAATTACATCTTCCCATTTTCTGTTTTCTGTTTGGTATAAGTACATGCCGGCAAGGTTACAAATCCTTAGCATGCCGACTACATGTCAGCCGGCAGTGTTAAAAATTATGTGCATGTCGACCATATGATAGCTGGCATTGTAGGAAATATTTACATATCGACCGTAAAATTGTTGGCCCAAGATAGTCGGCGTAATCTTCATTCAAAGACCATTCCGGTCTAAAAAGGGTTGGCGTGTTATTCATCCGCGGACCATGCCGGCTAACCTTAGTCGACCAAGCCGGCGGATCTTAGTCGGCACCTTATTCAAACCTGGACCTTGCCGACCATTCATATTTTCAAAACTAAATTTTTTGATCGAAATCGAACTCATAAGACATATAAAAGGTTTAATCTACTGAATTCATAATTTCAAAATTTTAATATAAACTCAATTAATTGACCTAATCAGAATTTTTAGTGTTAATTAAACAAGGGCATATTAGCCATTTAGAAAATACAAGGTTAAGGGGTGGCTTCTTTTACTTCAAAATGTCTTGGGTTTTGTCTCATTAGGTATACCCAAATTAATTTGGGTATACCCCAATCAAGCCAGGATTAAAATCACTAAAACCTGCAATTGGAATGCAAATCTAACCTTCAATAAATATTCTTCGCCGTTCAACTGTCTTAGGATTTCTAGAATTCATCTTCAATTACCTTATAAAACTCATTGACCTAATATCAACTCAACCCAAATTTCATATGTTATTCTCGTTGTACAGCATTAGAACTCCATTTAACCCTTTGTGTTCACATCCACGATTCTACGACATCAGCAATTGGTCCATTTGTACCGTGAAAGCTTGGAAGACAACCATCTCTTTTACCTCTCAAATTGAACCCAATTCCTTCTCAATCGAGTACCACAAGATGCAATTTCAACCCTATCTTGGATTGCATACAAATCCCCCAAAACAATCGATGTCAAAACCCCCAATTTGAACTCAATTTCAATTAAAGTGAAGAACCCCAATCTGTTGCTGTAAACATCTTCATTCAAGTCTCAATAACAGCCATACTACTACCACTAACAGCACTCTCAATCCTTGATACACAGCCAAGTTTATTCATGGCAACAACACATGCAGTCTTCAATCTCTACCAGCTTCAGCTTCTGATTTAGGAAGAATAGATCGAACTCAGTTCAAGGAAGGTAAACCAAACTTTCATTGCAAAAATTATTGCATTACTGAACATTTCCCTCACATAAAAAAAAAAAAAACTATCGATCCATCTGTATCTCGGTTTGAAGATGGCAGCTTGAAGAATAATGAGTCTCGAATCCCGTATTTTTCTCGTGATTAATTTTCGAATCGATTATAAAAGGAGGATGGGTATACATGCAACTTAAAATCAAATATTGTACTTTTAGTTTGGGAGAATACCCAAAAATGATATTAGACCCATTAAAATAATTTCTTTATTTTTTGGACCATAATAATATCTTGCTTGTCCTATACACCCTGGAATCCAAATCCAAGAGTTAACTTACCAATTATGTGGATTAAAATCAAACTCTAATGGTCACCGATTCATCATTTGCGCGTGCGTCAAAATGTGACACACGGATGAAACAGGTACTGCTTGTGCACTTTAGGTTAAAAGTTCTTAAATCTTAACCTCTAATATTACGAAGATACCGATTCATCATTTGCGCGTGCGTCAAAATGGAGCATTTTATGTTTCTTTAGAATGTTTTTAATCTAGGAATGTCCTACAAAATATGGACGTTTTTAGTTGTTTCCGTATTTAGTTTAGGGTTTCTTTCTGTAAGGGTCATCTTTCTAGTATAAATAGATTATTAGGTTTTCTTTAGGAGGTAGACGTTGATTATATATTTTATTAATCTTTAATCTGCGGATTATAGAAGAGTAATGGGTTTTTAACCTAGACTCAATTATCTACGTTCTTATTGTTATCAATCCTATGTTCAATTCAATGATCTTTGTTCTACTTGCCTTAATTTTTATGGTTTTAGATTCTAGAACTGCATCAGTTGGCGCTAGAAACAAAACACACCAGCAAACCCTAGTTTCTACAATGGTAGGTAGAGATAGAGGCGGTAGTAGAGGTATTGGATACATAGATTCTACTGATTCAAGAACCTTGATTGAGGACATGTTGCGACTGAAGTTGTTGCGACAGGGACGTGCGAAAGCTCGCATGGAGATACCGGAGAGCCGACGCAAGCCTTTAAATTCACCGGAAGGAGTTTCTGAAGAAGATGAACACACAAAGATCGATGAGAATCGTCGTTATGTTGTTCATGAGAATACAGTATTCTCAAAACACACCCCTTTGTATTCACCGGAAGGAGGATCAGAGGATGACCAACACGCGTATAATGAAAATACTTTTCATAACCGCGTTGTTCATGAATCACATCATGGAAGGTTAGAAAACAGACTAATCAAAACCTTTGACTTGAACACCAGACGGTGAAAGTTGAAGTGGATGATATGTACGGAAGAATACATCTTTGAAGATTTCCTAGATTGGGAGGCCAAAGCATAGAGAAATATTTTGAAGCCTAAGCTGGTGAAGTGAAGTTTTTCAAATTAAAGTTGAAGGGTTCGGCACTACAGTGGTGGAAACGGCTACAAGAAACGTACGAGGCACAGAAAGAATAAAATCAACACTTGGGATCACATGAAACAGAAGTTGCGCAAACAATTTTCGCCACCAGTTACACGGTGGTGATGTATAAGAAGTTTCACTTGCGACAACGTGACCTTAGTATGAGCACAAAAGCGCGTGACACATCAACAGTTTGCTCGGATTACAAGTGGATTGTGCGAGAAACGAGTCGGTTGTACACCCGAAGATGTTCTTGATGAAAACACGTTGGGGGAGCTGGAATATGATGAACTTATCAGCGAAGAGGTGGAATATGATGAATTTGTCGGTGAAGAGCTGAAATATGACGAGTTTGTCAGTGAAGAGCCAACATATGATGAATTTAAGAGTGATGAGAAAGTCATGGTTGATTGGGAATTACCACCAGTCTATGACTGTGATAGTTACCCAGAAGTTGAAGAACAAGTTTTGTTTACTTCTGCTGGTGTTGTTCCTTTTATCCAAGAAGACAGTCCAGAGATTGAAGAGGAAGTTATGCTTACAAAGGGTCCTGTTGATACTCTTATCGAGCGACAAGCATTGTAAGTATGCCGATGAAACCGATATCATATTGTTTACAATAATCAGTCTTTGCATCCAGTAGACAGTTGTAATTCGGAATCTGATTCTTATGAAGAAGAGTTTAATCATAAAGGAACTTGTAGAGAGAATTCTACCGGTAAAATTCGTGGGCGAATTTTTTCTAACAAGAGGAGGAGTATGATGATGGAAGAAGTATCAAACATAGCAAGTATTCCAAAACTATATTATGATAATGAAACTCAAGTTCCACATATGGCAGAAGCTATGAGTTCTGACTTGTATGTGAAAAAGTGCATTCATAAGGAAACTTGGGCAGAAAACTATAAAAGTAATAGCCTCCAGTGCCTTCTCTTTGTGTATTGCAAACTTGGGCAGAAATTACAAGGAAAAGAAAGGAGAATTTGGTTGGTTGCTTGGCAGGGTTTAATGGCTAGCTTGGAGACGTTATTTTCTGAAACTGGCGATGGGGATCAAGTCGAGGCGTCGCTCAATATTGGCGTGACTGTTGTGTTCGATAGTGGGAAAGTAGCAAAGATATCTTATGATACGTTGGACACCATTTCATGTTTATTGCGTCTTAGGATCTCTAAGGCTACGAGTTTTGTTTTTGATCGTGGGAAGTCAGCTGGATATTACACAAGGGTACTGGAGAATTAGCTCGAGACAACTGTTCCCGCGATGTTTTAGAAATTAAGAAGACTTGCTCGTCGGAGTCGAGCTTTTTTTCAAACTGGGGTGATTGATGCAGGAGCATTTTATGTCTCTTTAAGAATGTTTTTAATCTAGGAATGTCCTACAAAATATGGACGTTTTTAGTTGTTTCCGTATTTAGTTTAGGGTTTCTTTCTGTAAGGGTCATCTTTCTAGTATAAATAGACTATTAGGTTTCTTTAGGAGGCAGACTTTGATTATATATTTTATTAAGCTTTAATCTGCGGATTATAGAAGAGTAATGGGTTTTTAACCTAGACTCAATTATCTACGTTCTTATTGTTATCAATCCTATGTTCAATTCAATGATCTTTGTTCTACTTGCCCTAATTTATGGTTTTAGATTCTAGAACTGCATCAGATACTCACGGTGCGTCGACCCACGTCTCATTCTCCATCCTATAACTATAAAGCAGTAAGCTTGCCATCTAAAAGAAAACTAGCTACGCTTAGGGAAAAAAACTAGCTAGTTTCATGTAAACCACAACGAATGATCAGGCTCTTGGACTAATTTATAATTGGAAAGTTATTTAGCCGTCCAAAGCTGGGGATCCCGATAAAATTATAGGAGACTAAATGGTGAATAGAATAGATATGTAGCTGTTTTCCAAGCTCTCATCAAGGTTGCTTCGAAAACAATTCAATATCCCTTCAAGTAAAATGATTTTAATTTCATTGGGATCATTAAAATGCTTAAACTAATTCAATTAGAACACAAAAAATTAATAAAAGATTAAATTCATCGTCTTCATTTCGTATTAGTCTTCTTCCTTCTCATACCTTCGATTTCACGATATCTTTTTGGAGAAAAATCCTAAGCCTACGCCGCAGCCTTCGTCTCCCTTTCGTCAACCTTTTGACATCACCATATACTTTTGATCCACAATATTTATACATGTCTGTAACACCCCAATGTACAAATGATTGATCACTGCTGATTTACGAGGAAAGTGATACTACGTAGAAAGAGAGAAAGCGATCAATCGAGGGATGGAGTAGATAGTTGGGTATATATATATATATATATATTGCTCGAATCCTTCGAGAGAGAGAGACATAGACAGTGAGAGATGGCGTCGTCGAATGGAGGAGTACCACCGGGGTTTCGGTTTCATCCAACAGATGAAGAATTACTTCATTACTATTTGAAGAAGAAGGTTTCGTTCGAAAAGTTTGATTTGGAAGTTATTAGAGAAGTTGATTTGAATAAGATGGAACCATGGGACTTACAAGGTAAGAACTCTCGTACTATAGCTTCATGATCAGTAATTATATACTAGGAAACTCCTCTTAATTAAGTTCTTGCTTTGCATGGTTCTGTAATACGTAATCAACCATGCAAAAATCATGCATATGATTCTTGCACCATTGGTGAAGTCGCTTCACTCAAACTTTTTCTTTATTTCTTGTTGTGTGCCCATCATCTTTATCAATTGTGCTAGCAATTTCTGAAAACTCGTTATGAACTTTTTATGACCAAAAACAAATCAATATTGATCAATAGTAATTGGTCTTACTACTAGTAATTTGAGTGTTAAAGAGTCGTTTGTATTTTGATAAGGTATCTCTAATCCTTCAAGTGTTTATTCTGTCAGAGAATTCTCATCAAGAAAAGAGAATCCTTGTGTCAGAGAATAACCAAGACCTAAATGGGAATTTTAGTTCTTCCGGCCGGATCCTGTAGTCCAGGAGCCAAAACACCTAATTAAATCAACATTTGTTGACACGCGTCCTTTACGATAGGACCATTTGACACCATTTTCTAGGTAACCCTAACTAATTCAATAAGAGCCAGTCTTACGGTGGAATCCATCCATCTTCCATTTTCCACGCCACCTCAGCACTTGGAACTGTGGATGGAAGCGCATGTCTAATGATGGAATAGTAGAAACGTTAATTTTAATGGAGCTAAGCTCCATTCTTAATAGCGCTAAAAAAACGCCAATCTGCTCCAATCTTATTAGCGTTTTTTTTCTTAGCCGTTAGATTCTCAACAACTCAGTTTAAATCTACGGATAAAAAAAACGCCAATCTTAATGGAGCTAAGCTCCAATCTTATTAGCGTTTTTTTTCTTAGCCGTTAGATTCTCAACAACTCAGTTTAAATCTACGGATAAAAAAAAACGCCAATCTTAATGAAGCTAAGCTCCAATCTTAATAGCGTTTTACGCTATTCTTATTAGCGTTTCTTGTCCTCTACCGCGCCATTCTTATTGGCGTTCAGCGCTATTGTTATTGGCGTTTTTGATGGATTCCACGCGCCATTCCACCAAACCGTGGAACCTTGCTTGGATTTTGAGTGGAAAACACCAACTTGGAAGCCATTAGACTTGACATTCCATGGATTTTCCACACTTGGAATAGGTTGGATTCCACCATAAGACTTGATCTAAGAGGTTAGCTGTTGAAATTTGAAAATTCAAATGAACACAGTCAACCTAGCTACCATCTAGTCAGAAACCTGTTATTTGAAATCTACAACAGTATTAATTCCTGATCACCTAGGAGGATAACGCGCCGAAGTCTGGAACTCAGGTCCATGTTCGCAAGATGAGTAGGGTAGGGCACTGCATTAGCCTCTGGCGGATGCAGGGGAGAATAGGGGTTCCATAACAGCTAGCAAGTTAGCAGATTTTCACCGTATCAACATTATGACATCTCCTTTACGATGCGGATGTAATTGTTATATCTTGCATTCTTTTATCAATACAATGTGTTAGTTTTATATCTTCATTGGTTAAATTTGTTTATGTCATGCAGAGAGGTGTAGGATAGGTTCAACACCACAGAATGAATGGTACTTCTTCAGTCACAAAGACAGGAAGTATCCAACAGGCTCAAGGACAAACAGAGCAACCAGCGCTGGATTCTGGAAGGCGACCGGGAGAGACAAGTGCATTAGGAACAGCTTCAAGAAGATTGGTATGAGGAAAACCCTAGTTTTTTATCGAGGTCGAGCACCTCATGGCCAAAAGACTGACTGGATCATGCACGAGTACCGGCTCGAAGACATTGATGATGCTCAAGGCAATGTTAGTGTAAGTAGTTTCAACACCTGATAATTACGTATATGATTGATTCCCTATCTGTACCTTCATATATACAGTATATAGTTTAGTCCCTATCATGCATATTTAATCACCTTTAGCCAAATCTATCCAATGAATTCAAGCCTTATACAACTCAAAAGCTAAAGCCAACCCCTATGGTAAAGTTAAGCCTTTGTGCAGTAAAAGCAGTGGTAAGTCATCATGTATCTACACTCATGCATGATCAGTTATAAATAAAGTCAATTGCATCCGAGTCCACGGATTAAAGTGGGGTCAGAAGGCGGAGACATGGAAGGCATTTCTGGTTTATAGTCTCTACTAACACAAATACACAATATGATTCCCAAAAGCAATATGTATAGATAGAATTACAGATGAGTAATCTGAGCATATGATAATTGATATGTGGTTTTATCACTGCTTCGTGCTCGCATCTTAGTTTGCTTTTTTTCAATTGGTTCCTCATAGTTCATATTTATAGTCTTACTCTTTATTGCTTCTTAGGACCCTCAGTTCAAATCAAATACTAGAATACATCATTAAGTTTTAAAAGCATGCACGTCCCATTACATTCTCTTTAATTTGGAGTTCCTTACCAAACTGCAACAAAATTGGTTGCCCAACATGAAAACACACTATTATGCTTGGTCTAGTCTAGTTCCTAGCAAGGAGCACCAAATTGATTTCCTCAAGATCAATTAATGAGAGAACCATAAAATGCCCAAATTAACGAGAGTTTAAGTAATCATCAAGTAAAAAACTTAAACTAATTAAACAAGTAGTTTAATAACGTTGACTCTTTGTATGCACGTGATTAGCCATGTGAGAACACGTAAATCCCAAGTTTGACCTAGTTTAGTAAGAATGAAGGTACATATACAAAGTAAAAGGTTCTCTTACATCAAATTAAGTTACTAGTAATTGGTTGGAAGTGAACTAGAAACTAAGCAATGTAGATCTCTTTTGCAATATTGTCTGGTTTTGTTATTGGTTTAGTAAATTAATAATGCACTAGTGCTGCATGTATTTGCCAAGTTATTGTCATGGGATTTGGGCATCGAGATCCCTTTTGTCCCGGGTTAGGTTTCTTCACATCCCACTTATTTTGGTTAACATTAATTGGGATTCGTCTTTCAACCATTTCAAAATGATACATGAGTTTCATGCATCATTGAGGTGTTACATATAGCTACATGAACATCCATGTGCATTTATCCTTAGACCGATGTAGAGTGGCTACCAGAAATATTGAGGCTTGGGAGCATTACTAGCTAGTTGGATATAAGGTATATATAGTTACAAGTTTTAATAACTGGAGTTTATGTTTACGTAGGAAGATGGCTGGGTAGTATGCAGAGTCTTTAAAAAGAAGAATTTGTTCAAGGTAGCAGGAAATGATCATCTACAAGGAGGAGGCAGCAGCAGCAGCATCGGTAATGCAGATCATCAACACCACCACCATTTACTCATGAACAATGCAACCGCAAATAATCAGCAAAGAGCAACCTTGACAGCAAACAACAATACCATTCATAATCACCAGGAATATCTTCGTCGACAACATGGTCATCAGCAAATCAACACAAGTTTCGATCTCTACAAACCTGTTGACCTCGCGTTACATTACTCTCATCTTTCAGCCCCTTCAACTGATCCTCATCACCACCACCACTACATGCAACAACAACAAACTAATACTGATCATGACCTTCTTCAAATTCAACAACCAATAGGCGGGGGATCATACCATGATTATAACACTGCTAATCCTGCAATGCTCAAACAACTTTTGTCGAATCAGAGAGATTGTGACAGCGGGGGTGATAGTTTAGTAGTTGCTACAGGGCAAGTACATGAATATCCACCAAATGCAGCTGTCATTGAAATGGGCTTAGATATAGTCGGAACGACAACTACGTCATGTGAACCGACTGCAACGCAACAGATGATGGGCGGAGGAAGAGATGATGAACACGATCAGCACCCCCATAATCATCAACAAGGGTTGAACGATTGGGCCATGCTTGATCGATTAGTCATGACTAATAACAACACTAATACTACTCATGATATTGGTCAGAATCAAGAAGAATCTTCTTCTTCAAAGGGAGTGGCTAGATTTGGTGATCATCAGGATGAAGTGCATCAACAACAAACAAATGCTTCATCATCATCGACTCAACAAATAAATCCACTCTCACTTCGTGGTGAAATGATGGATTTTTGGGGGTATGGAAAATAACAATGAGAACGATGAGATATTTGCATGCATACATAAGCATTTGATTTATTATTAGCTAATATGTATTTATTTATATATAATAACTATTAAGCTGATGTGATAGTAGATGGACATGAATTGAATTATATTATAGGTTTGTTATTTATGACATTCAAATAATAAGCTAAAGTATGAAGAAAAAAAAATTCCTTGCACAGATGACATGTACCAGATTATACATATGCCAATCTCAATCTGGATGCTAAAAAGGAAATTTTGGCACGCAATAGACCACGAACGATTAGCCTGCTGCCTGGCACTTAGAAATTGAGAAACGTAGCAGAATGGATAATGAGTTTATATGCGACTAGAGATAGCTCCGGTTCTTTATGGGTGTCAAACATACCAAGTCCCTGCTAGGCTAGTGAGTAAACTTTCACCTTCTAGCAGGTTGTAAGGTTAAAAAATACTGTTGTCTGTATACCAAAATACAAATGAGGTATTCCCCTAAGAATACGGAGAGCAAGTTTAATCGAAAATGATATATGTCCACCAGCCCCTTCCCCCACTCCTTTCCACCGCTTATGTGTCGTGCAGGTATTGGTGCAATTCAATTATAATGGGACCCCCTGCTTCTCCATGAGGATCAAAATGGATGCAATCTATGGGCTGGATGAAGCCACCTAGTGGTGGAAGAGAATGGTGGAAAGGGTTGGGGGATATGTAGCAAGGTCGAAGTTTAATATGGGGCTGACACAAGCCTGAGCTGTCAGAGATGCTAATAACTATCATCTTACCAAGTTATATTACGGGTACAAGCCAAACACCACGTTTCTTTGTGTTAAATTATAAATACATGTTAAACAAAAGATGCCTACTCCACTGACACCATGCAACTCAGCCTAAGGGGCCATAGAGTGCAATTAGGTAAAAAAATAAAAATAGCACAGCATGAGTAGTATAATAAAATTCTTACATGGTAATTAACGTCATTTAATTAATAAACCACAGGCAGAATGGGAGAAGTAGATAGTGGTGACTTCTGCGGATGGGATGACGGATAATGATAATTACCATCTAATCTTGATCAGCATCCATCTCCTCCTCCACACCACGAAGATAAAGAACATTATTACACCTGCAAAATTGGCAAGACACTTTCAAATATTAGAGATCCAACTGAACATTACAGCACAAAAACATAATGTCAGAAAATGCATTTACATCTACAGTAAGCCAAAACGACAGATTTCCCCTTTTATTTGGCTTCAAGGAAACCGCTTCCTGCTCTATATGGGTTCATTGACATAGATCTTTCGTCTTACAGTCTATAGTTATTAATTTGTCATTTAAAGGTGTATGTTGTTCAACACATTACAAGGATTGATGCATCCTTCAATTCAGTTCTCTAATAAAGACTTCAAGTATTAGGTTGCAACGACCATCAGTGTTCAAATGACTGTACAAGAGGGTAAATTTTCGACTAATCAAACTTAATCATCCACATAAATAGAATTGATTTTTCAACCGCCTATTTCTGGTGGATCAAGGCTGATGCTCCGGAAGTACAGGTCCTAAAGGTGCTTTGGGTCCTAGATTACACAGTCCACGCATTGGTCTGAGTTCATGTAATGGGTATTTATCGATTAACTAGATTGTAGTAAAGAAAATCCTCAAAACTAAACGTATAACAAAATATAGGGTGAAGTAGTGAACTACATATTAGTTTTAATTCCACTATCCACTCACAGTCAACAATTATCAAAGTGAACCAAAATTCTTGGGACAGTCACAGTTCAGGCAATTACAGATAGTTTAAATCATATAAGAGTGTAAATACAAAAACTGGTCAGTGTTTTGATGTTACCCATATAACAAAAAACCAATTTGCAGCTAATTGAAGCATTACCTGATGAGAATTTCTCCAAGATTTCCAGTAAATTGTCCATCAATGTACTCTTCAGTGTTAGCAAGCTGCAATGAAGTAGGCAGTACACACACGGTTATTGAAACAAACACAAAAGTAGTTAACCTCATTGCCTCAAACATCAGAACAAAGAAAACCAAAATAGCATAAGTTAACTAATAATGAAAAAATTTCAAAAAAATTTCAAATTTGTTACCTGTAAATTCATATATGAATCAACCGACACAAGAAAACCTGAAAAAATCAGTACAAAACATATTAAGTTACAACAACAATTCTCTCAAAATATAAAACATAAATTATATGGGGACCGAGATATAAATTCACAAAAAGAATCAAAACACTGTGAAAATTAGAAGAGAAGTACCTTTGTACTCCATACCCCACTTGAGCTTCACCATGACAGGGCTCCCAGTGAGACTATTCAAAAAAGGTTTTGGATTAACAGGTACACTCTGTACATAACAACAAACAATAAATTCCCAATTAGGGTCTTTCAAATTAATCTCTTATAACAAAGATCCCAAGTTAGGGTTTTCAAATTAGACTCTTGTAGAAAACTCCCTGCACATAACAAAAATCCTCGATTTGAATGATCTTAATCTCTGGAAAACATTCCGTAAACTAAGTTTAAACTAGTAGAAGATGAAAATCACTGTTGGGAGGGTACCGGGAACAACAACATAGGAAAACCTTAAAACTCAATGTATTACAGAATCCAAGTAATAAACCAACGAAACGATACAAAAAAAAATCGCCACATGAAGAGAGATACTTACCGCCATTGATTGGAACTAGCTGGATGAACTCTGCACTTCTGCGAGGAGTGTTGCGCCTTCTTCAGAATGGGAGATTGAGAGGTTAGGGTTTTAAGGAAGGAGAAGTCAGTTTTGAATCTTTTGATAGTCGATTGGTTTTGAGACCTAGCAGTGACCTCCTTTATTTATGTGGGAAGTCAGAAATCGGTCAGGAAAAATACAGCCCGGTCAACCGTAAGTCTTGACTGAATTTAGAGGAAGAGGGATGGCAATGGGGCGGGGACCTTGAATCCCATCCCCTACCCCGTTCAGAAAATCAAAACCCATCCCCTACCCGTTCCCCGTAAGAATGGGGCGGGGATGGGTATGGAGAATCCCCGTAGGGGATGGGTTCCCCATGGGTTACCCTAACACTACAATAAATATTTAGAATTTATAAATAATAATAATTTAAAAATAATTATAATGTTCCAAACAATAATAATAACCTATGCAGTGCATTTTAAAATTTTAAGTTTATCATAACCAACTAAAACTGAAAAATAAAGGAAACAATTGACCCACAATTAAGAATTATGGTTCTTTTTACTTCATAGTTCCTCATTATTAACCATCTTCCTCCATGTTAATCATCTCATCACGGTCTTCTTCATTGTCTTCCCAAAAAGTTCCACGTTCTGATTTTAATCCACCTACTAAATATAAAGAAAATGTATCATATATAACCGTAAATAAGTATTTAAATGTAAAAATTGATTTAATACAACAAATATTCTTTTACCTTTCATCTTATCCCACAGCCAATCTTGAGTGCAAATCAAATATGGGGCGGGTATGGGGCGGGGACCTTGAATCCCATCCCCGCATCATTAATTTCGGGGATTCCCCGTACCCCGCCCCGTTCCCCATTTATACGGGTAAAACCCTAACCCATAGGGGCGGGTCCCCACGGGGATGGGTTTGGGTGGGGCAAATTGCCATCCCTAAGGAAGTCACACTTTGCTTTGTTTTGGACTGAATCCGAACCATCCTCTTTTGAACTAAATCGAACCATCCTCATTTTAGTTTCACAAGAACCACCCTTTTTGAGGTACCCTAGATGACCCTAGTTGTTGTTTTTTTTTTCAAATTTATTAAAAGCAAAAGATCATACACAAAATTACAAGGTATGAAACCAAAAAAGAGAGCGCAAGAGACTCCCCAAAACTAGAAACCCACCTTATTTGAAACTGAAAAAGTGGGGTATAAGAGCGTCCACAATGGAGCGGCCAAAACCAAAGAGCGAAAACTAAAAAATTTGGTATTTTTTAGTTTATAATCAGTGTTAAACACTGCGGGGGACGACCAAATTATACTCAAGCGCACGTATAATCTACGCCTGAAACGGAACGATCATATAATTTGTGCCTCACTCACAGACGAAGATTACAGCTACGCCTAAGCCAGACGCGCATATCATGTACCGGTGTTGGAGGGGGTGCCCATATCATAATCGAGTTAGTTATTAGTTTAATTGTTAGTACCACTTGGCTTTTATCAATTGTAAGGGTGCCTAAATAGTTTCCATTCTCCTAACCTAGCTATATAAGGCTAGTGAATCTGTGTAAGAGGGATTATCCAATTTTATGAATTAATGAAATATAGTTTAGTTTATCTTTCTTCCTCCTCTTAGGCTGGTTCTATGAATCAAATTTCTTCTTTTCTAGGCTTGATTCTTAAAATCAAAGAGGTTATTATCAAATCCTGAATTCGATCTTGTTAGGTACATCTAGGTACATAACAATTGGTATCAGATTCGTTTCGATCCATATGGGATAATTCGTATCTAGTTACGGCGAAAGCTGAAGCTTACCTCTATTTCCTCGATGTCAAGAGAAGGTATAATGAGCTGCTTAACGATGAACCTTCACCAGGTCGAAATTACCATCTTTCGCAATTAGAGTCTCTAATCCACTTCGCCAAGCTTAGGTGGGAATCAATTTACATACCACCATTAGCAGACCAATTCGTTCATCGAGTTGTGAATACGGAAGCTACACAGAAGGAGGAGGTTTTAATTGAAGAATTGGTACCTGATATCAGTCAAGATCATACTCAAATTTCTCTTCCTGATGCTACTTCAGATTCAAATCTAGATTCCTGTTCAATTTCTGGATCTAACACCGATTCAGATGAGGGTTGTGATGGGTTTTTAAGATCGACATCAAACATTAAAGACTCTGCTATTTCAATTGTTAATTTCACGGTTTCTCCATCCGAGGAAATCGGCTTAATTCCTACTGATGTTGATGAAGAAAAGGATTCTCTCGAATTGGAGTTGATTCCTCCCTTTTTCTTCATTGAAAACGATGACGCCGATGTGCTTCCTGGTGCGAGCTTACCATTTGTAGCA
The DNA here is from genome assembly GCA_023531295.1 of Papaver armeniacum. Classification (NCBI taxonomy): domain Eukaryota; kingdom Viridiplantae; phylum Streptophyta; class Magnoliopsida; order Ranunculales; family Papaveraceae; genus Papaver; species Papaver armeniacum. The sequence continues at coordinate 153,974 of JAJJWW010009233.1, forward strand.
AATTCAAAATTAGAGATCAATGGCTACTCTGAGTTATCTCCAGTTGCATTTGACAGAATGAAAGACGTAGAGATGCAGTTTTGCGTCAATTTTTTTGAGAAGAATTCTGATATTTCTGACAACTTGATGGAGTTATTCTTTCTTCACAACAAGTTACTTCGTCTGTATTGTTGTTCTTTTCTCCTTGATATCACTTGTTCGTTATTTGATCGAGGTAAGCTTGCCTTTATTTCATTCACTTCTTATGAGAAATTGATTTTTCAATGGATTTCTAGTATGGGGTACCAATTCGATTTTTGTTCTCTCCATTTGATTGTGACTTTTAGTATTAATAATGTTGCAATTCTGAATGAGAGAAAAATATTTGCTAAAATGTTTGAGAAGGTGAATTGGAATGGTGTTGGGATTGGGATTGATGTTTTCTGGCAGTTCAAGATGGGTGGAGTATTTGATCGTGGCAAAGGGTCAGATAGTATTAAGAGGTTTTTTAGTCATACTGGTAAATATAAATATGGTTTTGTTACATTTCCTCCTTGTGTGATTTTTCTTCCTGGGTCTGCATTACTGGAACAATACAATAGAGAATTGGGTTGTAAGCTGTTTCGTAGTCATGGGTATCCGCCTGCACTTGGGTTTCTAAATTCATTGAGTATTAGAATTGTTTATGTTGTTGCAATTAGTGGTGAACTGAATTTGGATGCTAAATTTTCAGAGGGAAATAAACTTTTGTTTCACTTATTGGCTAGAGTGGTAAGGTTTAACAAAGCACATAAAGGGTATATTCACCTTCTTGGTATGAAGGGAGCAGCAATATTTTTCTTCCAGCCCACATGTGAGCTACTGGAGGTGATTAAAATGGGGGTATATGAATGTCAGAATTTCCCTTTGTGTTACAGCTATATTGCTAAACTCATAATGCTCATCAACATGCTTGCCAGTGATCATGGTGGTGTTAGTTTCTATCTCTATTTTTTTGCTACTCGTTCCTTGTTTGATCGCGGGAAATGGAATAATTGGTGTAGAGTAGTGGCAAATTACAGTAGAAAGTGTGTTAATGCGCTTGTTTTCAAACTGGGATACCCTTGGAAGTTGTTATGGAAGAGCTCGATTACATTTATATTAGTCACAAGGGTTGAGACTGGTGCTGTTTGCAAGTTGCTGGATAAAAAGTTACAGCAGGGTACAGTTTTGTGGCCCAAATTGATATTCCAAGTTACAGGTAATCATGAAGCTGGTATTGCGAGGGAATTATTTGATCAAATCCATCACACTAGTAGCTACAGTTTTAGGGATTCTTTCATCTTCCAGTTGGAAGGTGGTTTACATACATCTTTGAAGGTCTGTGTTGCTGCAAAGAAATCTGATGGGGAGTCACATATTCTCTTAAGGAGACTTACTTGTATGTTTGCGTTTCTTTCAATTAGTACTAGTAAGCTGTGTGATGATTTTTTGAAGCAAGAGACAAGATTTTTCTTGCTTAATCTCAGTTTGTGGTGTATAGCAAGTGGTGATGCTTTCACTTGGGCTTTTAGTTGGCTACCCGAAGGACCTAGCTCTCCATCTTACAGCGGTAATGAATATCGTTCTGGTTGGGAAAAGTTTCTAGTAGAAGTGGTGAAACTCAAAGTGCCTAATGTTGTGATTAATGTGGGTTTATGCTTCTATGGATACTTGAGGTGGAAATTTAGATTAGTTCCACCTGGTTTATGGAATATGGAAAGTGTTAAAATGCAAGTTCAATGGGTTGTCCCTGTTTACATGAGAAGTGGCGACGATAATATTCTCGACCAGGGTTTCCCTAATGCTTCCGTAGTTCTAACTTGTGAATGGTTGAGGGAGAGTCCAGATGCACATGGAGGTGAGACTTCTTCCATGATTGATTTTGTGTCCTTGTGTTATACTCAACGCATATCAAAGTACTGCTATCAACTTTTGTCGCGAGTGTGTCCACCACCAATGGGTTGTACCCGGTTGGAGTTTTTAAGAGGGTTAAGAAAATTTGAAGCAAATGGTGGTACTAATCACCATTATGTACTGATGAGGATCCCCAGTCAGGTTGGAGCTGTTAACGAGTCTGCATCAACATTTCATCTCACTGGAGCTGTGACTTTCATGTTCCTCATAGTATTCCACTTTGTGCTGAGGCTCCAAACTGAAGTTTTACAGGTGCCCATATCTGTATTGATCAGTACTGCAGTTGCGGTGCAGCTACATGAAGCTTGCTGCTATAATATTGGCGCGATAAGTAGGTGGATGTGGGGAAATGCTTAGCAATTCTAGTGTTGACGTCATTGCTGAACACACTGGAAGCAGTGCCCATATTGTGGTCTTCAGGACTGCGCTAAGCGTGCATACCATGCATCAATTGTGCAGATGATAGAGTCACTTAGAAACAGTTGCTTGTTGGTGACAGTTGGCATAAGATAGTCAAGTTCAAGGGCCCATAAGAGTATTCAGCGGTGACTGTTGCTTGTTGGACCTGGGCTTGGAGTGTGTGACTATTGGGCTTCTCATGTGTTTAGAAAGATCTACCACTACTATGTCATGTACCGGTGTTGGAGGGGGTGCTCGTCTACAGACCATAATCCTTACTCCTCCTGCATTACTCCTGCAGTTGTCACAAGCGGCTACCTTCACAAAGTTAATTTGCGCGACTCTCATCCTTGAGGACAAGGATGCTTTCAAGGGGAGTGGAATATCATGTACCGGTGTTGGAGGGGGTGCCCATATCAAGATCGAGTTGGTTATTAGTTTAATTGTTAGTAGCACTTGGCTTTTATCAATTGTAAGGGTGCCTAAATAGTTTCCATTCTCCTAACCTAGCTATATAAAGCTAGTGAATCTGTGTAAGAGGGATTATCCAATTTTATGAATTAATGAAATATAGTTTAGTTTATCTTTCTTCCTCCTCTTAGGTTGGTTCTATGAATCAGATTTCTTCTTTTCTAGGCTTGATTCTTAAAATCAAAGAGGTTATTATCAAATCCTGAATTCGATCTTGTTAGGTACATCTACGTACATAACAGCGCGTTATAACTTCGTCTGACGACGGGCGAACCTTATATGTTCGTTTAAAATGAAACGGACTCTATAAATACGCCTGGTCTTCAGACGTAGATTTAAAACGAAACGGACTCTATAAATACGCCTGGTGGGGCGTTCATTTTAACTCGCCTCACACAAACCAAGTTTATAAGTTGGTCCATCAACATGCGAGTTTTATACGTGCGCCCCACCAGGCGAACATTATACTTTCGCCCCATTCAAACGGACTTTTAATTTGCGCCTAAGTTTGGGGCGAAGTTTATACCTACGTCCCACTCAAAATGAACTTTTAATGCGCCTACAATCAAACGCATTTTTAACCTTCGCTCGACCAAATATAGTTTTGATCGAGCTTTCAGACCAAATATACTCCAGTTTTTAGTTTTAGTCCAGATTTTTGGTTTTAGTCAATACCACTGTGATTGGTTTCTCGATCAAAATTATAGTTTTGGTCGTCCATTATGGACGCTCTAACAACCACACTCAATATTTCGTTTCGGCAATCTGTATGGACTAACTCCAATATATTTCCAAGGGAATCAACTAGACAGTCAGACTCAATCAAGGAAAATACATCCAAGAGTTATATCTTTGTTTCTCAATGTAATCAGCAAATCAAACAGATAGAGATCCGCGAGCCTGATTATTATGAGAAACAACTTGAATGGTACCAAAGACCAATGTTCAAGTGTCAATCAATTTATATCAACAACCAAAGGTTAGATTATCTAATTTATTGAACTACGCACAACCTGTGATAATTCAATTATATAGAAAATATAATGTGGAAAAGAAATAACACAGACACCAGAAATTTTGTTAACGAGGAAACCACAAATACAAAAAAAAACCCGGGACCCAGTCCATATTTGAAAACCACATTATATTAAGCCGCTACAGACTCTAGCCTACTACACGTTAACTTCAGACTGGAATGCAGTTGAGCCCTACCCAATCTCACACTGATCAAGGTACAGTCGCTTTCTTACGTCTCTGAATTCCAGCAGGACTCTACGCACTTGATTCCCTTAGATGATCTCACCCACAACTAAGAATTGTTACGACCCAAAGTCGAAGACTTGATACAAAAATCCGTCTCACACAGAAAAGTCTATTGAAAAGATAAATATGTCTCCCACAGAAATACCTTCGAGTTTTGTTCCGTCTTTTAATAAAGCAAGGTAAATAGGAACCAATTGATATACCGGACTTATATTCCCGAAGAACAACCTAGTAATATCAATCACCTCACAATAACTTAACCGTATGGTAGCTGAACAAGATATTGTGGAATCACAAAGAATGAGACGAAGAGCTTTGTGATTACTTTTTATCTTACCTATCGGAGATTAAATCTCAAGCCAATCTTAGAGAAGATAGTACTCAATACGATAGAACAAAGTATAAGATCAGAACACGCAACTACAGAGAAAATAGTTGGGTCTGGCTTCAGAATCCCAATGAAGTCTTTAAGTCGTTAACCTATAATGGTTATAGGAAAAACCTAGGTTAATGAGAATCGACTCTAGTCGCAACTAATATCACACATGAGGTGTGGGGATTAGGTTTCCCAATTGCTAGAGTTCTCCCTTATATAGTCTTCAAATCAGGGTTTGATAACTTTGGGACAATGTAATCAATATTCACCGTTAGATGAAAACCTGATTAGATTCAAGCTAATATCTTTCAACCGTTAGATTTTCTTAGCTTGTTACACACAAATGAAATGTACCTTCATTTAGATATGGGTAACCGTACTTAAACGTATACACTTAGTTGGCTCAACAATAGTTAACTGAAGTTAGCCATATGCACACTTTCATATCAACCTTGTTCATCTAAATCACAATTAGTTCAAATGACTTAAATGAAACTAGTTATAGAGTTGTTCAATTTAATATATTCTCACAAAAGTATACAAGACACAATTGAAGCAAAATCGGTTTTGATTCACTCGAATCAATTCATGAATATTATAGCCACGGTTTGCAAAGATTGCATTCCTTATTATATATATGTATTTGTTCATGAGTATGTAAACATACTTAACCGATTTTAGATTTTAACCCACTCAAGTATGCAAACGTGTACGCATACTTAAGCTCCCGGACTTGGTCTTGTTCTCCAGTATGCAAACGGGTATGCATACTGTCGTTTATGACCGAACTCAGTTGAAATCAGTACGCATACGGGTATGCATACTAAATTCCCGGACTTGGAATACACTTGCAGCAGTTAGCATACAAGTACGCATACTGTGATATATCCAATCAATGGTTAATTGTTCTAAACTCCCATTTTAATAATTGAAACATTCTTAGAAGACGAGAATAGCTGTCTTACACAAACTATTAGCTTCAAAGCAATTTTCAAGTGATAAAATGATCAATACGAAACATTCCGAGTCTACATCAAATGACTGTCTCACACAAATCATATAAGATGTTACCAGGCGATTTTCAAATGATCATCTTTTGACTTTCGTCAAGAATAAAAGATGAACTTGGTTAAAGCGAAAGCTTACCAACACATATTTCGAGAAATATGTAAGCGAGTTAAACTTAGCTCAAAATATCAAGTGTTTATAATTTTAAGTCTATATATCTATACGACTTTGTCTCAATAGGAGATAGAATGGAAATAGACTTCTGAGTGATGGATGAGTTCAAGTCTCCTTTGTTGATGAAGTTCCAAAAGCTCCCCTTAGTAGTTCTTCGTCTTCAATCGATGAACGATGTGAAGTCTAAAGCTCAACTACACATTCTATCCTAATCCGAGACATAGCTATAAGTAGATTAGAAATCAAGATTTATAGTTTTGACAACTAAACTTAACAAACAAGCTTGAGATAGCAAGGCTTGCGAGTTCGACCAAGCAGTGCTCTAACAATCTCCCCCTTTGTCAATTTTAGTGAAAAAACTATCAATACATATGGATTAGAAAATAAATAAACTTTGTAGCTTCTCATCCAAATGCTTGATTTCCTTGGTTCTTCAACATTACTCGAAATCTTCGTCACTTCCTAGTACTCCAGTGATTCTGAACGTGTTCAACTCAGCATGATAGTTGAAGATCCGTAGCTATAATAATATATAAAAACAAGATTTTTTTATATTGTTATACAGTGTCATAGTATTATCACACATCATCAAAGTCCAATTGTATCCAACTTTGACAATAATACTATGATGATATGTATCACTCCCCCTTACATAATGATCCGTAAACCATATGTATTTGTAGTGTGAACTACACAATAATTCTCCCCCTTTTTGTCAATATAAATTGGCAAAGGTACCAAAACTAGCGAAATCATAATGAAATTCTCAAAGAGATACTTCATGACTAAAAGAGAACATATCAAATTTGTTTCGATGATTTCACATAGTCGAAACTTAGTGTATTCATCAAGGAGTTTATAAAGATACAAGATAACTCCTACAATATTCCACAGCCACACTCCCCACAAAGATTTGGCAATTAAGCACAAGTTCAATTAGGAACTCTCCCCCATAAAATGTCATTCCCGAATGGACAACAAGAGCGACCTTATTTTTACAAGAAATAAGGATTTCTTTGGACATTAACAAATTACATGAGACATGAATTTGTATCCAGAAAACTCAATTAAATTAACCACAAAATAACCTCAATGATTAATTTAATCGGAAATGCTCAACATAAGAAAACTTACGGAGACGTGTAGTATTTTCACATTGAAGTGGATCAAGAAAAGATCAATACTGCGAAAATTCAAAGATTCATTATATTTTTCATCAATATTTGCATAATGATACCATAGACTTAATCTTTGACATCAAAAGTTCATTTTATTTTCCATCAATATTTGCATAATGACATAGTAGACTTAACTTTTGACATATTTTCGGCTAAACTTCTCATGGATTTAACATATTTAGCAATTTAATTGAAGGATAAAATCATTCAAGGCTAAAATACCATTAAAGTTATTACAACCATTAAAATAATTATTTTAATAAGTTCGACATAAAAAGTTCAACATAAAATACCATAAGTAGAGACAAAACAATTAAACAGTGTTTAACCAATCATATCATAATAGTCCCTAGCAATTTCATCGTACTTCTCAATCAATTCTGGATAAGAAACTTTGGCATAATCCAGTTGCTCTCCTAAGCATTCAACTTTTTGCTGAAGACGGATGATATCAAAATTAGGAGGAGCTGGAGTTCTGGCTGGAGTTCTAACTGGAATTTTGCACATCTTTTTGATGCTTTTCATGGTCAAGACTTTTGGTCCTCCAAGACTGGTTCCAACAGAAACAGTGCCATAATGACTGCAAATCCTTGAGATAAGACAAGGAAATCCAAGAGTCTTATTTGAAGTCTGTCTTACACTTATCATCTGACGAATAATAAGGCCACAAAAATCAATATTCCTCTATTCAACAATGTAATAGACCAATTTAGCAAGAGATCGGGTCCATAACAGTCGGTCAATAGTGTTGGGCGTCAAATTTTCCACCAGTAGTTTCCCAGCAACTTTTAGAAACAGCGCAACATCATGAACATCAATCTTCCCATCCTTACAGGTTATATCCTTTGCTAGGAGAAAGTTTGAGAGCTCATTTGCAGAAGGTCTCAAATGCTCAGGTTGTGGTACTTGAAAGTCACCGACCCGGGAAAACTTTAAAAGCTCAGTAGTTACTTGACGATTCACAACAAATACTTCATTACGAATAATGGTCTTGAAAGTGCAGTTGACAGTGTGCGCTTCATGCAAGTTAGCATAAAATTGGGCACTCATTTATATATGTGTTGTTCCCATGAGATGAATAATTATACCCCACTTATGGTTTTTCAAGAAACCAGGAAGACCATCTACACTAAGTTTTGAAGGATCATAAATCCTCTCCATAACATGCATGTGTGTACTATATTTTACAAAATAATCACTAGCCTCTACGTCCAAGAACCTAGTTTGTAAGCTTGGATCATAAATAGTATCACGATTTTGACTACCCGAAATTTCACCACGACTAAGTCTCTTCATAGAAGCCATTGAAATCAAAAAGAAGCTAAGAACCAGTGAAGCACTTATCGGGTACACGAACTGTTGATAATGGTGAAGCTCCGAAACTGGAAAGGAAAAAGAAACAAGAGAAAACCCGTGAAGTAGATTTTTGTTGTGATTCCAATGGTACCAAGAACACTCAAAAAGATTGAGAATTGAGGTTTTGGTGATTAAGAGTTTGCGAACTCTTGGGATTTTCTTTTTCGTACTCGAACTGTAGGGAAGAAGAGGTGAAGAGAACGAAGTGAGTTCTTCGTATTTTTATGTGTCAAACGGTGGTACATGAACCGGCTTAAACACATTCTGGAACGCGGTTCAAAAACTTAATGGTTCAGAGTACATGAACCACACGTGTGCAGGCAAGGGCTCGTTTGTTTTATGAAACAAAATATTTTAATTAAACAAAATATGGATGAGAAATTTGGAGAAAAACTCAACAAATTTCTAATGAGCAATTCTCTGTGAGCACAAGAGTTTAACAGTCTTGCACAGTATGACACCAGGAGAGAGTTTCTTTCCAACTACTCTTGCATCTTACAGTATTGAGAGACACCCATAAGACTGCTTTGTAAATTTTTCAAAGAACTTAAAAAGAACACATGAGAAATTGTGTTCCTAATTTCTTTGTTCACAACTTATAGAAAACAGTCTTTGTTGATAATATTTAGTACTGCATAGGGAAACTCTTTTGATGAAAGGAGACATTCTGACTTTTTTACACAAGAATGCAATACCATTATCTTGAGAAGGTGTATCAGGATTTGACAGATGAAATGCATCATGTTTTGAGATGAAACTGACCGATAGATGAGGATTTACACTCTTCTTGTACTATATCCAGTTTGTCACAGTCTTCTGGAATACAGGAAAGAGGAGTATTACACTCGCTAAAAAGTAGATCTATATCAAACTCAACATGAAGATTATTCATAATAACTTGATGTAGTTTATCATGAGAGTCTTGTTCTTTATGGAGAAAAGACTCAACATCAAGAGATAAACTTTCAAGTTTCTCCTCAAGCCCTGAGAACACTTCAAGGGATTTTAAACCTGATGGAGGTTTAGATAAAATTTCTTCTACAAATTTTATTAAATCAGTCATGGAAGAGAATTCTGAAATCCCTGGATCTGGTGGTACGTTATTAAGATAGCGGTTCTGTTCATAGAGTCAGATTGCTACAAACACAGACTTATGAAGTCTTAAACATTTTTGCCTGCTCTGATACTAATTGAAAAGCGGGGTTCTAACAACAACACCCAATATTTCGTTTCGGCAATCTGTATGGACTAACTCCAATATATTTCCAAGAGAATCAACTAGACAGTCAAACTCAATCAAGTAAAATACATCCAAGAGTTATATCTCTGTTTCTCAATGTAATCAGCAAATCAAACAGATAGACATCCGCGAGCCTGATTATTATGAGAAATAACTTGAACGGTACCAAAGATCAATGTTCAAGTGTCAATCAATTTATATCAACAACCAAAGGTTGTATTATCTAATTGATTGAACTACACACAACCTGTGATATTTCAATTATATAAACAAATATAATACGGAAAAGAAATAACACAAATACCAGAAGTTTTGTTAACGAGGAAACCTCAAATGCAGAAAAACCCCGGGACCTTGAATGTAGTTCTGCCCTAACCAATCTCACACCGATCAAGGTACAGTCGCATTCATTGTGCCTCTGAATCCCAGCAGGACTCTACGCACTTGATTCCCTTAGCTAATCTCACCCACAACTAATAGTTACTACGACTCAAAGTCGAAGACTTGTTAAACAAATATGTATCACACAAAAAAGTCTATTGAATAGATAAATCTATCTCCCACAGAAATACCTATGAGTTTTGTTCCGTGTTTTGATAAATCAAGTTGAACAGGAACCAATTGATACACCAGACTTATATTCCCGAAGAACAACCTAGTAATATCAATCACCTCACAATAATCTTAATCGTATGGTAGCGAAACAAGATATTGTGGGGAATCACAAACGATGAGACGAAGATGTTTGTGACTACTTTTTATCTTGCCTATCGGAGATTAAATCTCGAGCAAATCTTAGAGAAGATAGTACTTACTACGATATAACAAAGTAAGATCAGAACACGCAACTACAGAGAAAATAGTTGGGTCTGGCTTCATAATCCCAATGAAGTCTTGAAGTCGTTAACCTATAATAATGGTTTTAGAAAAAACCTCGGTTAAAGGAGAATCGACTCTACTCGCAACTAGTATCACACAGGAGGTGTGGGGATTAGGTTTCCCAGTTGCTAGAGTACTCCCTTATATAGTCTTCCAATCAGGGTTTGATAACTTTGGGACAAAGTAATCAATTCACTGTTAGATGAAAACCTGATTAGATTCAAGATAATATCTTCCAACTGTTAGATTGTCTTAGCTCGTTACACACAAATGAAATGTACCTTCATTTAGATATAGGTAACCGTACCTAAACATGTACACTTAGTTGGCTCAACAATAGTTAACCGAAGTTAGCCATATGAATACTTTCATATCAACCTTGTTCATCTTAATCACAACTAGTTCAAATGACTCAAATGAAACTAGTTATAGAGTTGCTCAATTGTTTATATTCTCATAGAAGTATACAAGACACAATTGAAACAAAATCGGCTTTGATTCACTTGAATCAATTCATGAACAATATAGCCACGGTTAGCAAAGATTGCATTCCTTATTATATAAATGTATTTGTTCATGAGATGAACTTGGTTAATGCGAAAGCTTTTATGCAAACGGGTATGGTTTGCAAAGATTTTAGAACTTAACCCACTCAAGTATGCAAACGAGTACGCATACTTAAGTTCCCGGACTTGGTCGTGTTCGCCACTATGCAAACGGGTACGCATATTGTCGTTCATGACCGAACTCAGTTGAAATCAGTACGCATACAGGTATGCATACTATAGTTCCCGGACTTCAACTGTTGAATCAGTACGTATACGGGTATGCATGCTGAATTCCCGGACTTGGAATACACTTGCAACAGTTAGCATACAAGTACGCATACTGTGTTATATCCAATCAATGGTTAATTGTTCTAAACTCCCATTTGAATTCTTAGAAGATGAGAATAGCCGTCTTACACAAACTATTAGCTTTAAAGCAATTTTCAAGTGATCAAATGATCAATACGAAACATTCCGAGTCTACATTAAATAACTGTCTCACACAAATCATATAAGATGTTACCAGGCGATTTTCACATGATCATCTTTTGACTTTAGTCAAGAATAAAATATGAACTTGGTTAAAGCGAAAGCTTAACAACACATATTTCGAGAAATATGTAAGCGAGTTAAACTCAGCTTGAAATATCAAATGTGTATAATTTAAAGTCTATATAGATATAGGACTTTGTCTCAATAGGAGATAGAATAGAAATAGACTTCTGAGTGATAGATGAGTTCAATTCTCCACATACCTTTTGTTGATGAAGTTCCACAAGCTCCCCTTAGTAGTTATTCGTCTTCAATCAATGAACGCTGTGAAGTCTAAAGCTCAACTATACATTCTATCCTAATCCGAGACATAGCTATAAGTAGACTATAAATCAAGACTTATAGTTTTGACAACTAAACTTGACAAATAAGCTTAAGATAACAACGCTTGCGAATTCGACCGAGCCGTGCTCTAACAAAAATGATAAAAAGTTTTATCCGACTATTCCACATTGTGAATGAATTGTGAAGTCCGGCCTATTTGTAGAACTCTATATTACAACCTCATCAAAAGAATATGCTTATTTTGCTAAAGTGTCAACTCATAGCTAGTATCCATAAAATTAGCGTTGGCAAGCACCCAATGGTGTTTAACCATCCAAGGCAGTTACCATATATAAAATCTTGGACCACGCTCTTCGAAGACCCTAGCTAGAACTACACTTATGGTAAACCAAAATATGAGCCTAAATTTAGTCCAATCCAAGGCATTATGTTATATGTGAATGAATTATGAAGTCTGGCCTATTTTTAGAACTCTCTATTACAACCTCATCAAAAGAATATGTTTTTTTTTGCTAAAGTGTCAACTCAGAGCTAGTATCCATAAAATTAGCGTTGGCAAGCACCCAACGGTATTTAACCATCAAAGGCAGTACCATATATAAAATCTTGGACCACGCTCTTCGAAGACCCTAGCTAGAACTACACTTATGGTAAACCAAAATATGAGCCTAAATTTAGTCCAATCCAAGGCATTATGTTATGCATAATTTTTGTGTAAAACTCACCATTCCTATAAAAGTTCGTCATTTTAGGTTCTCGATTTAAATTATGTCCACCTTAATGGCCTAAATTTGAAATAATCCATTGGTCAACCTTTAGAAGCTTCCTTGAGGTACTAAAGTTTAGTCGTGTTCAAGTCTGTCTTAGAATGACAATGCATAAGGCCCATCTACATAGTATCTCAAGTTCCAAATTACTGCGAAGTTTTAACCCAAAAATTGACAGGCTTGAGAAAAACAACACCGACTTAATCCGTAATTCGGCGGGTGGACACCCAATCCATGTCTCGTCGTCCATGAAAATAGTGTCAATACGATGAAAAACAGTTTAAAGGCTTAGTTATAAATTTTGTAGTCTTAATGTTTTTTCAAGAAAGCTCCAAAGAGATTTATAAATTATAATTCTTGGTATATATGCGGGGTATTCTTACATGTATATCGAGTCACCTACATCCATCCTGCCAATGTGTAGATGTCAATTCCGCCTAGTGGTGAAGTGAATGAGGATGTAAATCTAAAATTGGCATTCATATGGAGTGGACACGAGTGATGATACCAAATCCGCATCCGCTTATTTTTTTTTCACCGAGATAGATCGGTCAATGTGATTCAAAAGTTATTGTAGGATTAAAAAATTAATTAACTCGCAATAAAAAATAGATACATGGTGCCACAAGGTCTACTGCTTCAGCCCAAAGTGTGTTACTTGATCTAAAATCTACTTAGTGACTGTTAGAGCGTAGCTCGGTTGAACTCACCTAGTATTGGTATGTCAAGTTTGGTTGTTGATCGAATTTTAGATAGTGGTAAGTAGAGTTGTCGTTCACTCGAACTTGTTGAAATCGATTTTAGGATTTAATAAAGAAAAATAATAAAAATAGAGAATATATACAATTTATGTCACAAGACGAAGAGAGTTACTGGGACTCGGGATTCCACCGATTCTCACATTCATGCGGTTCACCTATTAATTCCGGACAATTAAAGCTCATAAAATAACAAACATCGACTCTAATTCTTTGCCAAGGTAGATTTTATAAAGAATTATATGTAATTCACAAGCATGACGCATCTAAAGTACCTAAGACTAAGCATGCGACATCTAACGAATTCACAAATAATCAAGAAAAATCATAAATCAATTATAATAGTGCAAATAGTCATAAAGGAATTAAATAAAATTACCGCATGGGTGCAAAACAGCTTCCTCCGTCGTCCCAGTGATGGGTTCTAGCTCTGCATGGTGAAAACACTCTCAAAGGATTTTTTTCATTGCTCAAAAAGGTGTTTACAAATGATGAAATGGAGAAAATGATGAAAATCGGGTGTTTGCAACGATTATAAGTGTTGCAAACACTGTTACAAAGAACGATAAAATCAAGTACGTTGCTTTTAAGTCTGTCTTAGATTACGACCCTCAATCGTGAGTCGTAATTACTGTAGCATAAACGATTGTCACCCGTGCGTTGAATGTTTTTCGTGTTCTTGGTGCAGCAGCAGCAGAGAATAATCCTGTAACTTGATTTTCTCGATCTGTTGACGCTCTAAACTCCCCCAAACTCTCCGTATCTCTTCTATGACCTCCCAGCACCTATTTATAACCCAGCAGAAGCAAAATCTCGCGTGTAATTGCAACATATTTTTGATTATTCTTCATGCAAGATACGGGATATTTTTTTCCTTTTTCACCTCTTCACGCGCCTTGTTTGCAAACTCGCTTATTTATCTCGACACCTTCCCAATGGTTGTTAGAGTCATCCTAGCATGCGCAAACTCGGTCCAACTCATGCAAATCCCGTGAATATCTCCATCCATGACGTGCTGCCCTGTTTCCTCCTCGTGAGTTATCTAGCCAAATTTAGACGACGAATCAACCCATACCAACCCGTTAGGCTCTAACAAGTCATCCCATGAAATTTCAGCCATTGAATCGCATTAAAACTCCTCCAAATGACAAACTGAAAATCTGCCAGTAGTGCAACCATTTTCCCGCCAAAAATAAAATTCAAATGAAGATGAAGGTCAGCCCTTATCCAACAGCTTGGGGTGCGAATATCAGTTGGGTGCCCCTTAGTAATTGGGTTACCCCTTATCCAAAGTGGGAGTCCGAATAGCAAATGTTCCCGGGGGTGTTCCGAGCAACTTTTCGAGCCGAATTTTCCAACAATCTTTATTTCCAAAAAATACCTACAAACACACAAAACACCATAATAAGGACAAAAACGAGTACTAACAATACGAAACATTGAGGACAAATTAGACACATAAATGCGTCTATCAAATACCCCCAAACTTATTATTTGCTAGTCCCGAGCAAATCTAATAAAATGACTACACTTAGCACGTGCAACAAGCCGTTAAACCGCTAGGTGGCCCTAGTGGCGGAGTGTTGTCTCCGGAGGGTTTACCAGAGGTGTACCCACAAAACCTTTACTTGGACCCTAGATATCTACGCAGTAACCTTGGAAGGCACTAAAGAATCTCCTTGGTTGGCATACTTATTGACGGCAGGAGGAAGTACCCCGATGCGAAATTCCAATTGCTGTACACGAGTTTGCACTCAAGCATACTAAAATTCATATAAAGTGACAGAGCTCTACTCACATAGTTTCTGGACATCATAAACGGGAGTCAACTAATCACATGGATAGATTAAGAAGATGGATGTAGAGAAAAACGTGGATGATGTTGACTAAGGTGAACCTATCCTAATGGACTGAGATACTGGTCTGGACTAATATCAACACACTGGCATATACAAGGGAACCAGTGGTCGATAATCCTAACTCTAGGTCAACTCATCTGGCATATACAAGGGTACCAGTGATCGACTTTATTGATTTATTCTGGTTGGTCTAGTGGTCTGGTCATTTTTTTTTTTTTTTTTTTTTTTGGTATCTTAGTCACTCTATTTCACCCTAGCAATGGTAAAGAGAAAAATAAAAGAAGTGATTAGGATTCTTTCGATGTTTCCATCACGAGGATATGGCGAAACTACCATGTTTTCTTTTCTAACACCTGAGCTCGTGTGCTTTTATGAATAGACTCTTTAGATGTTTCCATCTAATCAGATTGGTTCCTCAACTCCTACAACCAAAATGCTTCCATCCACTTAGATTAGTTAGTGCCAACCTTAATAAGCATAAATTTCTAGTCTCTGGAGTTTATTTATTAATACTGCAACTAAAAGGTTTCTCCCATACCCCCAAACTTTTAAATATAACATTGTCCTCAATGTTCTAAAGATGAAATTAAAAACATGAACAAGGAGAAACTGTTACCATTTGAAGCAAAAGAGATAAGGAAAGATATTACCAAGTCGCATGAATATTGGGTTACCTCCTAAGAAGTGCTAAGTTTAAAGTCTTCAGCCAGACATTGGAAAGGATTAGTCACCTCGAAGAATCATATAACAACAGCCGGAATAACTGCGGGTCATCTGGATCAAAAAGTGCTAACCACAAGAAGAGGAAACTGCCACAGACCAGGAAGATATCCAACACACCCTTATATATTGTTTTGTTTAAGACAACTACATCTAGTTGTGGTTCGGTTTCAGTCTCTATAAAAGGGTCTGAATAAAATGTTTTCATGGGCTGGACTTCCTCAAAAGAAGGATTCTTAAGATCAGGTTGTAGAGTCTGGAAATACTCAATTAAGAACTTAGAAGCACATAACAATAACCTGAATAATGGGGATCCTCTAAGTCAATCGACTTGACTCACACAGTTGACCACAAAGAGTGGTCATTCTTTAGCAAATGTGTCGACCCTAATCTCCTAAAGTAATTAGGTTTAGCCTCAAAACTTAATAATTGACACATCCGAAACTTATACGTTCCCACAATTGGTTGAAGAATATTTGGTGGGAAAACAAAATCAATCGTGGTATCATAGCTTCGGGTTAACCACATCAACCAGAGGATGGGTTCTTAACAACCTGAACTTCTTTATGGACACAACTAGGTTCGGAAAAAGTGTATGAAGATAATCTTTTAAAATGGTTGAGGCACATATGTCAAGTCCCAAGTTAGGGACCTTTCTAAGAGTTAAGGCACATGGAGAATGATAATCACCCCCAAACTTAGAGTTTTCAGTGTCTCTAAAAAGACTAGTCACAACTTCCCTAATTTCAAGGTCACCAGATTCCTGAAAATGGTTAATTGATTTTTCTAAGTCAGGTTCATCCTCACTCATCTCTACGAGTTCATTTTCTTTTTCTAAGTCTAATGTTTCTAAATCGCTAGACTCTAAAACAATATTCTCAGAATAAACTCGTTCCTTGAAACTATCGTCGGCTTCGTGAAAAGGAAATACTACATCGTCTAAAACGAGGGTATTTCTAGTCAAATCCTTATCCTTTTGAATAGGTGAATAATTATTAAAATTATTTGGATTTAAACCAGAAATATCATTATAAAGCTCAATTGGAGTAACAAATTTCGATCACTACGCCTAAAAACTTCAGATTCTTCATCAACACTATCATCATCATCATAGTAATACGAAGATGGTCGAACCTTATCTAAAGTATTGCT
This sequence comes from Papaver armeniacum, assembly GCA_023531295.1. NCBI lineage: Eukaryota > Viridiplantae > Streptophyta > Magnoliopsida > Ranunculales > Papaveraceae > Papaver > Papaver armeniacum. The sequence continues at coordinate 170,873 of JAJJWW010009233.1, forward strand.
TTCAATTCTAACCTCGTCATCTTGATTATGTAAATAAAAATTTTCCTCATTTTCAAGGGTGATTTTTGAAGCAATGTATTGGCAATTCAAAGTAATTCGAGCAATTGTTTCTTCCGTCTCTAACTCTAACCTACGTGTTGACTCAACAAACTCACGTGTTGACTCTGTTAACTTACGCGTTGACTCGAGTATCTTACGCGCCTTATCTAGAGAGGAGGAATTTTGCTCGTATGACCGGTATTCATGTTAATAGTAATTGGGCTCACCATGGTATGAGCCATAATCTTCAAAAGGTTGGCGTTCCCAACCACTATTCACACTCTGGTCATAAAAAGAGTGATGTCCATATTGTTCAGTTGGATATTCATATTCATTGTGATGGCTATTATAATACCAGTTTGACATCCTAACCGCAAGGGAATTCTACACAAGCACAAACAAGGCTGACTCGACCACAACAAACCCATCGATTTCTAGCAAACAAAAAGCATGATGGCTCCACTTAGATTGTTTTCTAGATCAGCTTCTAAACCTTCGAAAGGGAATTCGTTACAATTTAAGCAAACCCCTCTGGAATCAATCCGAGTTTAAGTAAGTTGAATAGAGGCGAGGGAAGCTACGTGGAGCTTTGATACCCAAGGCCTCACCGCATTACAAGGCGGCGCAGTCACGCATTCAACTTACAGAAACCATCATGAACTTCGAAGTATGCTTAAAAGAGTAACCAATATTTTTCGAACAACTTTCCTATTAAGCTCGTTACCCTATCGATCTCGTTCTATTCAAAATTTTAGGCTTAGGTTCGCGTTTGGTTTCGTTTTCCTAAGGCGGGCAAGAAGAAAACGGTGATGAAATCCGAACCCTTATCTTGTATGGCCAGTCCTTGCCCTTTACTAGGAATTTAAAACATCCGTTTTCAATACCTCAACATATATGCATACAAAATCATCCAGTAAACCCGCTGACAGGGGATTCGCGGGTGTTTAGAATTCTTACTGATAGGTGTAGAATACACCGTATTTACTATCTAGAGTTATGCTTTTTTTGCTATTTTTCGTGTGAATTATGTATCTTATGTTTGCTTTTGAGTTTTATAGGTGTTTTGGAGTCATTTGAGTAAAAGGAAGTGGAACTCGTCCAAATCCAGGGCTTTTTCTCAATCATCTTGAAGAGAACAAAAAGACGAAGCCAATGGCGAAAGAGTGGAGTCAATCCGACATCGTATGAAGAATCTGGAAGCATCTGAAGCAAGCAGAAGTTGTCGCAAACTAGAGAACCTACAGAACTGCTATAGGCACCTGCTAAAATTACTCAGGGCACCTCCCTCTTTATACCTCCCCAGAATAAGTATTGGGTCTCTATTTATGCGACTTAGAATTCCAAACTCATGTTGTTGCAACCAGTTTCAGGCAAGTTCTTGCCTTTGCAGCTGAACCAAGTCAATTGCCATGAGTCTCAAGGATCCATCGAATTCTTATACTACGCATAAGAGACTTCAGGCCGGTTAAGACAAGCACAGAACAACAGGAGGTTATGGTTCTCTTGTTTTATGAGAAAACAGGTTCTGATGGTGATTGTTGCCATTCGAATTCAGAGCTAAAAGGAGTGGGATTTCAGAAGTGCAATGAAGTTTAGAAGAATGGGTTTCTATTGAATTCAAGAACGGGTAAAGTTTTGAAGCTACAAATCAGGGAAAGAATGAAGTTTTTGCCACAAGAACAGCCGAAGAAAGTGTTTGCTGCCATTGATCTTTGCTGACAAACTGTGAGATTTATGAATGTTGATTGTCTGTGATTGAATGGGTCTTGTATGAAATTCGATTGCAATGCAGGGAAGGAGATAGAATGATCTCGAAATCAGCAGAGCGTTCATCTCTGAAGCATCAACAGAACGCACATTAGGTGCTTGATACAATGCCTGAACAACCAGTTCTCATTGTCAGGTCTTGTTGTGGCTAAATCACGGGAGAAATTGGAAAGGGATTTAATGGAAGAGAGTTAATTAAAACTCGAGAATGAAGAAGAAGAGGAATGGATGAAGGAATGGGATTGTTTCAGTTTTGAATTAATTGTTGAAGCTACTACAACTATGAGCTTGGTAGTCGATGGAGTTGCGGTCTGTTGAAGATGAGTTTGCCGCCATTAATGGAACTTGGATTGATGACGCTGATGCCGTTATTGAATGGGTGTTGGATGTTAGCAGTGAAGAATTGTGGTTGGCCGAGTCTGAGAATGGGGCTACAATGGACAATGGTCGAGAGCATATTAGCTCGAGTTTAAGGGACTGCTGCCATTAATGGCAGTGACAAAATGAAGAACCGAGAAGATGGCGATGATCGTGACGGGGGAAGGAAATATGGTGTCGATGAATATAGAGGAGACCGATCTCAGGTCATTGGGTTTTGCCAGCGTTAAAAGGTAATGGAGATGAGGCGAACTTGTTGTTGTGTGAAACTACAGGACTGGATGAATACATGGACTGAAATGGAAAAGATTCTATAGTTGCTGCTAATGAAGCTGGTGCTGAGAGGAAACATTGCGATTCGGTGTTGAACATGACCTGTGAGAGAATAGGGAGATGGTGGTGCAGTGAATACAAGAGCAAGAAGGCGTTAGTTGCGGAGAGCCGAAACTGGGACCAAGCTGAGTTGGTATGAGCTGCAGGCGGGGCCGGTGGTTCTTTTCATCCAGGTGATAGGACTGGTGGTACTAAGATTGCAGCCATGGAATCTGTGGTTTGTTTGGAGAATGGAAGATGGATTCATAAGTTAATGGAGGCTTGAATGAGAGAGTTGGTGTTTGTGTTGAACTGAAATGGGGAGTATGGCTTAAGGAGAGAGTGGTGATATGAATTGCAGTAGATGGAGTAGTTGGGTGCAGCGAGTTGATGTTGTTCGTGTTGAGCCAGGGAGAGATGCGGAGATTGTGAAACTGGAATTGCAGGACATGGACAGGTCTGAGCTGAAGATAATGTTGCTAATGGTGGCGGAGACTGAAGCTAGAGACTGAGATGAATTGGTGGTGCTTGCAGCTGAGTACATGGAAAGAACAAGCTTCAATGAAAGAATTAGTGATGCTGTAATGAATTGAAGTTGCAGTAAGGCACTGGCAGGGAAGAAATGTCAGCTGGTGAATTGCAGGTGCAAGTGGTGATGAATGTTAGGAAAGGAGGTGTTTCTGCTGTGGATAGAGCTGTAAGACAGTGCGAAAACTGAGTAGAATTGGTGCGGCGATGGTACTAGTTCCAGTTGCTGGATTTTGGAGCTAGAAGCATGGATCATAATATTTCAGTGAATCACGAAGAGGGTATGTGTTGGATGCATGACTTGGCCGCGGCATATATGAGTTTGGAGCTACGCTTTTGGGTACGTTTTCGCAAGAACAAGGAATTGGTTAGATGGTATTTTGTGAGTGTTTGAATTGCAGAGAAGCAGAGTTGAGATACTGGAAGTGTAGAAATGTCTGGTGATAGTTTCTGATCATTCAGGTGACCGGAGATAATTTTCTGGCGACAAATTCCGGCGACCGGTGACCGGATTCCGGTGATGATGTCAGCAATCCGGCGACCAGTTTTGGACCCATAATTTCCAGAAATTTATTTTCACACATGGGCTTGGTGGACCACTTGGAGATGGGTTTTGAGAAGACCTAATATTGGAAAGAGTATCCTTTTGGAATGGGAAAAGCATATAAATAGAAAAATCTTTCTCAAAACCTGAGATCTCCATTAGGGAGGCTTCTACTTGTTTTCTAGGGTTTCACATGATAGATTCTTCAAAACTCTTTGTGATGATTTCCAAAAACCCAAGTAGTTGATTTATTATTATTGGTTAAAGATGTAGTTGGATTTTGAAAACAAGTTATGATTTTTATGAATTAGTTTTCTCTCAATATTATCGTTTGATTTCTACGGGTTATAATAATTGCATGATTGATGTATTGCAATATGATTGAATGTTTGTTTAGTTAAGTCTAGAATTGATTGAACTCACATCCATATCTATAGCTATTTTAGGGTTTTCATCGAGCGATAACCTTGAATACGAGTAGCATGATATGATTATGGTTTGTAGTGATACATCCTTGTAGTCATATGTAGAAATTGACCTTTGTTCGAATTGTTTGCGCAATGTATTACAATTGCATTGATTAGCCTATTTCTGAAACTTAATGCTCATAGGAATTGAACTTAATTAGCGCAAGGCGTTAGGTTATTCTTTAGGTAGAATTCACATACGCAACTCTAATGTGTGTGTTGATGACTTAGGAAATTTATGGAGTATTCTTGCAATAAGATATATTCTAGGGCTTTTGATGATAGCGAGATTAAATAGGAATTCTATTCATACATTCAAAAACTTGTTTATAATTGAAGATGAAACCTTTATCCAATATTTTCACATCCTTGATTTGCGTGTTTATTTTATTATTTGCCTTTATTTTATTTTAGTATATAAAAATCATAAAATTCCCCGTGTTACTTATAAGATACCGAAACATATTGACAACCTAGTCCTCTCTGTTGGAACGATCCTTTCTTGCCCTTGCTTCATTATATATTTTGAGTAGTAAGAAAGTGTAATTTATTTTTGACGCCTACGACAGCGGTCAAATTTTGGCGCCGTTGTCGGGGAGGCAACGGTTGTCATTTGTTTTTTGTTTGTTTGTTTTTTTTTTCGTTTTGTTTTACTTTTTCTTATTCTTTGGTTCTTATTCGAGTTTTGAGAATCTCGTTTCAGGTACCAATTTCTATGGACGGAGCATATTGGAGCAATCAATACGGATTTCAACCTCAACAATATGACAACTATCACACTTGCGGGGAGTACAGTCAAAATCAATCCTTTGGTTATGACCAATACTCCACGTACCCTTTTAGTTGTTCTCATACATTTCAACCTTCTTACGGTGGGTATGTAAGTGAGCAACCACAAGGAGGGGAGACTAGTTGTATTCCTATTCATATTTCCTCTAACTTGGTAGATGAAATGCAACAATTTATGGTCAGCATGGAGTCAGTTTGTGGACAACCAAGCGTGGAACCAGTTTCATCGATCGAATGTGCTCATAGTATGTTTGGCCCAATTTCTGATCGTAGTTATGATCATACACCCATTCAAAGGGAATATAATTGGCCTAGCAATACTGAAGTAAGTAATTCTACTTTTTCTTTGTCGAATGAGCTATACCAACAAATGGAACACTATTTTCAAAATTTGGATGGATCACTCCAAGAGCTTCAAAGAGGTGTTTCTGACGTAAGAAAGGGCATAGATGAATACATAGAGGAAATGAATAATTATGTTGAAAAAGGCGAACCTTTGGGGAATTTCGTTGATAATTGTGTAGTGAACTCAACTCTTGATCTTAATAATGATCATTCACCTATTCAAAAGGATGAGTTACATATTAACAACACTAAATTCAGCGACGAACAAGATTATGTTGACTATGATAGTGATGATTATTATGATACATCGCTTGAACCAATTTATGGTGACATCCCCGAGGAGTGTACAATGAAGTCTTTTTGCGATCAAGGTGAAGACGAAAAGGAATATGATGACACTTGTGTAGAATACTCAAGCATTGATCTTTATAATGATCAAGAACCTATTCAAAAGGTAGAGCTTGAGGATGATGCAAGGAGTGTTCTAAAGAAATTCCTTACGGACAATATTGCATTCGCAAAAGAGTATGTGCCTTACAACAAGGAGGAATTTGTTGAGAATGTGACCGTTATGACTAATATTGTGGAAGACCCAATTGAGCTTGCATATGATTGTCATGATGATGTTAATGTCGAAACTTTGGTTAAGGCAGAAACGGACGAAGAATGGTTGCAAGGTTTGATAGAGGACCATGATATAAAAGAGGTGAATGATTCACTTGAGTTTTTCAAGGATGAAGAGGATTCCGTGATACAAGAGATTGTGCAAGGTTTGTCTAACCCGTTGCCTATTGTTTCTTCTCCCTTACCTCTTATTGGTTTGAATGTATGTGCTTCGAGAATATTGTTGAATGACTTTGTTTCTCGTTTTCCGCCATTAGAGATACTTGCTTCTCATACTATGCAGGTTTTGGAACAAGAAACTGTGGAAGTACCCGACTTTTATATTCTTTATACACTTCCAAGTGTGGACAAGAATAAGTGTGGGGGAAGCTTTTATCGGTTAATAGCTTCATTTCTGTTTTATATTACTAATATTTGTGTGAAGCTAGTGTTTGCAAAACAGGTTCTATGAAAGGATCCCCAACTTTTTCGATTGTTAGTATATGGGGAATGAAACTTGCAAGGACATAGTCGGGCTGACGACTTTAAACCAAGTGCTACATGGGAGGCAACCCATAGGTTTTGTATCTCTTATCTTTTAATTTTTCTTTTCTTGTTTTTGTTTTTTCTTGTCGCATATTGTTATATAATTTCCCACCTTGACTTTCTTTGGACGATTCAATTTACATTGAGGACAATGTAAAGTTTAAGTGTGGGGGAGTGGTTAAACATTTGCGTTGTAAATTTTTCAACTTTTGTGTAAGATAGTAAATAAAAAACTCCAACTTGTAGTTAGTTTAGAGTCACATAGTATACATGTCGCTAAGATTACATCGAGAATCTCATAAGAGTGACTGAACTTAGAGATGACAGAGAACATGATCGGGTTTCTTAATTGTATGAGAGTTAAAGTTGGATTTAACCATGCCAAAGTGGAAAATAAGGTGCGATCGAATTCGGTATTAGAGTAGTGATCCCCTATAGTGGAGACTACCCATGTTACATCATGTGAGGCACCGACCTTCAATTCTTTGTACCTGTCTAAATTTGTGCTTTTAGAGTGTGTGTCACCGTACGTGAACTCGGGGTAGAATGGTGAGCTACCCAACCTCACACCATAGAATCACTATTTTGATCTCTTGAGTGCTATTTTTGTCAATCATGATGGTGACATCGAATTGCTAACTTACATACCACTTGTAATCTTGTTCGCAGTTAGCACCATCCACCTTATATCTCTCTACACCAACAGGTCCATAGAAACACCATCATCATCAACAAGAGGAGCATCACAAAATTGAAGGAAAGTTGAACACGTTCGAGGTTTACAAGCAACGGTACAGAATTGAGTTTCAGATTCAAGTAAAGCAACAAGATAAGGAGCATAATTTTTATAAGTTGAAGACTATTGTATAAGAGTGAAAATTATCAAGGATGAGAGTTCGAGAAGTTTATGATATCAAGACATACAAGTTGTGAAGAATCAAGCGGTAAAGTACTTATACCATGGCCTTTGTATTTTATTTTTATTATATTTTCTCTTCTCTCTAAAAAAAAAAAAAAAAAAAAGACAATAGAAAATTTCTTTAGGTTCATTACTAGTTTTATTGTTTTGTTTTGTTTTCATTTTGTATTTGTTTTATTTTTCTTGTCTCAATGGAAAAAAAAAAGTAAAAAAAAGAGACAAGAAAAATTCATTGTATCATATTTTGAGTTTGTATAGTTCGTTTTTAGTTTTGTTCTTTCAATAAAGCCAATGAAAAGAAGGAATATCTACAATGAAGTTTCAAGCGACAAGGAATTAGAGGAAAGAATCATATTGTCAAGATTCTACGAAGTTCAAGGGTTATCATCAAGAGTTGAAGACCGAAGACGAATATGAAGACACCGATTGAAGACCGAAGACGTTTCTATGGATGCTGTGAGAGTGGTGCTAGCTGCACGCTGAACAGATAACGAGGTAAGTAAGCATATTCCCACCTTCGTTAAGTGGTTGATTTCCTTTCGTAGAGATCGTCAGAAAAATGGGTTTTAAAAAAATTATAAAAGATGTGGGTTTTCAAAACAATTCGGAGGGTTATTCCTTCCTACCATTCAACGTGTCACACGATTCTCTCTTCATTCCTACCTGGACACATGTGTGACCCATAAAAAGCTGTTTATTATTGAGAGCAACTTCATAAAACTCTTTCTTGTGAGGCAGAGTCGAGACTTTTGATCACTCCGAACCCGAATTTCTTTCGATAAGGGATGGTTATTTCTCTCTCAACTTTTAAGGATGAGATTGTGTTCATTTATGTGTCTAACTTCTTATGACTAGTGTGCAGAATCTCTATGTCTTCTTAGCGCATTGGATGCTATCATTACGGAGAACTAGTAAGTTGGAAAAGTAGGTTTTGTGGGTATATCTCTAGTAAACCCTCACGAGACTATAACTCGTCCACTAGGGACACCTAGGGGTTTAAAGGCCCGTTATTCATGCTAAGAGTAACCGTAGCCTCGACGACACGGAGTTGTATGTATGTTTTAGAATTGTTTTGTTTGATTTGCTCGAGGACTAGAAAAGTCTAAGTGTGGGGGAATTTGATAGGTGTAGAATACACCGTATTTACTATCTAGAGTTATGCTTTCTTTGCTATTTTTCGTGTGAATTATGTATCTTATGTTTGCTTTTGAGTTTTATAGGTGTTTTGGAGTCATTTGAGTAAAAGGAAGTGGAACTCGTCTAAATCCAGGGCTTTTTCTCAATCATCTTGAAGAGAACGAAAAGACGAAGCCAATGGCGAAAGAGTGGAGTCAATCCGACATCGTATGAAGAATCTGGAAGCATCTGAAGCAAGCAGAAGTTGTCGCAAACTAGAGAACCTACATAACTGCTATAGGCACCTGCTAAAATTACTCAGGGCACCTCCCTCTTTATACCTCCCCAGAATAAGTACTGGGTCTCTATTTCTGCGACTTAGAATTCCAAACTCATGTTGTTGCAACCAGTTTCAGGCAAGTTCTTGCCTTTGAAGCTGAACCAAGTCAATTTCCATGAGTCTCAAGGATCCATCGAATTCTTATACTACGCACAAGAGACTTCAGGCCGGTTAAGACAAGCACAGAACAACAAGAGGTTATGGTTCTCTTGTTTTATGAGAAAACAGGTTCTGATGGTGATTGTTGCCATTCGAATTCGGAGCTAAAAGGAGTGGGATTTCAGAAGTGCAATGAAGTTTAGAAGAATGGGTTTCTATTGAATTCAAGAACGGGTGAAGTTTTGAAGCTACAAATCAGGGAAAGAATGAAGTTTTTGCCACAAGAACAGCCGAAGAAAGTGTTTGCTGCCATTGATCTTTGCTGACAAACTGTGAGATTTATGAATGTTGATTGTCTGTAATTGAATGGGTCTTGTATGAAATTCGATTGCAATGCAGAGAATGAGATAGAATGATCTCGAAATCAGCAGAGCGTTCATCTCTGAAGCATCAACAGAACGCACATTAGGTGCTTGATACAATGCATGAACAACCAGTTCTCACTGTCAGGTCTTACTGTGGCTAAATCACGGGAGAAATTGGAAAGGGATTTAATGGAAGAGAGTTAATTAAAACTCGAGAATGAAGAAGAAGAGGAATGGATGAAGGAATGGGATTGTTTCAGTTTTGAATTAATTGTTGAAGCTACTACAACTATGAGCTTGGTAGTCGATGGAGTTGCGGTCTGTTGAAGATGAGTTTGCCGCCATTAATGGAACTTGGATTGATGACGCTGATGCCGTTATTGAATGGGTGTTGGATGTTAGCAGTGAAAAATTGTGGTTGGCCGAGTCTGAGAATGGGGCTACAATGGACAATGGTCGAGAGCATATTAGCTCGAGTTTAAGGGACTGCTGCCATTAATGGCAGTGACTAAATGATGAACCAGAAGATGGCAGTATCGTGACAGGTAAGGAAAGATGGTGTCGATGAATATAGAGGAGACCGAGCTCAGGTCATTGGGTTTTGCAAGCGTTAAAAGGTAATGGAGATGAGGCGAACTTGTTGTTGTGTGAAACTACAGGACTGGATGAATACATGGACTGAAATGGCAAAGATTCTATAGTTGCTGCTAATGAAGCTGGTGCTGAGAGGAAACATTGCAGTTTAGTGTTGAACATGACCTGACAGAGAATAGGGAGATGGTGGTGCAGTGAATACAAGAGCAAGAAGGCGTTAGTTGCGGAGCTGGAAACTGGGACTGAAGCTGAGTTGGTATGAGCTGCAGGGCAGGCTGGTGGTTCTTTTCATCCAGGTGATAGGACTGGTGGTACTAAGATTGCAGCCATGGAATCTGTGGTTTGTTTGGAGAATGGAAGATGGATTTAGAAGTTAATGGAGGCTTCAATGAGAGAGTTGGTGTTTGTGTTGAATTGAAATGAGGAGTATGGCTTAAGGAGAAAGTGGTGATATGAATTGCAGTAGATGGAGTGGTTGGGTGCAGCGAGTTGATGTTGTTCGTGTTGAGCCAGGGAGAGATGCGGAGATTGTGAAACTGGAATTGCAGGACATGGACAGGTCTGAGCTGAAGATAATGTTGCTAATGGTGGCGGAGATCGAAGCTAGAGACTCGAGATGAATTGGTGGTGCTTGCGGTGAGTACATGGAAAGAACAAGCTTCAATGGAAGAATTAGTGATGCTGTAATGAATTGAAGTTGCAGTAAGGCACTGGCAGGGAAGAAATGTCAGCTGGTGAATTGCAAGTGCAAGTGGTGATGAATGTTAGGAAAGGAGGTGTTTCTGCTGTGGATAGAGCTGTAAGACAGTGCGAAAACTGAGTAGAATTGGTGCGGCGATGGTACTAGTTCCAATTGCTGGATTTTAGAGCTAGAAGCATGGATCATAATATTTCAGTGAATCACGAAGGGGGTATGTGTTGGATGCATGACTCGGCCGCGGCATATATGAGTTTGGAGCTACACTTTTGGGTACGTTTTCGCAAGAACAAGGAATTGGTTAGATGGTATTTTGTGAATGTTTGAATTGCAGAGAAGCAGAGTTGAGATACTGGAAGTGTAGAAATGTCTGGTGATAGTTTCTGATCATTCAGGTGACCAGAGATAATTTTCTGGCGACAAATTCCGGCGACCGGATTCCGGTGATGACGTCAGCAATCCGGCGACCAGTTTTGGGCCCAGAATTTCCAGAAGATTATTTTCACACATGGGCTTGGTGGACCACTTGGAGATGGGTTTTGAGAAGACCTAATATTGGAAAGAGTATCCTTTTGGAATGGGAGAAGCATATAAATAGAAAAATCTTTCTCAAAACCTGAGATCTCCATTAGGGAGGCTTCTACTTGTTTTCTAGGGTTTCACATGATAGATTCTTCAAAACTCTTTGTGATGATTTCCAAAAACCCAAGTAGTTGATTTATTATTATTGGTTAAAGATGTAGTTGGATTTTGAAAACAAGTTATGATTTTTATGAATTAGTTTTCTCTCAATATTATCGTTTGATTTCTACGGGTTATAATAATTGCATGATTGATGTATTGCAATATGATTGAATGTTTGTTTAGTTAAGTCTAGAATTGATTGAACTCACATCCATATCTATACTATTTTAGGGTTTTCATCGAGCGATAACCTTGAATACGAGTAGCATGATATGATTATGGTTTGTAGTGATACATCCTTGTAGTCATATGTAGAAATTGACCTTTGTTCGAATGTTTGCGCAATGTATTACAATTGCATTGATTAGCCTATTTCTGAAACTTAATGCTCCTAGGAATTGAACTTAATTAGCGCAAGGCGTTAGGTTATTCTTTAGGTAGAATTCACATACGCAGCTCTAGCTAATGTGTGTGTTGATGACTTAGGAAATTTATGGAGTATTCTTGCAATAAGATATTCTAGGGCTTTTGATGATAGCGAGATTAAATAGGAATTCTATTCATACATTCAAAAACTTGTTTACAATTGAAGATGAAACCTTTATCCAATATTTTCACATCCTTGATTTGCGTGTTTATTTTATTATTTGCCTTTATTTTATTTTAGTATATAAAAATCATAAAATTCCCCGTGTTACTTATAAGATACCGAAACATATTGACAACCTAGTCCTCTCGGTGGGAACGATCCTTTCTTGCCCTTGCTTCATTATATATTTTGAGTAGTAAGAAAGTGTAATTTATTATTGACGCCTACGACAGCGGTCACTTACCTCCCGTTCCAGACGGGGGATGAACCGTTGAGGTCGACTCGGGCCACAACTCCTATGTCATGTACGAACCCGAGGGGCCGAGACAGTATCGTAACTGTCGTCCTTCCCTGTGCAGTTTATATTTAAACTAACCCTTCCTTAGGGTTTTAAAAATAATAATGTCCAAAAGTCCAAAAATAAATTCCAAAAATTAAAAAGTCCAAAAATAATTACCTAATTACAGTTTCTAAAAAAATTAAAAATAAAAATTACACTATATACAAAATTTTCTTCTTCACTCCGTTCGGATCTCTCTTTCCTTTCCTATTTTGGCTTTGCTTTTCTTTTCAGCACTTTCTCTTTTTCTTTCGCTCCACTCCAAATCTGAAAGCAAACAGAAATACCAAAACGCGTAAAAAAGAACAAAAATAATAAAAATAAAAACCTAAAAACAAATCTATACACAAGTCCGCGTCGGCGGCGCCAAAAATTGATCGAATTTTAGATAGTGGTAAGTAGAGTTGTCGTTCACTCGAACTTGTTGAAATCGATTTTAGGATTTAATAAAGAAAAATAATAAAAATAGAGAATATATACAATTTATGTCACAAGACGGAGAGAGTTACTGGAACTCGGGATTCCACCGATTCTCACATTCATGCGGTTCATCTATTAATTCCGGACAATTAAAGCTCATAAAATAACAAACATCGACTCTAATTCTTTGCCAAGGTAGATTTTATAAAGAATTATATGTAATTCACAAGCATGACGCATCTAAAGTACCTAAGACTAAGCATGCGACATCTAACGAATTCACAAATAATCAAGAAAAATCATAAATCAATTATAATAGTGCAAATAGTCATAAAGGAATTAAATAGAATTACCACATGGGTGCAAAACAGCTTCCTCCGTCGTCCCGGTGATGGGTTCTAGCTCCGCATGGTGAAAACACTCTCAAAAGATTTTTTTCATTGCTCAAAAAGGTGTTTACAAATGATGAAATGGAGAAAATGATGAAAATCGGGTGTTTGCAACGATTATAAGTGTTGCAAACACTGTTACAAAGAACGATAAAAACTGTTACCGTTGCTTTTAAGTCTGTCTTCTGTATTACGACCCTCGACTGTGAGTCGTAATTACTGTAGCATAAACGACTGTCACCCGTGCGTTGAATGTTCTTCGTGTTCTTGGTGCAGCAGAGCAGAGAATAATCCTGTAACTTGATTTTCTCGATCTGTTCTAAACTCCCCCAAACTCTCCGTATCTCTTCTATGACCTCCCAGCACCTATTTATAACCCAGCAGAAGCAAAATCTCGCGTGTAATTGCAACATATTTTTGATTATTCTTCATGCAAGATACGGGATATTTTTTTTCCTTTTTTCACCTCTTCACGCGCCTTACAGCTGCAAACTCTGCTTATTTATCTCTGACACCTTCCCAATGGTTGTTAGAGTCATCCTAGCATGCGCAAACTCGGTCCAACTCATGCAAATCCCGTGAATATCTCCATCCATGACGTGCTGCCCTGTTTCCTCCTCGTGAGTTATCTAGCCAAATTTAGACGACGAATCAACCCATACCAACCCTGCTAGGCTCTAACAAGTCATCCCATGAAATTTCAGCCATTGAATCGCATTAAAACTCCTCCAAATGACGAACTGAAAATCTGCCAGTAGTGCCACCATTTTCCCGCCAAAAATAAAATTCAAATGAAGAAGAAGGTCAGCCCTTATCCAACAGCTAGGGGTGCGAATGTCAGTTGGGTGCCCCTTAGTAATTGGGTTACCCCTTATCCAAAGTGGGAGTCCGAATAGCAAATGTCCTCCGTGGGTGTTCCGAGCAACTTTTCGAGCCGAATTTTCCAACAATCTTTATTTCCAAAAAATACCTACAAACACACAAAACACCATAATAAGGACAAAAACGAGTACTAACAATACGAAACATTGAGGACAAATTAGACACATAAATGCGTCTATCAAATACCCCCAAACTTATTATTTGCTAGTCCCGAGCAAATCTAATAAAATGACTACACTTAGCACGTGCAACAAGTCGTTAAACCGCTAGGTGGCCCTAGTGGCGGAGTGTTGTCTCCGGAGGGTTTACCAGAGGTGTACCCACAAAACCTTTACCTGCACCCTAGCTATCTACGCAGAACCTTGGAAGGCACTAAAGAATCTCCTTGGTTGGCATACTTATTGACTGCAGGAGGAAGTACCCTGATGCGAAATTCCAATTGTTGTACACGAGTTTGCACTCAAGCATACTAAAATTCATATAAAGTGACAGAGCTCTACTCAGATAGTTTCTGGACATCATAAACGGGAGTCAACTAATCACATGGATAGATTAAGAAGATGGATGTAGAGAAAAACGTGGATGATGTTGACTAAGGTGAACCTATCCTAATGGAGATCGAGATACTGGTTCGGACTAATATCAACACACCGGAATATACAAGGGAACCCGGTGGTCGATAATCCTAACTCTAGGTCAACTCATCGGCATATACAAGGGTACCGGTGATCGACTTTATTGTATTTATTAGGTTGGTCTGGTCTAGTGGTTTGGTTTTTTTTTTTTTTGGTATCTCAGTCACTCTATTTCACCCTAGCAATGGTAAAGAGAAAAATAAAAGAAGTGATTAGGATTCTTTCGATGTTTCCATCACGAGGATATGGCGAAACTACCATGTTTTCTTTTTCTAACACCTGAGCTCTGTGCTTTTATGAATAGACTCTTTAGATGTTTCCATCTAATCAGATTGGTTCCTCAACTCCTACAACCAAAATGCTTCCATCCACTTAGATTAGTTAGTGCCAACCTTAATAAGCATAAATTTCTAGTCTCTGGAGTTTATTTATTAATATTGCAACTAAAAGGTTTCTCTCATACCCCCAAACTTAAATCTAACATTGTCCTCAATGTTCTAAAGATGAAATTAAAAACATGAACAAGGAGAAACTGTTACCATTTGAAGCAAAAGAGATAAGGAAAGATATTACCAAGTCACATGAATATTGGGTTACCTCCCAAGAAGTGCTAAGTTTGAAGTCTTCAGCCAGACATTGGAAAGGATTAGTCACCTCGAAGAATCATATAGCAACAGCCGGAATAATCAAAGGGTCATCTCGGATCAAAAAGTGCTAACCACAAGAAGAGGAAAGCGCCACAGACCAGGAAGATATCCAACACACCCTTATATATTGTTTTGTTTAAGACAACTACATCTAGTTGTGGTTCGGGTTCGAGCTCTATAAAAGGGTCTAAATAAAATGTTTTCATGGGTTGGACTTCCTCAAAAGAAGGATTCTTAAGATCAAAGTTGTAGAAGTAACTGATAGGTGTAGAATACACCGTATTTAATAAATTTATGCTTTCTTTGAAGTTTTCTTGTAAATTATGTATCTTATGTGTGCTTTTGAAGCAAACATTTGGAGCAAAAGACCCATAACAATAACCTCATTGTCGAGAAGATGAAGACAATGCCGAAAGGGTCTAAGTCAAGCAAACAGTCTGCTAAAGGCACCATGGCGTAAACCAAAGACAAATGTGACTAAGGGGTGACTACTAGGAAATACTCAATTAAGAACTTAGAAGCACATAACAATAACCTGAATAACTGGGGATCCTCTAAGTCAATCATACTTGACTCACACGGTTGACCACAGTAGTGGTCATTCTTTAGCAAATGTGTTGACCCTAATCTCCTAAAGTAATTAGGTTTAGCCTCAAAACTTAATAATTGACACATCTGAAACTTATACATTCCCACAATTGGTTGAAAAATATTTGGTGGGAAAACAAAATCAATCGTGGTATCATAGCATCTCGGGTTAACCACATCAACATATGTGGAGGATGGGTTCTTAACAACTGAACTTCTTTATGGACACAACTAGGTTCAGGAAAAATTGTATGAAGATAATCTTTTAAAATGGTTGAGGCACATATGTCAAGTCCCAAGTTAGGGACCTTTCTAAGAGTTAAGGCACATGGAGAATGATAATCACCCCCAAACTTAGAGACTCTAAAAAGACTAGTCACAACTTCCCTAATTTCAAGGTCAATGATTCCTGAAAATGGTTAATTGATTCTTCTAAGTCAGGTTCATCCTCACTCATCTCTACGAGTTCATTTTCTTTTTCTAAGTCTAATGTTTCTAAATCGCTAGACTCTAAAACAATATTCTCAGAATAAACTCGTTCCTCGAAACTATCGTCGGCTTCGTGAAAAGGAAATACTACATCGTCTAAAACGAGGGTATTTCTAGTCAAATCCTTATCCTTTTGAATAGGTGAATAATTATTAAAATTATTTGGATTTAAACCAGAAATATCATTATAAATCTCAATTGGAGTAACAAATTCCTGATCACTACGCCTAAAAACTTCAGATTCTTCATCAACACTATCATCATCATCATAGTAATACGAAGATGGTCGAACCTTATCTAAAGTATTGCTTTCAATTCTAACCTCGTCATCTTGATTATGTAAATAGAAATTTTCCTCATTTTCATGGGTGATTTTTGAAGCAATGTATTGGCAATTCAAAGTAATTCGAGCAATTCTTTCTTCCGTCTCTAACTCTAACCTACGTGTTGACTCTGTTAACTTATGCGTTGACTCAAGTATCTTATGCGCCTTATCTAGAGAGGAGGAATTTTGCTCGTATGACCGGTATTCATGTGAATAATAATTGGGCTCACCATGGTATGAGCCATAATCTTCAAAAGGTTGGCGTTCCCAACCACTATTCACACTCTGGTCATAAAAAGAGTGATGTCCATATTGTTCAGTTGGATATTCATATTCATTGTGATGGCTATTATAATCTGTATGGAAAAACTCAACACATCTCTGAGAGTAAAAACTCAATCAAGGAAAATTTCTAGAGTCATATTTCTTGTGATTAGAACGTTTACAAAATTGAATCCGTGAATCTAATTACAAAGAGAGTTCTTGGACCATACGAAAGACCAATATTCAAGGATGAATCAAGTCGTATCCAACAAACTAGGTCGGACATTCTAATGTGATTTATCAACGCACAACCTGTGATATTCCAAGTATAAAGATAAACAATATAATGCGGAAAAAGAAATAACACATACACCATAAATTTTGTTAACGAGGAAATCACAAATGTAGAAATACCCAGGGACCTAGTCCAGATTGAACACCAAACTGTATTAAGCCGCTACAGACACTAGCCTACTACCAATTAACTTCTGTCTGGAATGTAGTTGAGACCTAAAAGGTATCCCACCGATTAAGGTACAGTCGCGCTCCTTACGCCTCTTGAATCCCAGTAGGACTCCGCGCAATTGACTCCCTTAGATGACGTTACACCAACTAAGAGTTGCTTCAAATCAATTGAAGACTTTAAACTAAATATGCCTCCCACAAATTAAGCCTATAATTCTTTTCCTGATTTACGATCGAAATGGATGATCAGATTTAACGTAGGATCAAGGTGATGGAAATCAATAGCAACTTGACAAAGTCTGGCCATCCTCAAAATTCGGACTTATGCAACCCGAAGTGTAGCCTAGATTATTATTCACCTCACAAGTATAAAACTTGCGGAATCACAAAAGTTAAGACGAAGAGAACTTTGTGATTTCTATTTATCCTATTCAAGTAATAAATCGACAATCGAACAAGATCAGGATACTCAAGTTATCAAGATAAAAGATAACTGGACCTGGCTTCACGAATCCCAATGAAGTCTTTGATAGTCGTTAAACCCTAAAAGGGTTTCTGGAGAGGACGACTCTAGATACAACTAGGACACATCAAAAAGTAGTGCCAGGATTCAAAGATCCCAGTTGGCAAGAGTTCCCCTTATATATATATATTCAAATCATAGGTTGCTTTAGGTTTAAGCTAAGATAGCTTTGGAACCAAGCAAACAATATTCACTGTTAGATGAAAACTTTGAATCTTATTCACATAAACAAGATATACACACTGGTTAGGTAAACTGTAACCGAACCGTGTACAAAGACTAAGTCCAACATGGTTAGCTGACCAATGAATTCTTGACCGCAACTAACAAACCCTAATCATCTACGAGTTGTCAGTTGACATTCTTTCATTTTACCTACTGATATTGGTGTTTAAAAAGACACATGACATTGGCGTGATCCTAAAAAACATACCGATACTGGTATTCTAGTGTTTCGGGTTTATGACTTTGCCCTAAACCAAGTTTCTAACTAATTTTCATATTTCTCATATGTTACTAACAACTACGAAGAAGGTATAAAAGATAAGATATGAGGCTAATTTGAAGAACGGTTTAGAGAGTTGGTTTCTATGGTGTTCTCGGGTATATCTTGTTAACTCTTCTATTTGAGTTTTCTTTTATGGTTTACGAAAAGAACATGTAATGATCTTTGTTACAAATGAAAGTTTTTTCTGGTAGTATTGGTCGTGAATGTAGCTGTAAAGGTGAACTATGAATATCTTGTGTGAAGGTTGTGCGCTTGTTTATCTTCTGCCTTCTTTATGATTTCTCCCTATTTGGTTCAAATCACCAATTGCCTTTTGTGATCATGTGTTCCACTGCGCTCAGGATGCCAATTTCCACATATTACTATCTTATAGACAATCTTCGATTGCCCTTCGCAGAAACTTCAAACTCTTTGCCAAGTTCTTTGGTTCATTCAAGTGATTCAAAACGTGGGATTGGTGGATTACAAATTACGATTACTACCGAGTTCAAATATCATTCGGACTTTCTTGTTTCCCATTAAATAAAAATTAAGCGCCATTATTGTTCCTTCACATCAATTTCCAATCACATGCGGTTAGGAAAAGCTCTCGACTTCTTGAACATCCATAATTACCACGAGAGTAGTTCCGCAAGATCAACAACTCATCTAACAAGTTCTCATCCATTGGTCTAATGCCACACCAAATGAGGCTACATGGGAGGATTGTCTATTATCACATTTCACTTTCCTAAGATAAGGATGTTTGAAGGTAGTGTAATGTCATGACGCATGCATGTCCCTTATATGAATGTTGTTGTTAAATGGGGACAACTTAATTAGATTAAAGATAAAATAGGTTTGTGTAGTTAGTTAAGAGTCGTTAATACGTTATTGTATTCAGGTGGACAATGACAGCCGGGAATTTTCCAGTAGTCTATATTAGGTAGACCATCGATCTCCCATATTTTAATGTGAGCAAAAGATTATCAAAGCTTCATCCTTCATAACCGTCGTATCTTTTTATATTATATTTTATCCATCAAATCTAGGAATATTCCAAAAACGATTCCCGTCATAAAAAAGATTTTTGTCACAAACTATTGTTCTCAGCCGTCGAATCATTAAATTTCCATTTTTATCAGCCGTTAGATTTTAGAGGAGTAATATAAAAATATTTATAGGGACTTAACTGTAAATAGCTTAAAAATAGGTATTTACAAAAATTTATATTTTTACGAAAAATATTTAAAAACTTTATATTTTTCATTTGAACTTCGAATTTTAGTGAATTTTGTATAGTTGTAAAGCTCTTTGAATTATCTAAGCAAATACTAGTATAAATAATTATTATCAAATTTTTGTTACTCAATATCTTTATATTTCTCCAAACTTTTATACTTTTATATGGTTAGCTTTAAAAGTTAGACATAGTTTAAGAATAAATATTACTAGATTTTTTTGCCCGTGCTACGCACCGGGCGGACCCGAAACCATCCATCATTATTGTTTTTTTGTTGTAACCATATATTTGGTTGGTGTGATGGTTGGTGTGATGTGGCTTCGTCTCACCCCGTCGTGCATTTTGGGTTTGGTGTCACGGGGCTTCGCCCTTTCCCGTGACGATGCATTTTTTACTTGATGTGGCTCTGCTTCGCCCCGACCCGTCGGGTTGTATTTTTGATTTGGTGTGGCTCAGCTTCGCCTCGACGGCTCGACCTGTCATACATTATTTATATTTTTTATTTGGTGTGGCTTTTTCTTTTTTTACTTGTAACCATATTTTTGTTGGTGTGATGTGGCTTCGCCTCGTCATACATTTTTATCGAAGTCTCGCCCAATCGCTTAGGATTTCAGATTTGGTGTGATTCGTCTTCGTCTCGCCCCGTCCCCTACCGCTTATTTGAATGATTTAGTTGCCCCTCGCTTAGGATTTTCGATTTGGTGTGGCGGGGGCTTGGCCCCGACCTGTCGTCTTTGAGCATCGTCACAATTAACAATAGCTTCCCCAAATAATTTAGTGCTTTTAAAAGCATATGTACAAACACTAACTCATTCCAGTTAGAAATAGTTTTCATCCTTTCATGGTATGCAGGATCGACGTCCATCTTCTTGAATCAACCATTTCTTTCGGTGGTGTTGACCTATATATAATATAATAATCAAGACAAATACAGTAAGATCAAGATTGAAACAACGTGAAATCTTTCGGTGGTGTTGACCTATATATATTAAAACTTCATCATACATTTGAGGAATACAAAACGGCGGGTCATATTTAAAATCCGAACAAATATCTGGATACATAAAATAAAAAAATATACATAAAATTTTGGTTTCCAAACATTTGCAGGCAGCACCATAATCCCACAACTTCGGCATCTGCAACACCAAAACTCGTAAGTAAGCGTTCTAGTAACTCTGTATATGATTTTGAGGTTAAGTTTGTGTTTTCGCTTTATAGTGGATTTTTCTTAAACTCTTTTTTGATCTCAAATAGTATTTGAATTGAACCTTTGGAATCTGTTCACGTCCATTTATAGGTATTTCTATGTAAAAAAAGTATTTCTATGTAAGCTTGTAATGGCCAGGAGCAAGATACTCGAAGGGACGAAAATGCATGCTAATACTAAGTACCAACGGTTGTACATAATGAATGCATATTATAGGTTATTAGGTGATTCCAAAGTTGCATAATCGATTCCTTGTAAATCATCACTTCGAGTGTAGATTCTTAAATTCAGATCTTATATACATGTACATAAATGCGTGTATTTAAAAAATCAATCGTGTACCTCCTCGACAATTAAATTTCCACCACATACCAAATCATCTTGTAGTGTTAGACTCCCTTCCTCATTCATATTGTTTACCTGCAAAATATACAAAAACGCATGTTAACAAAAAAATTGTCGGCAAAGCATCCTTTTTATTCAAATTTTTATTTTTTTCCCAAAAAGGTCAAACTTCATTTAGTATTCTAAAATCCAAGCAACAAATAACCTAGCTAAAAAGCCATCGGTAACTATCTCATCTATCCTTTCCACAACATGATACACCAAGGAGGTAAACTATGTAAACGACATAGGTGAAGCTAAGGTACTATGACCACCTTATATAGCAAATGATATCCATATTAACTTATTAACTAAGCAATGAATCCCCTAATTCAAAAATTATTTAAGCATTGGTAAGTCTACAGGTGTAAATCGGGGATCAACAATTCAAGGTAGTGAGTATGACTGGATCGGTTCATGGAATTCCATAACAATAGTAAATTCATTATAATATGGAACATCTTAATAAACCAAGTGAAAAAAATACTCTACTACCAACAGGCCAAATCCTGTTAAACAAACCCCTTTGAGGGTGGAGCTTCTTTTTCTTTCTTCCTCTTCTTTGACTTCCTTTTCTTAATCTTGTGCAGCATCGTTGCCACGTTCAAGGTTTTCATCATTTTCAACTTTCTCATCTTTGCCTAAATCAGTTCCAGCATCAGCAATTTCCCCAGGCTTCTTTTCCAACAGTCATTTAAATTGCTTTTTAGCCTTCATCTCAACTTCATGTTTCACGACAAATGATTTTAAAGACTACAAACAAATTATAAGAATGAGTGACTAATTACCAACTTGTTCCTTTTGGTTAAGTTTTTTAAGAGATGTTGTTGCATCAGGTTCCGAGGACTTGTCAATGGTTATCATCTAACAACGGTCAGGAAAATAAGTCTTCAGATTCTGTAAACTGAAGTATGGGGAGCGGAAGAGTATTATTCTGAGAAGCAAATGGAAACTAAAAAAAGAAGCACCAAGTACCTTCTTAAAATCACTCCTTGCTTCCTCAAAATCTCCAGCTGACATGTTTGTCATGCCACGACGATATAGAGCCTTCACATGTCCAAGACTTACTTCTAAAACCTGTAAGTCCAGATATCCAGTTATGATTTCATATGTTTGACACACTTAAAAAAGTTATTACGAAAGGAACTAACTAAGAAGGGTGCACCCATATCATGCAAAGTTGACTACATATTACCGAACGATGTTGAAACTACTTGAGCTCTATAATAGAGAGGAGAGAAGGGTTCCAATGACATATTACAGTTACAATCATGTGACAGTCAAAATTGTAAGTATAATGTCATTCTAAGAAATCTACAATCAAGGTAAATATGATGCAAGGTATTTTTAAGAGTTTAAAGAAAATGAGTCAGCAAAGTGAGTATGTGGATTCATTTAAAAAATGAGACAAATAGTAGGGACTCGGGAGAATGAGACCCGTAACAGATTAATTTACATATCAAATCATGTGAATATCCAATTTTCATCTATTTCAAGATGATACCCATCCGTAAATTTATTATGATGAAGTTTTTTCCTAACAGCTCATTTCTTCTTTCCAGGACCATATTGTTGCTATTGTGTCCATTCATGATGATATAATAATTTACCGTTTTGAATAAAAAAATAGACTTTAACTAACTGCTCTTTCTTGTCTACCAAAAACACATCTTTAGCAATAATTTCCAAACCTACCAGGTTTCATTTGGTATTGTTGAAGTCTAATGGGAATGTAAACCCCTTGAAAGGTGTTCAAATCTACTTCATGCATTTAAATGGAACAACAATTTCTCTAAATTATGCGAAAGCAAACCAAAAAGTCAAAAATTGAACCTGAGTTTCTCCTAGACATTTCCACAAATACATTATGCTCTGAATTTAAATGTTCATATACTTTTTTGAAATCCACAACTGGCTAGGGGAAAAACCTAAACACCCATACCCATTTAACTTTTTTTTTTGTTTTGAAGGAAAATAAACACCCATTAACATATCATGCTTACCAAATGCAGTTTTCTATCTTATTTTGCTCATCAATCCTGTTCGTGAATCAAATACAATTCCTCTCCTCCCATAAGTTGCTTATGAATCAACATAACCCCTGCAACCAATAAGATAAAATACATCACCGCTAACCATCACAGTAAGCGACTCGTTGATAACATCAGCACGACTCCTTTAATTTGCATAGATCAATACAATAATTATAGATAAGGTTTTGGGTGGAATTGATACGAACCATGGTGGACAACATCAGTTGTATTTTTTTTTATTTTTTTATTTTTTTTTCTTGAGTCCTTCTTATCAGTTTAATAATTAATTAATGCCTAAAAGATCAATTCCTAACACATCTTTTCTATGTCTCATTGATTCAGAGAAATAAAGAGGCAGAGAAAAGTTAGGGTTTACAAATACATAATTAGATTTGGCTATTTAATCTCTTCTTAAAAAATCACTCCTACAAAATAAAACAAAACAAACAATAATCAGAACAAAATTTATGTTCAACAATCAACACATGATCGATCAGAAAAAAAAAACAATCAGAACATACGAACCAAGAAGAACAGAAAGACGAAGAAGGTGAACAGAGAGAGAGAAGTGATTTTTTTTTTCTTTGTAAATATTGATTTTGACGGATTTTGAGGTAACTATTAGGTTTTGGGTCTAGATTCTGAGGTAAGTAATGTCCACACCAACGCCGTAACTTAACGTACAGTTAAGTATCCGGTGTAAACAAAGTGTAATGAATTATTTAGGCACAAAAGTTGACAGAAGTATTGTATACCCACGTTTACGCTAACGGCATTATAACCGACCAGTTAAATACAGGGTGTAATAAGAGTGTAATTCAGATTTTAATGGTTCGACCAATAGAGTCCCGACACTTGTCATCACCAGAATTGCTCTTCCTCAAAGCTTTTATCTAATTTAATTTGAGGAGGGTGTCATACTCACCGTGCGACGTGGGAGCTCATATGACTTAGCATTTTAAAGGAGGGGAGATTGTCGACGTGGAACGTGCTCACTACTTATTTTTTTTAATTGAAGAAGTTAAGGATGTGTTCTGAGTTAGAAGAAGTGGTTACATGTTCATTTGGATCAATTTGTATTGAAGGATAATACCAGGGCCGTCTTAGGCATAGGGCTGGATGGTCGACCGCCCTAGGCCCGAAATATGGAGAGGCCCAAAATTAGTAGTCAGCCCAGAACAAATATGTACCCATTTATATTTTTCTATATTTTTAATTACACCTTCTTTTATAATAGTTTATCTAATGCTAACTCTTACTTATAAAATTTGGACTTATCATTTGTAGCTTTTAATTTAACTTATGATTTGTAGTTTAATTTGGGTGATTTTTGGACATGATCAACTGTTTTATTGAGACGAAAGCTTCAGAAATGGAAGTTGTAGTATTTGTATACTTTTTTTCATATAGCGCATAATCTGTGATGCGTCATTAGCAATGCCATCAACTTGGACTTTATGATACTTACATAGTCACAAAGCACGGCATTATTTGGCCGCGTAAGTTCCATCGTTCCCTATGTCGCGTAAGTTGTTGCATCTTTTGCAGACGAAATGTTTCATTTGGACTAATGATGCGTCATCTAGGACTCAGTGATGCTTCTTCACCATTTCCAGTCCGTCATACTAGGTTCGTTAGCTTCACATTTTAATTTGTTCAAATCTGAATTATATTTTGTCAAATACGTAAAACTGCTTTATAAAGGATGGTCGTGTCTAGCTACTATGGTAATTAGTCCTGTTTGGGGTGATATTTTGAACATGATCAGTTGTTTTCTTGAAAAATCCAAATTATAATTCTTTTAAGGATTAGTCATATGGGCTAGATATCTAGCTGCTAGATTGGCCATCCACGTCAGCCTGGGCAACCTCCCAAGTCTTATGGGCTAGATTGGTCATCCACGTCATTTGTGAGCGCCGAACCATTCGGCGTTTTAGTTACTTTTTGAGCGCCGAACCATTTGGCGTTTAAATCTCAGTCGTTAGATTTTTGTGATTTTTGTGATTTTTGTGAACCATTCGGCGTTTTGAGCACTTTTTGAGCGCCGCACTATTCAGCGTTTCAATCTTGCTGATAGTTGGATGCGAGCAAATGATAGGAGAGAAAAGTAGCCAGATTGAGTGTTAATTTTTTTCCTACACTTTTTTCATGATTTGCAACACTTTTTGGCCAATCTAGCAGTCCAATCTAGCCCATAGGGTTTTGCCTAAGGGACTTAACTATCATTTATGTTTTCTTCCATGTAGTGAAGAGAGGCCATGTTATGAATGTTCGCCCCGAGCCTAAATTTTTTTAGAGACGGCCCTGGATAATACAACTTCCCTCCTAGGCTAATGCGTTCACAGTAAATGAAAAGTAGAATGTCGGATGTGGTAATGAATTCTATGGATTGGTATGAGATAAAATTGTGCAGTAATATACATTCAATGGATCGGTATGAGATTTCTAGAAATGCAACTTCGTCCATAGGTGTAGCCTGTGTAGGAATATATTTTGCAATTTTTCCTTTTTGCTTCTCAATGAAGTTTGAAAGGCAAGACCGGCTAAATTTGCGTGCCGAACAGTAGCGCTTCCCCATGAGCTAGATAAATGAAGAAACAGGAAGCTCGCTCTCTCTCTCTCTTGAATGCTTCAATCTAATATGGGAACCCGAAAGGCACGATCCGGTTTGCGCAAAAGATCATTGAAGATGCATACATGAGGACTCTAGGAAAGAGACGATTTTAACCCTGTTTGGGATGGTTTTTTTTTTTTTTTCAACCCAAAACACTTTGTAACAAATTTTTTGCCAAAAATTGTGTTTGGTAAATTTTTTTCAAAGTGCTTTTGGAGAGAAGCACTTTCATTTTAGGCCTGCATTCAATTTTCGAGAATTTTAAAAGTTACATTTTTCTTGAAGCACTAGCTTTTAAAGTAAAAAGTTTGCATAATGGATATACATTTAATTTTCTAAATTTGGCCTAAAATGATATAGCATGTAAAACTCCAAATTTGATATTGTTGTTTGTACTTGTTGCGTGGATCCACATAATTTGATTTAATTGATTCTTTATTTTAACCTTGTTATTTTATTATAAAGATAAGTTTTACCCTTGAATATTGTACACTTATCATTATATTTTTAACTTATATTTTTTTTCTCTATTTTTTATTTAAAATAATAAATAATAATTACAATATAATAATATTTTTCTAAGCAAACATAATTATATTTTTTTAATTAAATAATATAAATAAATAAAACAATCAAATAAATATTACTTATATGTTATTAAATATATTAGAATTAAAATATAATAAATTATAATTAAAGTGTATTTAAAACTAATTTTTGAAATATGTCTATATTTTCGTCATTAACTACATCACC
Organism: Papaver armeniacum; assembly: GCA_023531295.1. Lineage (NCBI taxonomy): Eukaryota > Viridiplantae > Streptophyta > Magnoliopsida > Ranunculales > Papaveraceae > Papaver > Papaver armeniacum. The sequence continues at coordinate 197,288 of JAJJWW010009233.1, forward strand.
AACACTTTAAAATACAAGTTTACTAAACAAAAATTACAGTAGTGCTTTTGAAATTATAGTTTACCAAACGTCATGCCGATTTATTTCCACAGCACAACACAACAAAAAAACACTCTTCTAAAATTCACAACAATGCCAAACAAGTCTTTTGAGTGTGGATAATATCCTCAAGAAATGTCTCTATGGATATTTTTCTATAGTTTTTTCAAGATATTTTTCAATCACAATCTGCTAGAAATGTCTCTATGGATTTAATGCATTTTAATCAAATCTCTGAAGTTACAAAGTTAAGTTTGGAAAGTGATATTTCTGAAGATGAATGCTTAACAACAGTAAGGAATTTGGGTCAATCAAAAGCTCCAGGGCCTGATGGTTTTCCCATAAGCTTTAATGTCAAAGTTTTGGAGATTATAAAGAAGGATTTCATGAAGGTTATTCAAGAACTGCAACAAAAAAACTTTTTAGATTGGAGGCTCAAGAATACTTTTATAGCTTTGATTCCAAAAAAAGGATAATATTGAGGAGATTAAAGACTTAAGACCCATAAGTTTGGTTCATGGAGCTTACAAAATCATCTCCAAGATTCTAGCTGACAGGTTTAAATCTGTTCTTCCAGATGTTATTTCTTCGCAACAAACTACTTTTATAAAGAAGAGACAAATTCTGGATGGAGTGCTTGTTGCAAATGAGCTCATAGATTCAAGGTTGAGGAGTGGCAAACCTGGTCTTATGATTAAAGTTGATTTTGAGAAGGCTTTTGATCATGTTAACTGGGATTTTCTTGATGAAATTCTAGCTAAAATGGGGTTTGGTGATAAATGGAGGTCTTGGGTGAAATGTTGTGTTGAAATGGTTAGATTCTCAGTCTTAGTGAATGGTTCTTCAACTGGTTACTTCAAGTCTAAGAAAGGAATTAGACAAGGAGATCCCTTATCTCCATTCTTATTTCTTCTTGTTGGGGAAGCTCTTTCTTATATGATCAAGCAAGCTCAAGATGAGGGTCTAATTTCTGGTTTTAAAGTGGCTGATGATGGAACCTCTGTGAGTCATCTATAATTTGCAGATGATACATTAGTCTTCCTAGATTCAGATATTGATCAATTAAGGAATTTAAGACTTCTTCTTTTAGCCTTTGAGCAGTTAAAAGGTTTAAAGATTAATTTTGCAAAAAGTGCAATTTATGATGTGGGATATGATGGAGATATTATGCAGTTTTCTTCTATTTTGGGCTGCTATACTGGTGTCTTGCCTACCACTTATTTGGGGATGCCTTTAGGAGATAAAAGTGGAGGAATTCTTAAATGGGACAAAGTTATTGAGAGCTTTCTAAAAAAACTTGCAGGTTGGAAAAAGACAATTCTTAGCAGAGCAGGTAAAATCACTCTCATAAACAGTATGTTGGCTAGTTTACCTGTTTATTACACGTCTCTCTTTGTTATGCCAGCTTCAGTAGCTAAGACTTTAGAGAAAATAATGAGGGACTTCTTGTGGAATGACAATAAGGGTAAAAAGAAACTTCATTTAGTTAATTGGCCTGCTCTTCAAAGAAGGAAAAAGTATGGTGGTCTTGGTGTTAAGAATCTCAAAAAGATGAATAATGCTCTCCTTACTAAATGGCTTTGGAGATTTGCAAATGAGGATGATGTCTTGTGGAAGAAAATTATCGTGGAAAAATATAGAATTGATATGTCAGGTTGGTTCTCTAAAATCCCTAAAATCACCTATGACAGGTCTCTTTGGAAGGGAATAATGAAGTGCATTTCAATATTTAGAAGTCACATTCGCTTCAAAGTCAATTATGGTAATAACATCAGTTTTTGGAATGATGTTTGGCATGCTGAGATTCCCTTAAGAAGAAAATTTCCTAATCTTTTCTTAGTGTCAAGATCAAAGGAGCACAAGGTAGTTGAGGTTTATAATACAAATACAGACACCTGGAATTTGCACATTCCTAGAAGACTGAATTTTCTGGCAAGGACTGAACTCTCTTCTCTTCAAATCTGTTTGAATCTGGTGGTCATGAATTCAACAGTTCCAGATGAAATCTGCTGGTCCATTGGAAACAAGGGTCAGTTTTCTGTCAGCTCAACTTATGATGCCTTAACAGTCTCTACTTCAGATCAAGATCAACAACATATTTTTAAATTCATCTGGGAACAAAATCTGCCTCCAAAAGTTGATTTTTTTCTATGGACTTTAGCTCATAAAAGTTTGCCTACAAGGGATGTTTTGAGAAGAAGAGGTAATAATGTGCCACAAACTTGTGTGTTCTGTGCACAACATGAAACAGATCGAGCATCTTTTTCTTCATTGCGACTTTGCAGGAAGAATTTGGAGTCACTTCAAGGAGAAATTGAAGTGGAATTTTGTTATGCCTGAAGATCTCTTCACAATGTTGCTGTCTTGGAATATGTTTATGCTCTCTTCTCAGCAGCTTCAGATTTGGCACATGATTCCAATAGCTATCATTTGGTGCATTTAGAAGGAAAAAAATGAAAGGATTTTTCAGAACAAGTCGAGCACTGAAGCAACTCTACATAATAGAATCAAGTACACTCTTTTCATGTGGAGTCTTGTATTCAAAAATTTTGAAGACTATAGCTATCAGGATGTTTTGTCTATTTGGCCCAAATTGTATTTTGATTTTCTTTGACTTTAGAAGTAGCTTGTTACTTCTTTAGTCTTTTTTCTCTTCTCTTCCTCATTTCTTTCTCTTGTATCCTTTGAGGGTGGTACAAGCCTTTTTGTACCCTCTCTCTTTTAGATCAATCTATTCATCTTTATGGATCAAAAAAAAAATATATCATTAAGAATGGTTATAATTACAGGTAAGCAATTTGCAATCCCTTGATGCCTAGTATCATGTCATGTGACTCATGTCCACTAATCGAACTAGTTGTTTTTGAACCATGTTTTAGGGCATACGTAAAAATTTTGAGGCATACAAACTTATTTTCCTAACTAGGGTGTGTTTATAAGGGGTGTATAATGGGTATGTAATGACCTATATACCCTTAAACTGTTTACACTATTAAATTGCCCTTTTCCCTAAATTAAAAACCAAAAACAGTTTTAAATGTAAACATCTTCTCCTCTTCTCTACCCGATTCCCGCTCGTGAAGCCGTCGACAAAAAATTTGATCCTCGATTCATGAAAATCAGATCGTCGATTGAACACAATAACAAAAATAACTCGCACAAAGAAACCTGCAATATGTAATCATTCTAAATCTTCTTCTAATCCGCCAATTGAAGAACAAGAAGAAGTTGAAGGATTGGAAGAAAAAATTCAATGAAATCAAGAACCAACTCATAAAATGAAGATTAGAATGTATTTTCTATAAACCCTCTCTCATGTTATTGTTTTTCATTGATAAAATATGATTAATTAAGGATAAACAAGAACTTTTTTGGGTTACAAAATGAAGTTCGGCTGATTAGCAAGACGAATTATCAGCCGAACTGTTCATTGTTCTTCATTCTGAAAGTGCTTATGAACAGTTCGGATGGTAATTCATTTCTAAAAGATAACCGAACTTTCTAGGTGGTTAATACAGTGTCAGGTTCGGCTAATACCTTGCCAACCATTACCAGCCGAACCTGAGAAGTGAAATTTACCCCAGGTGGTTGTCAGGTTCGGCCGACTCGATTAGATCACTTTCAAGCCGAAAATCTCTATGTAAACACTTCGAAAATATTGATTTGTAGGCTACAGGTTCGGCTGGCTCGTGCTGATGAGTTATCAGCCGAACTTTTCTCTGTAGACTCAAGTTTTTCGATCTTGTTTTGGCCATAACTTCTTCATCCGATGTCAGAATGAACTCATTCTTTTTGCATTGTCTTCGTATTTTCATTCTCTTGAAGATGAATATAAGATCAACTTGATTTTAATGAGTTGAATTTGGACTTTGGTATTCTCCATTAGTAGACTTCAATTTCTTAACACTTTTAGTCATTTCCACTTATTTTGGTTGATTCACCACAAGAAAGGTTGGACAATAAAAAAAAACACGTAATAAAAAACCTAACCCCTAAATGTTTATGAACTTAAGTGTTTTTTGGAAAATCAGTAACATGTTCGGCTGATACGATTTTTTGAATATGAGCCGAACGTGAAAAATATATGATTCGGTTTATACGATATTTGGAGTAAAAACCGAACCTTTACTTTAGGGTTTTTTCAAAACTCTCAGGATAGGTTCGGCTTTAAATAAAATTTCTTATAAGCCGAACATTTAAGTAGTAAGATAGGTCGGAAGTTACAAAAGATAAGTTCGGCCAATAACGATCGTATTTCGAGTAAGCCGAACTGTTTATCTTTTATAGCATACCAGTTAGGTTCGGCTGATAATTTCAAGCCGAACCTATCCCTGGTTCGAAGAATTTGGGCGGAAAAAAATCAATTTTTTGATGATTTCAACATACATAAATAAAATTAAACATATTCTAAAAGTATACTTATGTGATGTTAGCATTGGGTTTCTTATCTATGTATTCATCTTCTGAATTTGGTTCATAAGAATCATCATTATGAGTTTGACTTTGAGTTTGGGTAAAAAATTGTTCTTATAATCCAAGGAATCAGTCATTTCTGGATCATTGTTGTAGTTGATGTGTATTTTCTGAGATTTTTTAGATGAAAATTGTCCCCCCTCATCCATTGAGATCACTTGAATCAAAATACAAAAATTTTCCTCACTTTCCCTTTTCCTTCTTAAAACAAAAAAACAAACTTTTGTTTTTCTTCCCCAAATTTAAGTTTTATAATTTAATGATCCTAATCACTTTTCATTATCATTAATCACTAATCAAAATTATTAACAATTAATAATTATTACTAACACTAATAACAAAACGGCAGATTTTCCATTACAAAAATATTTGGATAAGGGCCTTTTAGATTTACCATCTAATGACCCTATTTTGTCATTACTTGGTATGCCCTGAAATTTTTAGGTATGCCCTAAAACAAGGTTCTTGTTTTTAGGTTCTGATCCGTCAGACGCATTCGGACTCTCTCTGGACTTTGGCGGGTTAAAATGTACCACCATCCCGGGCCCATGTCCTGCGCACAGGAGGCTGAGGTCTATCCCTAGCAAGCCTTTATTGGTGCCATGTGTTTTTTTTTTTTTTTTTTTGATAAGAAATTGACTTTATTATGAGAATTAGAGTATTACACAATAGACATGTCTCTCTCCAGTGATTCAATAATGAATTCTGGAGGGTCATTGAACCATTCACACTGGCCATTCACTCTGGCGTACTTGGCTAGGAGATCTGCCACACTATTTGCATCTCTTTTAACTAACTGACATGACCAGGTTTGAAATGTTTTCAACAAAACTAAACACTCTTGGATAACAGAATTTGTTGTCCAGCTAACACACCTAGCATTCCCATTTATTGCAGCAACCACATTTTTATTGTCACCCTCTAAATGAAGAACATCAACTGCTTTAGCTTTAGCCCATCTAATGCTTTCCAGAGCAGCAATTGCTTCACCTTGTTCCTCGTCTATTGCAATTGAGCTTATTCCTTTTGCTCCACAGAAAGTACCTGCAGCACTACGCAAAATCAGTCCAATTCCTATTGGTGAATTTTGTTGTATAAAGGAAACATCAAAGTTGACTTTCATAGTCCCTAAAGGTGGTGGACTCCAAGTATGAGTCTGTCTAATACTTTGAATAGACTGATCACCATTCATTGTACCTTCCCATTCAACTATAAATTGTTTGAGAGAGTGAATAAATTCTGATGGTCTAAACTGAGCATTATCGAATACTATAGAGCATCTAAGTTTCCAAATGTACCAAAGGACAATACTAATGAATCTAATTCTCTGTTGCATAAATGTGTCATTGAACTGACTTGTTGTAAACAAGTTAGTCAACCAAGCGTAAAAATCAACATTGGTGATAAGCCTAGCTATATCATTATCCATAGCAAACCATATACGCTGAGACACAGAGCATTGAACAAAAAGATGATGCATGCTTTCATCACAGTTACCACAGAGAGGACAAACTTTATCAATATGATGAACAAATCTGCTTATTCTATCTCTAGTTGGAAGACATTTGTGTAAGCACTTCCATAGGAAATGATGAATTTTTGGTGGTAAGATGGTTTTCCACAATCTCATCCATGGAAAACTGGTAGCACTATTAGTATTACCCACTTCAGATTCCTGCAAAAGAATGTTATAAGCCGATTTAACAGAAAACATCCCATTTTTAGTCCCTGTCCACCTGATTTGGTCACAACCAATAAAAGGTAATCTAATCCTGCAAATCATATCAACAATATCATTAGTAAACAACGCTCTTAGAGTATTCAGATTCCACGTTTTAGTATCATCATCAATGAGCTGAGAAACCATTCTCATATTAGTAGAGGAAAACGTATTTGGTAAAAGTTCTCCTAAACCAGGAACCCATTTATCTTTCCAAATATGGATGTTCTTACCATCAGCAATCTCCCAGCAATAGTTTCTTTTAATGATATGAATGCCTTGACAAACACCCCTCCAGATCCAAGACCCATTAGTATTAAGCTCATCACTTATAAGATTACAATCTGGAAAGTATTTATGTTTAAGTATCCTAGCACACAAGCAATCAGGATCTTTCAACAGCCTCCAAGCAAGCTTGGTTAAAAGAGCTTTATTAAAAATAGCCGTTTTCCTAATATTGAGACCACCTTTACACTTAGGACTAGCAACACAATCCCAGTTTATTAGGTACAAACCTTTATTTCTAGTTTTCTTCCACCAAAACTTCCTTTGTATAGAGTCCATTTTGTCGGTCAAATTCTTTGGCATAGGAAAAACTGACATTTGATGAGTAGATAAAGCCCCTAAAACAGTTTGTGTAAGGACAGTTCTAGCAGGCTGATTAAAGTATTTATTCTGCCAATTACCAAGTTTTCCATCGAATTTTTCTAACATGCCAGAAAAGGATTCAGTCTTGTTTCTCTGAAGCAACAGAGGAACCCCTAAATACTTATCTTGAAGACCTATCTTTTTAATGTTAAGGATATTGGTTATAGATACCTTAATGTGGTCATCAGTCTTGGGACTAAAGGCCAGTCCTGATTTCTGAAATTGATGGCTTGACCAGAAACTTTACTAAACGTTTCAATTATTGAGTTAAGATGTCTTACCTCGGTGGGATTTGCTTCGGTGAATATCAAGCAATCATCTGCAAAAAAAAAGATGAGAAATAGATGGGCTAGTACTAGTAACTTTGATACCTTTAACCAGATTGTCGCTCTCAGCATGCATTAACACTTTAGAAAACACATCCATACATAAGATGAAGAGATATGGAGAAAGGGGATCACCTTGTCTCAAACCTCTGGAAGGCTTGAAAATATCACCTGGAGAACCATTTAAAAGCACAGACGTAGAAACCGTAGAGATACATTGGTTAATTAACTGACACCAATCAGAACTAAAACCATGTCTTTTAAGACACTCAATTAAAAATGGCCATTCAACCCTATCAAAAGCTTTACTCATATCTAGTTTAATCGCAAGTAAAGCAGCCTGGTAAGGAGACACTATCTTATTGAGTAAAGGTTTAAGCCTATTTGCTAACAACTTAGATATAATTTTATAAGAAGTATTGCACAAACTAATAGGTCTGAAATCTGCTGCATTCTTAGGACAAGTAATTTTTGGAATTAAAGATAAGAAATTATGATTGTTTTCTTTGAGCATGTACTTACCTCGGAAAAAGGATTGCACCATTTTAACCGTATCTTCCCCGACCACGTCCCACATCTGCTGGTAGAATCCTGGGGGGGAATCCGTCAGGTCCTGGAGAGGTCCATGGCTTCATTTTGAAGACCACATCTTTTATCTCTTCGTATGAAGGTATGCTAATCAATCTACCATTATCAGCATCAGTAATACAAGGAGTAATGCAAGACATGAAAGCAGAATCATTAACAGGATTACAAGTTTCACTTATGCCAGCAAAATGTTGTAACAAATTGTCAGCAATGTTAGTTTTATTGGTTATCCAATTACCATTTGTATCCTGAATAGCTTCAATTTGGGTCCTTCTCTTCCTATAGTTAGCCCTAGCATGGAAGTACCCAGTATTCCTGTCATCAAGCTTCATAGTATCATCTTTAGCTCTTTGCTTATAGAAATCCTCCTCTATACTCTTCCAGTGATTAAGTTGTGCAAGAACGGGAGCTAACGTAATGTCCCTAGTGTCCACTATACCCTGAGAGTGCAGGTTTTCAATTTGATTGTTCAGACTACTAATGTTAGTCTGAATGTGCCCAAAGGAATTGATGTTCCAAAGTCTTAATGCCTGTCTAACTTGTTTCAAGTTACACTTGTGTTTGAAAGCATGTGACCCTTGATTATTATTTTGAAGCCAATTCTCTCTAACAACATCTTTACATCTTGGATCCCTAAGCCAACACTTATTGAATTTATTAGGTTTCTTAACAGGATTTTCATTTCTTACACTAGTAATAACCAATGGGCTATGATCACTAGCTATAGGAGCTAGATGATAAGTGTGATAGGAAGGGTACAAATCATACCAGAGATCATTTCCAAGTGCTCTATCTAATCTCTCCTGTATAAGATCTCCATATTGTCTCTTGTTCGTCCATGTGTATGGATTTCCAGAAAAAGGAATTACCTGCATACCTAAAGAGTCAACAAAATCTTTAGCAGTGTCAATAACAGACTGTGAAATAGGCACACCACCTGATTTTTCAGAGTTGCACAGTATAAAATTCAGGCCACCCAACAATATCCAAGGGTAATTTACTGAAAGAGAAAATTGACTAACAAATTCCCATTGCTCAGACCTATTACCACTGGGAAGAGCCCCATACATACATGTGAGGTACACCTTAGTTCTAGCATCAATATTTAATTCACAGTTTATCACATTATGAGCAGAATTGATGACTTTCAAATCTAATCCATCTTTCCAAAGGAGACACAAACCACCTGCAAAACCAACCGGATCAACAAAATAATTATTCGGATAATTCAGAGGTTTAGTGTAATCAAACATTTTACTCCCAGAATTCTTAGTTTCAGCTAAGAAAATTATAGCCGGATCATTTATTCTGACTAGGGTTCTAAGATGATTCCTTGTATCTTTGTTGCCGTAGCCTTGAACGTTCCACGATATAAATCTCATGCTAGCAATCAAGAGATACCAATCAGGACTCACAATATTCAGAAGAGACAAATGAGGATACTGATTAGTTACAAAAAAAATTAGAGTGATATGAAAATTATTTAAGATAAAATGAAAATGACCTAAATTGCAAAATCTACCTAATTCACTACAAATAGAGAGATTAAGGAAGAAAATTACTCGAATGACAATAGTTTCAAGTATCCCCATAGTGAGATTATTGTTTGCAGTTGCTTCATCATATATATCATCTATATCCAGTCCCTCCATGTTACCAAATTGATTTTCTACAAAATCATTTATACTATTGTTCAAGTTCAGAGAATGGGTTCTGGTAAGATGAGAATAATTTTGATATGATTCAAAGATATTGATTTGGGATGAATGGGTATCTTCTTTTCCCTGTATTCCAATTCGCAATCTTTTTCTTCTCTTGAAGTCAGTTTCCCCCAATTTCGATGAACCATTAACAATACCGACCAACCCTTGGATTCTGCCCCTTTTCACTTTACTAGTAATACCAAATTTACTGGTATCCCCTTTCTTTTTGCTAATCGCATCCTCCATAGGCTGCCCTTTAACTTCATTGAACCTTGATTGCGGTTTTTTTTTTTTTTTTTTTCTGGAAGTTGACAACAAACTATTATAGTAACACCCGCGCTATTGGTGCCCATACTTTCACTAATAATCACTTCTTCTTTAGTTTTCGTTTTTTCTTTTTCACTTGCATTGCACCATTGATTATACGCTCTTTGCAACATAGATCCTGATTTCACTTTTAAAGCATTATCTCCAGCAAATCTTTTTGACGTAAATACTTCCGTATGTAGAGACTTTGACCTCACATTAACCCTTCTCTCATTCATAAAGTGGCTTTTTGGTGATGGAAAAGATTTTTTCTCCCCGAGATTACCATATTTGGTTAGACTGGACAAATGGCCAAACCTGAATTGATGGGGTGAATATGAATGTGGCTGGAATTTAGGAGTAACGCAATATAGGAGTATACGTAACCAAAAAGGAAATATCATGGCGCGATATTTTCGCCAATAATTCTGATCGGAACGGTTACAGAATTTGGAATGATGGACAATGATGGAGATACGACAATTTTGGATTTTCTTGAAACGATGATGATGAACAGGGTAGTGATGAATGATAGGATTGTGATGTGTGATAGAATATTTTGTGCTTTTCCCAACTGGTTTACAGAAACGACCGAACTTGAACAAACGATTTACTACCATCATGAGGGTGATGGATGCACAACTGCTAAAACTGGATGCACAACTGCGAAGATGATGCACAACTGCTGAAGAATCAGAAGCAACTGCTTCCATTCCACCACTGGTATCTCACCTGGTTCACAAGAAACTACTGCGAAGAAAATTAGTTTTCCATGAAATTTAACAAAAAAGGAAGAAAGATCAAAGAATACAAAAACAAAACAAAGTTAAATAAAGAGTAAACTGGATTCAACAATACACACTCCAATACTAAGGAAAAACAGTTACACAGAGTTGTCCATCTCTAAAATAGAGAGGATGCATCTAGTGAAAACTATAGTTTAGGTTTCTATAACATCTTCGGACTTAAACTCGAAGAGAATTGAGTTTACTTAGCTAAAAGATTAGATCAAAATTGACCAAACAAAACAGCCGACCCCAAATGAAACCTAACTTGCGAATTTCACAATTTTATCAGGGGTTTATGCATATTGACTTCTCGCCTCCTCCTCTGTTTTCTTTTTCCATCTCATGAGCAAGTACCCGTCAATTGAGTTCCCCTTAAAGGAATTTAAACAAGTAACTTCTAGCCATGTGTATAGCCTGTTCCAATTATGGAGAACATCTCGAAGTCTATAGTCTGTACGATCTCGGTAGTTGAAACTTGGAACTGTTGTGAATCGTTTAACTCCAGGCGGATTCTGGATCTCTCTCTTTACTTCTCTGCCTAAGAGATTATTCAGCTTGGTTTTGTAGTGTCTTCCCCTAGCAGCTTTGTCCCGCCCGCCCGATTAAGAGCAAACATTAGTTTTTCAAGATCAATTGAAATTGAAAACCAGGTAAATTTCTTTCCCTGTCTCAGATTTCTCTATTCCAGTTACCTGAATCTCACATCTGTTCTTCTATATTCACTTGATATTCTATAATGCAGTTGAAATTTATAACATTGGGTTATTGATTTTAGAGCTTATAGATCTTGTTTTTAGTTAGATTCAATCAATTCATTAAATTTTGTACATATTAGAGATTATTCTGTGATTTTTTTTTTTTTTTTTGGTTTTGTTATCAGGATAAGAGTTTTAATTTGATTCTTCTAAGATTTTGCGTTCTTTTAATTCATGAATTCTTTTATGGTGTGTTAGGGAACGGCGTAAACACTGAACTTTGATTATTGCTTTGGAGTTGGGTTATTGGCTTATTGCTTTGTTTGAAAATCTGAGATATGGAGGTTGTCAAGTGTACGAATCCTCAGACCAAGAAAAGGAAGAAGAACCCATTACCAGAAGGACAGTTTTATTATGAACTAGGTACATGTTCAAAAAACAATGACTTAGCTGGTGCACTTGCATTATACGAAACAGCTGTTTCGCAGAACCTTCGTTTAAATCATAATCATTATAATATACTGATTTATCTATGTTCCAGTTCACTTCCTGATTTGGGTTCACCAGAAGCTGAGGATGCAGTAGAAAATCCTGCTATAGATAAAGGTTTTAGCATATATAATCAAATGTTAGAAAAGGGTATTAATCCAACTGAAGCCACAATTACGTCAGTTTCAAGGCTCGCTGCTGCGAAAGGAGATAGTGATTTTGCTTTTGAACTTGTGAAAACAATGGGGAAATATAATGTGGTGCCTAGGTTGAGAACTTGTGACCCGGCATTGTTTGCTTTTTGTCATAAGATAGAGGCAGAAAAGGCTTATTCAGTTGAAGATCATATGGTTTCATTAGGGATTAATCTCGAGGAATCCGAATTAGCTGCGTTGTTGAAGGTGAGCATTGAAACTGGAAATCAAGAGAAGGTTTACTCATACTTGCACAAACTGAGAAATTGTGTGAGATGTACTAGTGTGAAAACATCGGAGAACATTGAAAGTTGGTTTTCTAGTAAATTTAGTTCGGAAGTGGGTTGTTTGAATTGGGATGAGAGTAGGATTAAAGCTGTTATGCTGAAGAATGGAGGAGGTTTCCATGGGCAGGGATGGTTGGGGAAGGGGAAATGGGTTGTTAGTAGATCGACTGTCAGTTCAGATGGGTGCTGTTGTAATTGTGGTCAGCGTCTAGATTGTGTTGATATTGATCGGGTTGAGACTGAGAAGTTTGCTGAAATGATAGCATCACTAGCCATGAAAAGAGAAGCCAAGTCCAATTTCAGTGATTTTCAGGTCAGTACTTCTTTGTCCTTGTCTAACTTACATGATTATGCCTCTGGTACATTCCTAAGGAACTTCTGTAACAGTTTGTAACATGATGCAAAATATAATTTTTCAGTTTGTAAGATATCATGTTCATTATTCTTCGTCGGTTAATAGTATGTTAGATACCCTGTGTAGGCGTGGCTGGACAGAAATTTTAATTATGAAGCTATAGTTGATGGAGCAAACGTCGCACTTCACCAGCAAAACTTTGCAGATGGCGGGTTCAGCATTTCCCAGGTTCATCTTGTGTTACTGATTTCATTTTCTCTTTGTGCATTATATTATACCACTGAAATAACTTATATCTCAATATTCTCAAAATTGGAATAGAGCAGCTGGAAGCTGTCGTGAAAGAGCTGTATGAGACAAGCCAAAGGAAATGGCCCCTTATTATTCTTCACAATAAACGTTATCGATCACTTTCAGCTAATCCCTCGAATAGAAAGATACTTGATTGGTGGAGGGCGCAAGGGGCGCTCTACACAACTCCAAATGGTTCAAATGATGATTGGTATATATAATGAATACCCTGTGCTCTTTGCTTTTCCGTTTTAGCTGAATTGTCACTTCTTTTTGCTTGGCCATTGTTGTTCTTTGATTTCACTGATTTTTTCCCCCTGGTTTTAAGTTTAGTATATGATGTGGTTTGTTGCCCAGGTACTGGCTTTATGCTGCCGTCAAACTTAAATGTTCGCTTGTGACAAATGATGAAATGCGAGATCACATTTTTGAGTTCTTAGGTAGCAGCTTTTTCCTGAAGTGGAAAGAGCGACATCAGGTGCGTAATATTAAATTCTTACCTTTTGAACCTGGTCTCAAGTTTTGGACCAGTTGATTCCATGTTGTTTCTTTTTTGCATTACTTTTTAGTGACTTCATGAGGTTAACCTTTACTTTTCAGGTTCATTATACTTTTGTGAAATCTAATTTGCGTCTTAAAATGCCACCTTCATATTCCTTGGTCATTCAGGTAAACAATATAAGATTCCAGTTTTTCATACATAATTGCCTGCTACTGCATCTTTCCTTAAGATTTTGGTATCCTTCGGAGGCAGTATTAATCTCTGTTTATTGCTTCCAGGAATCAGAGAGAGGATCCTGGCACGTTCCTATAGAAGGAGAATTTGCTGATGAAACCTCAAGAAAATGGCTTTGCGTTACCAGATAATGATCATATTTGTCAGGTCTTATTATGAAAATTATTCTCTGTAAGGAATTTTACAACTCCCAAATGCTAACAAACTAAAGCCGGCCACAGTTGTGTTGGCTGTGGCCAAGTGAGTTTCTGAAGAAGAGGATTAATCCCACAATAAGCCCAAATTTTGTTAATGGCGATGAAGCTTCTAACAACATACCAAGTATGTAAGTGTTTAAGGACATCATAAAGAGTCTCATCCTTCGTTCTTTCACAAATTGATCCATTGCTTTCTCAATTCTTGCCTGTGTTACTTGATTTCCAGTTTCCGTTGAACCCCTTTTCTGGCACATTTCTTGCGCCAAATTTCTCGCCAACACAATCCCATCTTCTAAAGCAGCAGCTCCACCTTGACCTATGTAAGGACCCCAAACATGCATAGCATCACCTGCGACTATCACTGTCCCTTTTCGGAAACTTCCTAGTAGTATATCCAAGGGGGTTCGATATCTCAAATTTGTTAAAGTTACTTCATTGAGATCACATTTTTTCACCATTTCTACACATTCTGGCGGAAAATCATTGATCGACTCGATTGTTGATTCTCGGATGAGCTTTGGATCTTTTGAAACTCTTGTATCTGTTTGTAATCATGCAAAAATCCCAAAACTCTAATTGTTAAAACAAGGTGTACGAAAAGTGTAAAATGTGAGGATGGTGGGTGGTCTGGTAAAGATATGTACCTGACGTAGTTCCTGGCCTCCCTACAAACCAATGAACGAGATTGTTGTCGACAGGCAGCCTACCGAGAATAATATTATCTTTCCTAATTCTAACAAATTCATTGCTAAATCCATGACCAGATGGATAATTAGTAAAACCTCTTACTGCACAAGAAGCAAAAAGCTTTGTTGGTTTTAGTCCTATCAACTCGGAGACAACAGAGTTTACTCCATCACATCCAATCACAACCTGTATAGTGTATACACAAACATGAACAAAAAAGGATTTCAACTTGATAGTTACAAGTGCAGATAAATTGGAGAGTGATTTATATTTTTGGGGAGATCTCTTCAGTGTTCCCTGTACAATGATTCACAGGCTTATTCCAGTACAAGCCTTTGGGTTATATATTATTGCTGGAGATGTACAGAAGATATAGGTAATGATATCTGCATTTTAAGCTGTTTTCATCGTGTCATATCCGTGCTCTCATATTTTTGTCACCTTTTTTAATTTGACCTTTCAAAATGGACTTGGTTCAATTTTAGAACGTTTTAGCGAAGATTGTTACCTTAGCCTTGATTACACTACCATCTTGCAATTGTAGAAGAGGTTGAGAAGTTATTGGATCAAACTTGGCAGATACTATATGGCATCCAAAACGGATCGTTTGATTCGGTAGGCTATCAGCTAAGGTCTGTACAAGATCACTCCTTTTCAAGCATCTAAGTTCTCCATTTCTGTTTCAGAAAGTAGGTAAATTAAATGTGTCAGATGAAGTTTACAATCCACAGAGTTGTGTACTTACCCCATTGGTACCTCTTGTTCTTTGGGATTATTGAACTCGACGTCACGACACCTGCAAATTAGCTAGTAACTGTGAGAATCACAAACATTTTTTTTTTTCTGTCTCTGTAACAAAATTATGAGCTATGACGATTTGTCTGAACCTACCTAATTTCGCTCAGCAAAATTATATTGGAGCCTAATTGGATCTGGAAATTCTTATCCCAGTTGTTTATGTTATTGATTTAAGTTTTGGGATTTCATCTGGAGAGGATATGAGATTTACCCTTTCAAAAGAATAGCCTTCTGTCGAAGCTGATTCGCAAGACCAAGCTGATCCAGTGCATACCAACCATTTGTGAAGATACCGATTGCTGATCCAGCGGCTCGTATAGTCTCAGCTTTCTCTAGTACCACACTTTGGATTCCCTTCCTGCAGCAATATATGAAGTACATGCATCACTATTTTCAAGGTTTTTACTAGAAGCAATGGCCATCGATTCTTTATAAAAAATTTGAAGACAAAATATGAGATAGTAGAAGCTGAAAGTTAATACTTGTGAAGCGCAAGAGCAGTAGCAAGACCACAAATTCCACCTCCAACAATAACAATCCCTTTTTCTTCTGTGTAGTTGCTCATTTCTTTCTCTATTTACTGTTACTAACAATAACAGTACTAGTCAGAGCAGTAGAGCTATTTTGTTCTTCGCAATTTCGAGATAAATGAATGATGCTGTTTTGTGTTTAAGGTATATTTATATGCAGGTTCATCATGAATTTGTTGAATGTATGTTGTCAATAAATTTGACCAAAGTTCATTCGTCAGCATCTATACCTCTCTATCTTTGAATTTCAAATGTCTGGTTTTGTGAGTTTGACGAACAAAGTCAAGAGAACATCAATTTTGACCCCAATTTTGGAAATTGGTTAAGAAGTTTGATTGATCTATAATGATGATGTAACAAGTTCTTAGATACATGCAATAAAATCTGAATTCATCATTCATTTAGCCATGGGAGACAATTTGCAACTATGGCCCTGCCAGATATTATGCGAACCAAATGCGAAGAAAAAAAACAACCAAGAGGATTAGATGAATTGTCCCAATTATCTATCAACTCTTTTATGGTTCAGCTCTGCATCTTCATCTTCAAGTTGGGCATCTCCCACCAGGTCCGCCGAAGTAGATAGCATTCCCATTGCTACTGTATCCAAGATTAGTTATATTATACCATTGACAATCCACAAAAGCGTCCATTGGCATATCCTTGAGATCTATTATTTGATTGAATCCATTCACGTACTGAACCCAATGAAAGAAACCTGAATGACCATACACACCATCTGGATAATGACCACTCCCCATTGCAGGATTTATCCCCACATGTGATCCTGCCTTCGTTATTCCTCCCCAATATAATCCGTTCGCAAATCCTTTACTTAACGAACCACTAAATATGGAATTTGGCCAATAACCGACATGTGTGTCACCTGTAAATACTAACCACCACACCTTTTGTTTCCGATCCTGCACTAGCACACCAAGAAACCAACTTTAAATTATTTTCAGAAAGGAGTTCATGACGTTACCACATAAGTATGTGTCACAAAAGGAGGGGACGAAAAGAACAGGGTACAGTACCTGATAAATGAAGAAACGATTTATATAGTGACCACCGTCATAAGTAGAAATTCTAGCAGGAGTGCACCCAGGGCCAAAATATTGATGAATCTGAACATAACCATGGCAGAGAAAATTGTAACAGCCGGTTTTGTAGGAGCCATCAGCCTATCAAAAGTAAAGAATTGTTACAAAACTACAAGAATTATGCTACTGTGTTGAATAATCTACTTAGAAATTAAAATGAGTTAAGGTAGTAATTGATTATTAAAACTCACAGTCCAATAGGTAAACATTCGAAGGCGATGATCACCAAATAATGTTGGATGGACCTGCCAAATTAATATATTGTGATCGTTTAGCTGAATAATTAATGATGGCGAAACAAATCATACTTGACCATTGAAATATTCTCAAAGCATCTAAAATTTGGCGAGGTGCAACTGTGCAAGATTAATGTTACTATACTAGCATCTGCAAGGCATAGTTGAATGGAGTTGGTTACCGCAAGTCCAACTTGTATGTTGTTTAATTGCTCATCCTTTGCATTACCAACGACCCAAATATGAGCTGTACTAAATTCATCTTCATATACAGTTGGCTGATATGTACTGATATCAGCATTGATTCCGTAGAACCGTTGATATCCATTGTCAAGCTTTAGAATTGCTCCCTATACATCAGTCGACTCAAATTAGAATGTAATGAAGATAAATGTACTAATACCAATAGATTAAAGTTTCTTAGGAAAACTTATGAACTTACATGCTCCCCGTAGTAATTACTAGCGTTAGAGCCATTTCTGGCTTTTGTGAGAGATTTTGCTCTTATCAGATCTTCCTTTGTTGTTCTTCTGATTGGCACTGTTCCTTTTGGGCATTCAATACCGTCAGGCCTAATTCCTGAAGTTTTCGGCTCATCAATAACTGATGAAGTTTTCTCTGTAGTATGCCTTTTTGGAGGATTATCCGGTCTCAGCTATACAACAACATCAATCTTTCAGTAGTGAGTATCAAAATTCTAACATGCATATATTGTCTCTATCTAATAAACTTACGAATAGAGATTGAAGGTAAAACATACCAGGATTTTGTGATTCTTTAGTGCAGGATGATCTAATGCAGGTTGCTTGTAGATGTCGATGCAGTCAATGACATCTCCGAATTCAGACTTTTTTAACACAGCAAATGACAAATAATGTTAGTATATATGTGTTTAACTATGGCTAGCATTATATCATGGTACATATGCACATTTGTATCCAAGCATATGAACTAGAGCTGATTTCTACAGCAGTAAAAAAAGAAAAATGTTCCAAGATTTAGTTAACTTACATGAAATGTTTTGATAGGCGTCTTATTAAGAATCTTGAGTTGTCTTTCTAACTCCATATCTTCTTCTTCAGATATACTTTGCCCTCCTTCAACTTCATAGTGAATCGAATTCAGAACGAAAAAAAGAACTAAGACTACCACCAAAAAATTGATCAAGGTACCACCCATTTGGATCTATGTTTAACTTCAACTAAATGCTCTGGTTTGAGTTGTTGCACTACATTGAGAAAATTTATATATGAACATAAACTGATTTGGCAGTTACTATTAATTACTAGATTCTGCCATTAATTGGTGGTATTAACGATGACTACTTAAGGACATTAGCCATTAATCACACATTTGACCATCCTTATAACCTTAACCAGGAGTGAATTCTATTACATGTGGACTAGATTTTCTAACTTCGTTAAGGGAAACTGAGGAATATTCAAATGATGCTCCCTTTATTTTTCTGGTAAAAAAATGGAACATTTACAAATGGCAACAAGAGGAATAAACAAGACAACTTTATAAAGACATTTGAATTTAGAGATGACCACAGTTGTATTTAGTATGGGCAATTGAATTGCTGAAGAAAACAACTAGGGCAATAACCATCACCAACTTTGTCAATCGGCCAGACGAGGTTTCTAACAACATTCCGATGAGATAAGCCTGTGAAGACAACATAAACACCCTCATTCTACGTTCTTTCGCGTAACGGTCCATTGCTGCTTCAATCTTCACCTGCATAATTTGTTTGTCGATTCTTTCTGAACCCTTCACGCTCATTGCTTGAGCCAAATTTCTTGCTAACACAACAGCATCTTCTAAAGCAGCAGAACCACCCTGGCCTAAGAAAGGACCCATAACATGCATGGCATCACCTGCTACAATAACTGTCCCTTTCCGAAAATTTCCTAACAGTATGTCCCACGGCGTCCGGTATCTTATTTTTGTAAGAGTCAATGAATCAAGATCACATTTCTTTACAGTTTCTATAATTTCTGCTGGGAAATCAGTGATGGACTCGATGGTCGATTCTTTGATGAGTTTGGGTTCGCTGGAAACTCCTGTATCTGTTTTTATTGGTATACAAAATGAAATATTAAGAAAAGGTTTTGCCAATAAGTAAGAGATTAAGGCTGGGTTTGGTAATGCTTTTATTTTTCCAAAAACACTTTCAAAACCTATATATGTCAATAATTTTTGAAATTGGTGTTTGGTAAAAAAAAATCAAAGTGCTTATTATCCAAAGCCTTAGGATTCTCAATTTTTAAAGTTTGGGGAGGAGGAGCTTTTAAAAGCTACAAAAGCATAAGCTGTGGTCCCACCAAAATTTAATACTTGATTTATCTTTTTTGTCCCTATTTTATTTTTTAAATGACAAAAATTACCCTTAAATATATATGCAAATCAATTTTTATTTTTATATTTTATTCTTTAAATATTATTATATTTTATTTTTAAACTATTGTATGATACCATTTCATTTAATTTGTCAAAAATAAAAATAAAAACAAATTTTAAATAATTACTTAATTTTAGTTTATTTTTTGTTTGAAAATTATATATATTTAAAATTGGTTAAGTAAAAATAATTTTTCTTAACAATCATAATAATAGTAATAATTAGTAAAATTGAATATTTAATCTATTTATATTTAATAGTAAAAAAAAATAAATTATTTTTAACCCCAATAAAATTGAATAAAACTATTTTTAGAGATATGTCTGTTTTTGTCATTTGCCACAACAGCAATGGTTGAATCTAGTATTTTACCAAACACACTTTGATTGTTTTTTTTAATCGGCTTTAACTTTAATTAATATTTTACCAAACGTCTAATCGCTTTTTCTCACAAAGACAAAGACAAAGAACGCACATCAGAAAAGTGCTTTTACAAAAGCTGCAGCAATACCAAACTAAGCCTAAAACGACTAATACCGTAATCTATACTTGAGGAGTTAAAATTATTAGGAGTTATAGCAGTGTATTTGTCAAGTCAACATCAGTTGACTTGACCAGTCTTGATAATATGTAAGTGTGTGAAGAGTCTGTGTCTTTGTCTGAATACTACAGGATGATTGACTCATAAATACTCAATCATTCTCCCTGTAATAGTTATCTTCTTCAATACAATCTTTACATAATTTCTCATGGTATCAGTTGGGTTGATGCTTTGTCAATATTCTTACACAAACAAGTTTTCCAGCAGATCAGTGAATTGTCAATACAAATTTTTCAATAATCTTTTCATACTTTCATCAACTTTTTCAACAAATTCTTCAAGAACAAAATTAGGGTTCTTGTTCCAGATCGACAAATTTCTTTAATAATCTTTCATGTCACTTCTTGTCTACACTAGACGAAGAAATATGGCACAAACTTCCGCTGCTGCTCAGGGTAATTTTACTATACCGTTTACAAATATTTCTAATTTTGTATCATCAAAATTAGATTCATCAAATTTTCTCCTATGGCGTGATCAGTTCGAGTCAATTTTATATTCTGCTTCTTTATATGGATATGTTAATGGGGAAGAACTTGAACCAGAGAAGCAACTTATGGTTGATGGTATTCCTACACTCAATCCCAAATGGGTGTATTGGAAGAAGGCAGATTCCTTTGTTATGAGCTGTTTAAAAGCTACTTTTACTCCTTCTGTTTCTGGAGATGTATTGGGTCTGTCGACTGCAAGAGAAATTTGTTCCTTTCTTGAAGTGAGTTTCAAGAATCAATTTATGGCTAGGAAAAGTATGTTGAGGAATCAGTTACATAGTTGCAAGAAAGGTAATTCTACAATACTTATTTACCTTCAAAATTTAAAGTCTATTGCTGATTCTTTAGCTGCCATAGGGGAGAAAGTGGGTGAATCAGATTTGGTCATGTATGTGTTGAATGGACTAGGAAGGGAATCTGATGGTTTTGTGATTTCTGCTCAGAATAGAGAAGTTCCCTTTACTTTTGCTGAGTTAAAACCAAGATTACTAAATCATGAACAATGGTTAGTAGATCAACACCAAGATACTAGTATGTTCTTTGATTCACAAAACTCTTCTGCTTTATATTCAAGAAATGGTAACAATAATGGAAATAATGGATATGGGAGAGGAAAGAATAAGAACACAGGGAGTGGTAATTCAAATAATAATAGAAATGCTCAAAGTTGGAGGTCAAATGGGTCTAATGATGCTATTTGGAGGTCAAATGGATCTAATGATGCTTCTTCTTCTGGTACTGCAAATGGAAGAAGAGATTTCTCTCAAGTTGAGTGTCAGATATGTAGAAAGAGAGGACATTATGCTAGTAGATGTCACTTTAGGTATTATCCACCTTCATCTTCTTCTGGCAGTAGTTCTGCAAATGTGGCTCAACAGCAAAATTTTTCATCTATGGGAGAAGATATACATCTTTCAAATTATTCTGCTCCTTCAACATCTGAGACTCCACAGTGGCTTGCTGATTCTGGATCTACTGCTCATATGACAGGGAATGATGGTCTTCTTCAACATTCTTCTACTTACAAAGGCAAGGATACAGTACAAGTTGGCAATGGTAAGTCTCTTACTATTTGTTCTACTGGTTCTTCTACTATTCAAACACCTAAAACTAGTTTTAGGCTCTCCAATGTTTTAGTGGTTCCATACATGAAACATAATTTGTTATCCATAGCAAGATTTACAAGAGAAAATCATTGTTATTTCAAATTACATCCTTATGGTTATGAAATTAGGGATTTAAGAACACATGCTTTGCTTGCTCATGGAAATGTGGTTAACAATGTGTATCCTATTTGTCATTCTGTTTTGTTTTCACCCTCCAATCTGTCATTGTCTGTGTCTTTGTCTGCTCCTTCCCAAGTTTGGCATGATAGATTAGGTCACCCTTCTAGTGTTATTGTCCAAAAATTACATTCTTCTAAGCATATTGTTTTGTCAACTCCTCTTCCTTCTTCTCTTTGTCATCCTTGTCAGCTTGCTAAAAGCAAGAGATTACCTTTTCAATTATCTGCTTCACATGAAAATAAACCTTTGTCTCTTATTCATTGTGATGTCTGGGGTCCAACTATTCCTTCTTTAAAAGGTTATAAATACTATATTGTTTTCATTGATGATTTTAGTAGGTTCAATTGGATTTATCCAGTGGAACTGAAGTCTGATGCTTCACAATGTTTTGCTCACTTTAAAAGCACATCAATTTTCTCAAAAAATCAATTTTCTACAAAAATTATCTCTTTTCAAGTTGATGGTGCTACTGAGCTTGTAAAGGGTCCTTTTAAAGCTATTCTTGAACAAAGTGGTATTTCTCTTAGGATTTCTTGTCCTAAAACCCTAATTTGAGTTATGCTAGAGAATGGTCCAAGTCTGTTAAAAGAAAGCATAGACACATTCCGTATAAATGAAATGGGTAATACTTTATTGTTTAATGCTTCTTGTCCTAAAGAAATGTGGTATGATGCTTTCTTAAGTTATATATGCCACTTATCTTATTAATAGAACTCCTGCAAAAGTTTTGAATTTTAAATCTCCTTTTGAAGTTTTGTTTGGTAGTTGGTTATTCCCGATTATTCTTACCTTAAGATTTTTTTGGTTATTTATGTGCTATCCTAATTTGAGTTATGCTAGAGTTGATAAACTATCTCCTAAGTCTGTTAAATGCATCTTTTTGGGATATAGTTCCTTTCATAAGGGTTATAAGTGTTATAATCCAGAGACTAAAAAGTCTTATATTTCAAGAAATGTTGTTTTTGATGAAACTCAGTTCTATTTCCATGATTCTGCTTCTCCAATTCAAACTTCTGTTTCTTCTTCTTTGCCTATTCAAGATCCTTCTTTATCAGAATCTACATCTACTTCTACTATGATCACTAGGTCTCAAAAAGGAGTTTCTAAAGCAAAACAATTTCCTGATTATGTTGCTCATTGTTCTATTAAATATCCTATTTCCTCTGCTTTAACATCTTTGTTAACCACAGTTTCTGAGCCAAAAACTTTTAAGCAAGCAATGGATGATCCTAAGTGGCAAGTTTCCATGAAAGATGAGTATGTAGCTCTTAGAGACAATGATACTTGGGAATATGTAGCACCAGAACCTCACATGAATATTTTGGGCTGTAAATGGGTTTACAAGGTGAAACAAAAATCAGATGGTACTATTGATAGATTTAAGTCTAGACTTGTTGCAAAAGGTTATGATCAGCAGGATGGTGTGGATTATACAGAGACTTTTAGTCTTGTAGTTAAAGCCACAACTGTAAGAATTGTTCTTTGTATGGCATTAACATATAACTGGCAGATTAGACAATTAGATGTTAGTAATTCTTTTCTCCATGGATATTTGGATGAGGATGTTTACATGACACAACCACAGGGTTTTATTAATCCAGATTTTCCATCAAATTATGTTTGTCATTTGAAGAAAAGTTTATATGGGTTGAAACAAGCTCCTAGAGCTTGATTTCATAGGTTCAGTTCATTCTTGATTGCTTATGGTTTTAAAAAGACAGTGTCAGATAATTCTATGTATGTATATTCTTCCACAACTGGAGTGCTTGTTCTTTTGCTTTATGTGGATGATATTTTACTCACTGGTAGTTCTTCTCTTCTGATTGATACTTTGATTACTGCTTTGAAACAAGAATTTGCAATGAAGGAATTAGGTGAATTGGGTTATTTTTTGGGTATTGAAGCACTTAGAAGTTCAGATAGTATTATTTTAACACAGAAAAAGTATACTTTGGAGTTATTAGCTAAAGCACATATGCTTGACAGTAAACCTTGTGATACTCCTGTTACAAAAGGAGCCAGAGTATCTTTACATGATGGAACTAAGTTGGTAAATGCTAGTGAGTACAGGACAATTGTAGGTAGTTTGCAGTATTTAACTATTACAAGGCCTGATATTTGTTTTGGAGTAAATTATGTTTCTCAATTCATGCATTCTCCATCAGATACTCATTTACAGTTAGTTAAAAGGATATTACGATATTTGAAAGGCACTGTTGGTTTAGGCATTACTTTGAGGAAAGGTAGTTTACAACATTTGAAAGCTTATACAGATTCAGATTGGGCTGGTTGTCCAGATACAAGGAGATCTACTTCTGGTTATGCAGTGTATTTGGGTAATAATTTAGTGGCATAGTCTTCTAAAAAGCAGCCTACTGTGTCTAAATCTTCAGTTGAGGCTGAGTATAAATGCATGTCAGTTGCTTCTGCAGAGTTAAAGTGGTTGTCTAACTTATTGTCTGAGTTGAATATTAAAGTTACTACTCCAACATTGCTACTTTGTGACAATACAAGTGCTCTGTCCTTGGCATCTAATCCTGTTTTTCATGCTAGGACAAAGCACATAGAGATACAATATCATACTATAAGGGAGCTGGTGGAGCAAGGTTTTCTGAAGCTTCAACATATTGCTACTGAAGAACAGGTTGCAGATATTTTTACTAAAGGACTGTGCTTTCCTACTTTCTCAAGGCTTCTGAAGTCACTCATGGACACCAGCTTGCAGGGAGCTTCTCAGAGTTCTTGCACACTTACTGATGGTGTTACTTAGTATTGTTTTTCCTTCAGTTCTTTTGTTTATAGTTTTACAAACTGCTAATGTGTGCTCTTATCAGTTTGAGGGGGTGTATTAGGAGTTATAGCAGTGTATTTGTCAAGTCAACATCAGTTGACTTGACCAGTCTTGATAATATGTAAGTGTGTGAAGAGTCTGTGTCTTTGTCTGAATACTACAGGATGATTGACTCATAAATACTCAATCATTCTCCCTGTAATAGTTATCTTCTTCAATACAATCTTTACATAATTTCTCAAAAATGTCAAATCATTTGTATTTTCTTTAAAGTGTCTGGTGGTCTTGGTCCTGGTGAATTTAAAATTTTGACCTCAAGGGTTACGTGACAGATAATAACAAGTGAAAGGTATCCGCTAAACATAATGGTTGAAGATAAAAGAAAGTAACGGGTTTCAACATACCAGAAGCTGTCCATTGACGGGCTACAAACCAATACAAGAGATTGTCATCGACGGGCATTCTACCAAAGAGACGATTGTCCTTTCGAAATCGAGCAAATTCATTGCTCAATCCATGACCAGATGGATAACTTGTGAAACCTCTAACTCCACATGTAGAGAAACTCTTTGCAGGTTTTAATCCGATCAACTCAGAGACAACTGAATGTACTCCATCGCATCCAATCACAACCTATTATCCCAAAAACAGATTTAACATATTATAAAAACTGAAATTATCAAGTGTCATGAGTAAGTTATCTTTTAACATCGTCATGATACACAACAAGCTACTGTGGGTTGAAGTTGAACATGTGTCCGGATTCCGGAACACCCAATTGTATTCAAAGTGAACTAACAACAGTTGTTACTTACCTTTTCCTTAATGGTAGTTCCATCTTGTAGCTGAAGAATAGGTTGAGAAGTTTGGGGATCCAACTTTACAGCCAGTATGTGACACCCAAAACGAACTGTATTAGGAGGTAAACTATCAGCTAAGACCTGTACAAGATCATTCCTTCTCAAGCATCGAGCTTCTTCTCTACAACAATCAAATAAAGACATAAATACACTTTCATTTCGTACGTGAAACAATAAACTTGTTATTTGAACTCCATTTAAAGCTAGTAAAAGTGGACAAAATGATGTAATACCCGAAAAAGAGTGGGGTGCAAATAGGGAAAATCCTGGTTACTGTTTGGTTGGCCTAATGTGTCTACCGTGATGCGGCAACTGAGCAGAGGAATGCAGGAAGATATGGAAGTTGTCATGCAGAAGTATATATGAACCGGTTAGTTATGTGGTATATTGGCTTTTGCAGGAATGAGCTAGCAAGTGAGACGCTAGCCAAGGCAAATCGATTTCTGGTTTAAAACTATTCTGCAACATGTAAATAGTTCTATACAACGGATGATAAAACCTTGGAATAAATTTCCAGGGATGAGAACATAATCAGCCACATCTTACACACTTACCTTGCCATTATTGAGTGAAATGTTTCGCAACCTGAAAAATCCAAACTAATATACTTTAAAACGATGTACAATTAGGATACACTTGTATATACAATTCAGTGAAATATGAAGGCAACTAAAGAATGTGTATAGTGCAAATATAGCCCTACTTCAAGATAAAATCCAAATGTATTCTCCTTGTTCCTAGCATAAATGATGAGAATTGGGCGAAAGAACAAATAGAATGTCGAAATGTGTTAAGGTGGTGTGCATCATAGACAGGACTGTCTAGTGTCAAGCGTGCAAAGGTAAAGTGTTGTTGAAACAAAATAAAAAATCATGCCCTTGGACCCCAAATGAGAAAACTGTCGTTCATTTTGAGCAAAACATAAAATTTTCATCCTGCAATGCACCAATTTTATATGATTGGTTACTGAACTAGTATAAAATGTGGAACGAAGCTGGCTTACGCTGTGAAAGGAACAGCTCTTGGTCTAAGCTGAGCACCGACTTCAAGTTGATCAAGTGCACGCCAGCCATTGGAGAAAATACCAATAGCTGATCCAGTTGTTCTTATAGACTCCGATCTCTCTAGAACTACACTCTGGAGTCCCAGCCTGCTCGATAAATCATTTTTAAGTAAAATTTCAAAGCAAAGAACATAATAGTTAGTATTGCAAAACGAAAAAAGTAAAAAAGAAAAAAAACAGAATATATATACGTACTTATGAAGTGCAAGAGCAGTTGCAAGTCCTCCTATTCCACCTCCAACTATTACAATGTCTGCCTCTTCTATGTAATTAGTAGTTTTCATCTTTCTTTCTCTCTCGATTTTTTTTTCCTCTCTTTGCCTAATTTCTTAAACTGCAAAAATGTTGGAAGTGAGTTGTGTTTATATGTAGCATTTCTAGAGATGTCTCTACCTGCTGCCACCACCCCCAACATGGAGTAATTATATTGTATTTCCTAGAAAGCCTACTTGCTGTTTTCTTTCTAAATTACCATTATATCCTCCATTTTATTTATAACACATTATTTATGTGTACATGATACGGGGATAATTCTAGAAATTCAAAAATTACAGCTTCAACCCACTATTTAGCTACAGTAGGATGTTCCCTTTATAATAGTATAATAGATTTAAACTGAAAAGTACTTTAACATATAACTGAACCAATGCCCCAGGTGCAGTCAAGACAGATAGATCTGGTAAGGATCTTGAAACTACTCAACCACTTCTGATAGCACTTACCCAAAAACACCTAAATAGTGTAATATATGTGGAGTCCAGAGGACACACAAACTTCAGTGAGGCTAATGAATGTGCTTTTCCATGTTACTGATCTTTAATTAATCATAGATTAAGGCGAAAGAGAGAAAAAAAAAATAATGCAAGTGGATCAAGTCATGGAGCGTGCTGAGTTCGATACGTACACCCTGTCGTCATCATATGCACTAAACTTCAAATATGGAAGGACTTTATACTTAAGGCAGTACTATACTTGAAGGACGTATGCAAAGATGTAGCATTTGATCCAGCACTTGTAGCTAGCAAGTCCCATCCCATGTAAAACTAGCACGATTAATATTCACCATGAGTCAGACCATAGTTGGTCAAACAGCTGACTTGGTGTATAAAACCGAAACCAAAGATTGCAGGAATATGGGGTGTTTGTTCTTTAGGCATATGAATCTAGCTGTGAATCTTACATTCTTTCACATCCAGCTTTGGATCTTACCTGCTTTTGCTTGAGATATACAAGCAACGAGAATCTAATATCGATTCAGACTACCTTGAAAAACCAGTGAACTTTTTTGTGACGGATCTCATTTTCAAGTGCTGATTCAATCAAGAGAAAAAACTATCCACAAGAGTTAAATTAAAGTAGACAGACTCGAGCAGGCCAGATACATACACATGTACGATCAAAAACCAACTCCATCAATATAAAGCTGTGAAAGGCGGAAACAGTAAACTTAATTAACATACATAAATACCGAGTGAGTTATAGTGTACACTGTACAGATACCTACTTGCTTCTACACAATCCCTCCAAAGCTGTAAACGTATCATTATGTTTTGATGCTCATGCAGAAGTCAAAGTTCAAGCAAATGTATGTACAAACATAAAACAGTAGTAAGAAGTCTGAGTTTGACGACTTGAAGTATGACTTTAATTGCCACTTAGAATCATTAAGGAATAATAACGAAATGACATGCATACAATCCAGTAGTCTTCATCTTCTCCATTTATCAATCTCTCTTGAAGTTGCTCGGATTACCTTTTTTGTTTGCACAACCAAATCATCAATCAGAACTCCTATTTCTTCCCTGAACAAAGTGGAGAATAAACATAGAGTAAAAGAAAGTCTAGTTAGTGATTTTTCCTAAAACAGTTGGAAAAGTCATAAGGTTATGGAGAATCACAACTTAACATTGAAACCAAGTGGTGGATTTGGTATTCCAATTCCCAAACAATGTACCAATCAGTTTTTAATGAGGATAGTATGATTCAGTTTTTTTTTCAAAAGCAAGGAAGCATGTGGGGTTAGCTTGATCTAGCACCAGATTTTGGATATCATCCTTCTGGAAGCCAATAACAGAAATTAAGAAGTTATTTCATTGTTTCAAGGGAAACTTTTTTCCGGCCCAATCAACTGTAAATAGGTTTCGAATTTAAAGTGAAGTTTGTTCTGAAACCAATTTTTTAGGTCAGAATTCTAGTTTTTGGAAATGCATCTTTTGATTTCTGAACTAAATGCTATGTACACGTGTTAACAATTCAAATCTTTAGAGGTAGACAGATGAGTACTAATAAAATTGCAAGATAACCAGATGTACTTACTGAGAAGGAAGATGTCCGTTCTCCAGAGAAGGTCGCCCAACATTAGAATATCGCCGAACGTCATCGTGTGCAACTCCTTTCCCCATGCCGTAACCAAACCCAGCTCCAACTCCACATCCAGCACCAAACCCAGCTCCTAGCTGCAGTCCAGGAATTCCAGGACCTATCCCTACACCTGGTGTCGTAGAAATAAGCAAACATATCCTTTTAGCCAGATTCATAAGAAGTATAATATCAAGTCTCCTTTCCACCTGATTCATGCTTTGATGCACTTAAGCTGTTGATTCCACATGTTATCATCTACATACTACATCTATTGGAAAAGCTGAAATATGAGTTTAACAAATCACTGATAATGCAAATTAACCATATCACAACCATTTTTCAGTAACTACTGACTATAAAACTTTCATGGTCAACCTTGAGCTACAGGGGTACTTCCTAAGTGATTAATTTGGGCCTTTTTCACAACTATACTAGGGTTTATGAATTGGTACAAATGAAATTATTAATATAAGAAACCCCATGAAACGAAACAAAAGCAGCAAGAAATTCAAGTAGAAATCCATAAATTAAAGATAACAACAATCAGAAAGTGAAGATTTTATGAAAAGGGTTTGTGCAAAAAAGATGAGATACTACCTCCAAGGAATCCAATACCAACACCAAGACCACAACCAACACCAATACCAAAAGCAGGGCCAAGTTTCCCTAACTCATTAGTCTTGATAACAGGCAATTTCCATAGCAAACCCTTGTCATCGTTGTCTCTCCTTTCTCTCCTTCCATTCCCACTCATCTCTTTCTCTTCTTTTTTTTCCTCTTTCTCTGTAGAGCTGACAAGTTTGAGTGAGTTGTTGAGTGTTTGGTATGGGTGGAAGAGAGTTTTGTGATGTTGATTTGGTTTTGATTGCTTCCTTCTCTGGTATGAGTATGACTACTCCGGAGACCGGAATACTATGCTTCGTTCGTCTTTATGTTTCCCTAGTCCTCCGCTGTCATCGCCTCATCTCTCTAGTCCCCGTTTCTGTGACGGATGCCGAGAACGGCCGTTAAAACGTAATGGGAGCGTTTTATACGCCAGGATCTTAGTAATAGATTTAAATCCTCGTTTAATTGGGGCCCAAAAAAACAATTAGGGCCTGACCAATTTATACACACACCAAAAATTATAGGGAGTTCCAAAAGGTGGTGAAAGTACTATTTTGCCATTCTCTAATAACTAAAATAAAAATTCTATTAACCCTTAACTCAAGGCCCCCAATTTCATTTCCTATATAAACAAAAATCAGTCTCTTCTTCTCCTCCCCTCCTTCTCTCTATTTTCTCCATCCCCATTAATGACCCAGAGAAATAAAAAAAATTCAAACGATTCATCGTCGTAATCGTCGATGCGAAAACTTTAATCGAAGATTAACTTCTTCTACAAAGATGGCACGTACTAAGCAGACTGCTAGGGAAGCTATTTAGATCCCTAATCTCGTGGAGGCAGTAAACACTAGGGTTTATGTAAAAGGAGGGACGAAATCAAAAAAAGCTGAATCGGAGAAACGTATGGCTCCAATCAGAAGGTATGTGAACTATAACCCCCTTATCTAACTTGGGTTTGCGTTTAATTTGATATGCTTATTGAAAATTAGGTTTTTAACCGCAAAAATGCAGTTACAGTTCTAGGGTCGTCAATGTCGAAGTCTTTATTCCCTAACGATTTTTCATCTGCATGTTGGTATTATGAAAAATCGTTAATGTTTATGCTGAGAGAGATAACGACCCTAGAACTAGGTTTTCCAGAATTTTGCCCTAGATTAGAGTCGTCCATTTTTTAAGTACCCCGATGACGATTCTTGTTGACGACTCATTTTATAAACAAACGACTCTATACTTTGCAAAACTACCTCTCTGTCCAAAAAAATAACAGGTTCGTTAAGTTTTATTAATAAACCATTAATGATTTTTCATGACGACTCTTTTTAATACCCTAACGACTCTTTACTTAAAAAAACTTCCTTTCAGTCCAAAAAATCGATAGGGTCGTCATCTAGAACTATTAGAGTCGTCACTAGGTATTTTAGAATCGTCATGGTTTAGTTTGGAGTCGTCATATGTGTTGAAGGGTCGTTCATGTTTATCATATTTTTATTGACGACCCTAAATCCGAGACAATGAAAATGATGTCTTATTGGTTTATATTTTTTTTGTATTTGGACTATTGTAGCAAGACGAAAGATAAGAATCCCATGGTATCTCCTCCTTCCAGATCTCCCCGCCATGATAAATACTTAAATGCCGGTCCATTACGCGGAAAACGGCCGAGTGAGGTACCCTTTTCTATCCGTGAACCCAAAGATAAAGGTAATGAGTCTTCGGATTCGTCGACTTCATCCTCTCATGTTGTGTCTGCTTCTGGAAGCGATGAGTAAGAAGAACAAGAAGAAATTCCTATGGGAGGTGAATATGTTGTTGATGATGATGATGAAGATGGTAATGATGGTAAAGGTGGTGATTGTCTAGGTGATGGTAAGGAGGATTTGGAGATTGGGGAGGAGAAGGAGGATGAAGGTAATGATGATAATGAGGAGGAGGAGGAGGAAGAGGATGATGATGAGGATGAGGATGATGGAAATTGTGGTGGTAGTGGTGATGAGGGGGATGATGGTGATGATGGTAATGATGGTAAAGGTGTTGGTGGTGATGATGAGGATGGTGAGGAGTAGGAGGATGATGATGAGGAGGAGGAGGAGCGCAAAGAAGCGGCAATGGGGTCAGACGAGGCTAAGAAGAAGAAGTCAGGTCCAAATGCACCCAGTGCGAGACACATTCATGCCCAACATTTGCAGCTGGAATGTCTTCGTAGTGGGAAAGCTAGGGGAGAACCTAAAGATGGTTGCGGAGTTTTATTTGGATATAAGAGCAACTGGGCTCGTACCATCTATGAGACAATCGTAACAATCGAAACTTTGCTTTTCATATGATTTGTTGATTTTAAGTTTCTTATTTATGATTTTTAATTGTTTCTCCTTTGTAGGATCATAAGAATGCCACACGTCTTTTTAGACGCCAATCTTCATATGTAAAAATGTCAAAATGGCCGCTAGAAGGTGAATGTGCAAGAGTGAGAGAGATTGTTAAAAAGTCAGGTTTGTATGCTGCGGTTGAGAACTCCGTCATTACGTATGACAAGGTGGCAGTATCATGTTTCACCGAGATGTTTTATGGTGAAACTGATACCTTCCTATTTCCTTTTGGCGAGATGGCAGTGACTCTAGACGATGCAGAACAGATTTTAGGGTTGCAAGTGGAAGAAAAAACCACCGGTGACAAGTTCAAGAAAAACCTACCTTGGAAAGAAATTTATGCACTCGCCTTGAAGTTGTTTAGTTGGGATGAAGCGACGACATATGCGCAATTCGTCCCGGGAAAGAAGTACCCAAAGAAAGAATTCAAGCTCAAGCCCCTTAGAAAGATGTATGCTGGTTCACTTAAGAAAGACAGAGATAATAATCTCTTCTCTGATTTGTAAGTTTGTGATACGGCGTCCGCATATCTGTTGTACGTCCTTGGTTTTGCTATATTTCCCGATAGCAAAGGCAACAGAGTCAGCGTCAACCTTCTTCAGCTTTTGGATCCATTGGACGAGGTGAGTAGGTACTCGTGGGGGACTGCCATAGTGGCACATTTGAATGCACAGCTAGCAAAGGCATCCCGGGAACGAACTTCTCAAATTAACGGGAATTTGGCTCTACTTCAGGTAATTGGAGTCATTAAAATTGTTTGGTGTGTGTATTATTTTTTGTCCCGTATTTTAAAATTTATTATATTTTTTGATTGTTTTGGTGTTATTTTAGGTGTGGATTTACGAGCATTTCCCTTCATTGATCAAAGACGATGAAGACATCGAATTGGAGTCAACATGGGACAATACCAAACCAAGAGGAACCCGATACAAGTTCAGTGGGTCTCAGGATAAGGAGGAATCACAAAAGGAAGACTTGATAGCCATGCACCATAAATTGGACCACATGACAGCCGAAGAGGTAAAATTTGATCCGTATAAGGAAGATAGAGATGGAGAAATCCAAGATCTCGTATATTACCATGGCAATTTGTTTTACCCTTACGGATATTTAATGTATAATCCAAATAGAATAATGCGTCAGCTTGGGTATATTCAAGATTCGCCCAATGAGGACTATGTACCACCGTTCAAACATAAATTAGAGAAATGCAAGGCGGACGGAAAAATGTTGAATGTTGTTTATGAACCTAAGCCTGAGGCCAAGCATTGGAATGATAGGCACAAGGGTAAGAGGAGGGTAGACATATCTTATTGGGAGCATGTGAATGAAGGCCATGAGGTAAGTGAAGATTACATGCCATGGTACAAAGGCTTCTCTCACCCTCGGGTGATACAGATAGATACTACTACCGGTATAAGAGGAGCAACAAAGCATCCTCCTCGGCTTCTACATCCGACACTAGAGATGATTCTACCATTCTTAAGCTTGTGGTAAGTATTTTGCTTTGTAATTTTGTTATTCATTTTCCTACAAATATAAGCTTGTTAATATGCATTGGTATTTGAATGCAAATAGAGGGAACAAATGAAGATTCTTATCAAGGCATTTTGTTGCACGACCGACAAAGGAGAAGTGGTGGAACCTCAGCGATATCGTAAGTACGCTGATTACTGCTAATCACATTGAAAATCCACAAGCGAAGAAAATGTTTGCTGATCTGGCTAAGCAATGTAAGAGGACCAGGAAAACAGCTAGCCAACTAAGACAAGAACGTGCTGAACGGGGTAAAGGAAGCGAAGATGATGATGAAAAAGCTATCCGAGAAGAAGGTGGTTCTCCAAGGGGCAGTCCAACACAGGGTCCTTCTAAGAGAAGCAAGTCATTATCAAGTCAGGACAGTCAGAGAGGTCGAGGCGGAGGTCAAGGCAAAGGTCGAGGTGGTCCTCGTGGGTGAGGAGATGTTTTATAGTTTGAATGGATGAACTTGGTTTTATTTTCTTTTAGGATTGTCGACTTGAACTCATGTTTCTTAGATACTATGTGTTTGGTTTGGATGGTTTGGTTTGTTAAAACAATTTCGCTTTCTTAAGAATTTAGAAGGATTTTTAAAAGTTTTTGTCTTTGAATGATTGTAGAAATAATGACGAGCCTCACATTGGAAAGTTGTAAATCATTGTCAATGTGTTGGACTCGTCCTCAACATACTTAACCAAATAAAGACCCTAGTGCTAACAAGCTCCCAAAAATTCCCAGTGTAAGAGTCGTCATTGTTAAACTGAGCAGGTTGACGACCCTAATACACACAAATTGATATAACTGGGTGATATGTAGAGTCGTCAGGTTAATATTTTGCAGATTAACGACTCTAATCATATAAAAAGAGTCGTGATTATATTTAAATTGTAAACTAACGACTCCTTGGAACCAAAACATCCAGGAGATCAACAATAAAATGACCTCTTAGAGTCGTCAATATTTTTATTATCCAAATAACGCCCCTCTTAGGGAGAGTCGTCATAGGTTAATCTGGTGTATTAAAGACCTTTGCCCATTATTGAGGGTTATTATGAAAATTATGATAAGAGTCGTTATTAGGTATATTCTATAAGTGGACGATCCAGTTTTGGAACTTTAAATTGGAACGAAAATGGACTTTGATTTCATTAAGAAAATAACATTACATCAATCTCGCATTACATAAGAGTTAATATGGGTATTCTAGAATCTGACACATCAAATGTTCATCGATGAACCTCCTAGCACGTCGGTACAACGTGGTATATTCTTTGTGGTGAATGAACTTACTTTCCCCATTACGAATTATCCATATCCCATTGAAACGTTCCAGCTGAAATTCAATGGATTCTTAAACTTTAGTATGCGAACTTTTAACGATGAATAATATTATCGGATTACTTACTTTTTCCCTAAGAGGAGCTTGTGGATGATGTCCGTACACCATATTCTTAACTTTGACATACTCTCGCACTGAACTTTTCATGTAGTTGAATCGAAAAGCCAAGTCTCTCCACTTGCAGCTATTGGGATTCCCGGTTCGCCCGTTAAAGAACTCTTTAACTCTCTTCCAAAACATGGAATAGATTTCATTCGGACGTTCACGAAACGCATTAGCAAACGATTTAACGAGACACAAATATTCATACGGTTCCCATTCCGCCATTGCCACTAAAAGTTTAAGTATTTTGGTAGAAAATGTAATGTTTTGGGCCATTTTCTCAAGAGGAGGGGGTTGTATTTTATAGAAGGAAACCCCAACGGTCGGATTTTTTGAAATCCACAACAAGAGTTGTTAGGGTAGAAATAAATATATTGACGACTGTGGAGTCGTCAATTAGATACTTCTAGGTGGCTAACGACCCTTGTTCAGAATAAAAAGAAACTCCATTTATTCAGAAGAAATGTAAACTCCATTTAGTTGAAACTACAATACATCATCAAGTATAACATAAATCTTACTCAACAAATTACATGTCATTCATTTTCCTTGTGCGAGATTGAATTACCACTGCGGCTTCGATGTGATAAAACGGCTCTCCTCTCCATTTGGTATATGCATCCTGGGCTGCACGCCTATCCCATTTGTGCCTCGCGAGAAACTCGTTGTACTTGGTGCACAATTTCATAACGTGAATCGTCCTATCACGAATGTGGGACAATAAATAATCATAGCGTAGTTTCTTGTAGTTATTAACGAAAGGACTCCAACCAACTTGACTCCAAAATATACTCTCATGTTGATGTTCTTCAGGAATATCTTTGACGATGTAATAATTTTTAACCCATTCGGTCTCTTCCTCGAATTGCTTGAATACTTCCCAGAGATGGGATTGTTCTTTGCTTCGTTTTTTGGCCTCGCGCATCTCTTCTTCTTCCTTCATAGGATATAATGATGGAAGGAATGGTTTTTTAGTAGGTCACATGCTTCTTTTGCGTATTTTTTCTTCCATTGCCAATATTGATTTGGTAGGTCGCTTGCATCTTCTAAGTATGTTTTCAATTGAATTGTTTTATGATGGACTTGCCATTGAAAAAATTATTTACTTTGATCGTTTTCTGTTGTATTTGCTAGTTGATCACCGTATCTATATATACAAAATATCCCAATGGCTCTTTTTTTTTGGGAAAAGTGTATTCACAAATATCCGTTGAAGGCAAAACATGTGAGAGTCGTTAGTATTTATTTTAAACCAATACCGACTCTAAGCGACAAAAACATCCAGGAGATCAAGAATTTTTGGTATGGAAGAGTCGGTAGGAATTAGATTACCCAAATTAACGACTCTGAAGGAGACAATGGAGTCGTTAGTCTTTATTTTAAACCAATAACGACTCTAAGAGACAAAAACATCCAGGAGATCAAGAATTTTTGGTATGAAAGAGTCGGTAGGAAATAGAGTACCCAAATTAACGACTCTGAAGGAGACAATGGAGTCGTTAGTCTTTATTTTAAACCAATAACGACTCTAAGAGACAAAAACATCCAGGAGATCAAGAATTTTTGGTATGAAAGAGTCGGTAGGAATAAATTACCCAAATTAACGACTCTGAAGGAGACAAAGGAGTCGTTAGTCTTTATTTTAAACCAATAACGACTCTAAGAGACAAAAACATTCAGGATCAACTAATATGGACCTTTAGAGTCGTACAGTATATTCTGTCGACATTAACGACTATAAGTAAGAAAATAATGGCAGGTACTGGTCGTTAAGCATTATCTGTTAAACATTAACGTATGTTGTTGTTAATAATTAAACATAACAGTAAACACATTTTTGCGCAAAGATAAATCACATTGTATTCACTAAGCATTCTTCAAAATAGAAACAAACATGTTCTAGATACAACCATCTTCCAAAAGTATGCTTCAAAGTAAACATGTTCAAACCATTAAACACTCCTTCATTCTTTCATATCATCACCCATGTCAACGTAATCCGGCATCGAGTCCAAAGCATTCCACAAGTTCATGCCGTACTCGTACTGGTTTGTCCACTCCTTAGTGAGCTCTCCCTAGTCACCATAGCCCACCCGTGGCAAAGGACATTCCTCAGTTATCTTCAAGCCTATGTAATGGTTCATGTTGACATGTGCCATTACAATTCTTCTTTTCTTTAGCGCCGGCTCACACCTAGTTCTTGAGGGTACATACGTGCAAGAGCCTCCGGGGAACCCTTTGCTGAATACATGAACGACACAAGTGAATGTGTCCGCTAAAAGTTGTGCACCAAAAGGCATTTACATCCAAAACTTACAATCGGCCGTCTTCAAACCCTTTCGCCATTTCACGTTGGAAACCAACTCCTTGAACTTCATTTCTTTCTCTTTTGAATCTCCTTCCATGATCATTGTTAGATAGAGTTGCTTGTCCTCAATGAGTTTAACGACCATTTTTTTTTCTTGCATATTCGATTTGGGTGAGTTTTAGTTTGTCCGCTTCATCGAAATGCCCTAACTGTACCGTTGTAACATGGTAACCACAATTGCCATCGCCGTCAACGTCGTCGGTGGATATAAGGTGATCCAAGATGATGTAAGGAAGTTGATCGGTATACTATTTATACAAAGTGTAAGCAACACGATGTGGTCTTCCTTGGGAATCTCTAGGGGTGCGCGGATTACCCTTTATTCCTCTTATCGCCACCATTCCGCTAGTTTGGCTTTGCTGGGTACCGACCGTATACTCAACAACATCCATATCCTCCTTTTCTTTCGCTTGTATATGACTTTGGATGACTACTTGCTTTTTTGGCCGACCCCTTTTCTTGGTAATGAAAGAGTTATCATACTCATTATATTCTGCCTGGACATACTCATGGCGACACGGGTCTCTTGTGCAGCTCTTGTCTTCGTTCACAGTTTCTCTAAATGACATTTTAGTTACCGGACGCCCTGGTGGTTTTTGTTTTATTGGCTCTTCTTCTACCCCCAAGCTCTTACGGGCCGTCGGCCACAAGTTAGAAACCAATATTTGTCTTCATGCACAATTCATTTTTCGGTATTTTTCGTTGATGTACTTGCCAATCTCCAAGTTCCCAATTCTTGCTCAGCGTCTCCTGTGGGATTTGGGGTGAATGAAAGTTGCTGCCAAAATGGATCGATACTCCAAGAGGAATGATATCTTTGTACCCACCAAGTTTATGTTTACACGGGAGGCCGAGCCATGTCTCGGTTATACAATTACACTTCATCCCCTTTCCAGCGGCCGCATTGGATCTAAACTTTATAAGCTCTTCCATCATATGAATTATTGCCCACCATGATACTTGGTGTGCTACCCCCCGCAACAAATCTTTGTCTTCAATGTATTGCAT
Organism: Papaver armeniacum; assembly: GCA_023531295.1. Lineage (NCBI taxonomy): Eukaryota > Viridiplantae > Streptophyta > Magnoliopsida > Ranunculales > Papaveraceae > Papaver > Papaver armeniacum. Next base: position 235,638 of record JAJJWW010009233.1, read on the forward strand.
CATAAAATGGTCTTTACTTATCTCCATCTGGGCCACTATTTTTCTTAGATCATTCTCTGCGTGCTCGTGAATAGCTTCATGTACCGTAACTACCCCACCATTATTCTCTTCCAGATTTTTTTTCAAATGTCCATGAGACTGCTCTGCAATACTTGTAGACTCATTTTTGAAGTGCTTGTATCTATTGGTCCATGCATAAACAGACTTCTCCTTTTAAGTATTCAACCATGTATTCAAGCAATACTCGACAACCTTCTTATGATCCGTGCTCCAATCATCAATAAACTTCTGCAAGTTAGCATAATACTTAACCTCGGTCTTCGAATGAGCCAAATGGTCCCAATCCTTGCAAAACTCTTTCCATAGATCCCCCTCTTCCTCATATTTTTCCTTGTCTTTCCTTTTCTCTTCCGCTCGCTCTTTCTTGGTAAGTTGACTTAGACGCTCGTCTTCTTCCGCCGAACGTTGATTACCCTTCTTAGGCTTGATCTTTTGGATTTGATTCTTACAATTAGAAAAAAAAGATTGGTTTGGATGTGCCACGTACAAAGAAAATGTTGAGCTAGTGAAAGAACCTGACGGACAACACTCATAATTGCAAAATCCATATCCGTGAATATAACCTACGGTGTCTCTTCGCCACGGTAAATCAACCTCACTTGCTCCAACGCCCAAACATAGTCCTCTATTTCTTTTTTTTCCATAAAGCACCATGCCACGATAAATTATTGTTTATCCGAAGTATGACTGACCACGTTCAACATCGGCATGTTATACCTGTTTGTCTTGTAGGTGCAATCTATGAACAGAACCTGGTAAAAACACTGAGCCAAATCCACCATCCTTGGGTGCGCAATAAAAATATGAGTCACTTTGTCTCCCGGACCAACTTTTGTTTGCATGGCGTAGCTAAGTTTTTCTGCTAACCACTCAGATTGTTGCATAATTAATCTACCATCCCATTCGGTTTTCTTGATCGTTGCTTTGGAAGCGTAGATTGTGGAAATGGTAGACAAGTTATCCTTATCTTCCGCCCTTATTGAATTTAGGATCTTAAGAGGCCTACATCCCTTCATCTGCCGAACCTTCTCCATTTGATGCGGTTTCAACAGGGCATATGCAGGGTGTCCATATAAAATTTTAGGTGGAGGATGGTTGTGACGACCGTACGGAATACTATCCAATCTCCATAGATCAGTTTCCTAATGCCTTTTGAAATAAATCCTGAACGGGCATTCACACTTCTTCGACGCAGTTTTGTAGACCCTAGTCGTCTTCTTCTCATATTTGTAATTCTTACCTTTGTGACTTTCTCCCTTTTTCCCCGCTCTCTCGCATACCATCTCCATTTTCTTACAATCGACGTGTTTTCTTTGAACAACCACGCACATCTTCTCTTTTGCCTTTGAGATAAGCCATTCCTTGGCCTCAGCCTTGTCTTTCCATGTCTACATTCACCAAAGAAATTACACATCCATGAGATCACTAATTAGATAATTTAAAATTAAATATAACTAAACGGTTAAGGGAAACGTACCAAATCAGTCATATAGAGTTGGGAGGTATCCGCACCCATCATAGAGACTGTTAGAGCATAGCTCGGTTGAACCCACCAAGCGTTGGTATGTCAAGTTTGGTTGTCATATTTTAGTGAGCCAAAACTAATTTTAAGAGTCGCTTGATTATGTACTAGAGTCAACTTCGTATAGGTTAGCTTGAAAGTATTAGGATATGATACATTACAAGTATTGCGAAGACTTGAAGAAGTGAAGAAGTAAGGAGCTACAACGACAACATCATCCTTCCACTTGAGGTTAGTGATATTTGACTTGACTGTTTCATTCCCTAATGTATCTTTCAAGTCGTGCATATTGAAAACAAAACTACGAAGCATGAATGATCTACTCTAGTTAGACATAGTATTAAGGAATACAATACGAGGTCTATTGCTTAACCATTAAACTTTGTAGATAAGACATCGACATAATCGTTTGAATGCTATTGTGATTATGTATGGGTATAAGGTGAATATTTCATCCTAGGAAACAATGTTTTACATTTGTTTTAAGGAAGTAAATTCATGAACTTGTTTTGTGAATCGAAAAGGAAATCGCCAGGCATTATTGGTATTGTTATTCATTGCATATCTTTTGAACTACCAATATGTGTGATTAGTATAACCGCTCATGAATTGTTTATGTTCTTTGTAAAACTATTCACGAAGGCCTGACTTTTGTGTTGGTATGACTTTTATTAGTGAAACCGATCTTAAGTAATCACCTGAGATGGTATGATCGATTTTGTGATTTTGTGTATGACGGACTCTGGGTAAAGGGGAACCGATCCTAGTAAGAGGTGCAACATATCACAAATGGGAATTGTTAGAGCATAGCTCGGTTGAACCTACCAAGCGTTGGTATTTCAAGTTTGGTTGTCATATTTTAGTGAATCAAAACTCATTTAAAGAGTCGCTTGAATATGTACTGGAGTCAACTTCGTATAGGTTATCTTGAAAGTATTAGGATATGAGACATTACAAGTATTGTGAAGACTTGAAGAAGTGAAGAAGTAAGAAGCTACAACGACAACATCATACTTCCACTTGAGGTTAGTGATATTTGACTTGAACGGTTTCATTCCCTAACGTATCTTTCAAGTCGTGCTTATTGAAAACAAAACTGCGAAGCATGAACACTCTAGATAGACATAGTATTAAGGAATACAATACGAGGTTTATTGCTTAACCATTAAACTTTGTAGATAAGACATCGACATAATCATTTAAATGCTATTGTGATTATGTATGGGTATGAGGTGAGGATTTCATCCTATGAAACAATGTTTTACATGTGTTGTAAGGAAGTAAATTCATAAACTTGTTTTGTGAATTGAAAAGGAAATCGCCAGGTGTTATTGGTATTGTTATTCATTGCATATCTTGTGAACAACCAATATGTGTGATTAGTATAACCGCTCATGACTTGTTTGTGTTCTTGGTAAAACTATTCACAAAGGCGTGACTTTTGTATTGGTATGACTTTTATTAGTGAAACCGATCTTAAGTAATCACCTGAGATGGTATGATCGAGTTTGTGATTTTGTAAGACCGACTCTGGGTAAATGGGAACCGATCCTAGTAAGAGGTGCAACACATAACAAAGGGGAATCGATCCTTGTATGAGGTGCAACATGTTTTAGCAGAAAGGGGAACCGATCCTATGGACATGTGCAACACGTTTTTAGGAAAAGGGGAACCGATCCTATGAACATGTGCAACACATTCAAGTTAGATACCATATATATGTGGGGAACCGATCCTAGTACCTATTCAACCGAATTTCGAAAAGCTAGTGTGACTATGCACAGTACTCACATGGAGGTAGAACCGAAACTTGTTTTGGTAGAACCGTTAAACCCATGATTGGTGGTTGAGTGTTCTTGATCAATCACATAGTTCTTGAAAGTCAGATGAACCAATTCTAAACTTGTTTGGAAGTGTGGCAAATCGGTTTCAAGATTGTAAGTATGAAAGAGGACTTACAGAGTAAGGATGTCGACATACTTTGAACATGTGTAGTAACGCTTATCTTTAATTGTTCAAAGTTATTCCTTAATAGCTAAAGGAAGAAAATCCCAGGATCGAAACATAAATAAGTTAAGAATATTTTATTTAAGGTTTTTAATTTTATTTTAGGAAAATGAGAATTAGTAATGTGCATTTACTAGTTGAAGATTTTCCAAAGAGATTTTCGGTCAATATTTTGGACAGAGCATTTCCAGGAATTATGGAAACCGAATTTGGAATATATTGCATATCTTGAGAATATTTTCGGCTTTGGAAATTCCTTGGTGTCCAAACTTCCTTGTCTATAAATACTTGAAGTTTGCATTTCTATCAAACTAATCCTTCGTAACAGCAAACTTCCTTGGTTGTGTTGTTACTGGTGAAGCCGCCTATTCGGAGAGGAGAGTAACCTAATTAGGCGAAATATCTTACGGCCGCTCAGTTTAAAGTCTTCTTTGGGATTGAGAAGCTATATTAGTACCATTGGTGGTAAACTAGATAATTGCGGTTTATCTTGTGTTTTCGATTGATTTGATTGACTAATGGTGGTTGAACTTTGATTGCACCTAGTTTGTTTATGCTTGAGAATTTTCTCTTCTGATATAAGATTCACTCAAACTAGATCGAAGTTTCGACATGGATCTTTAGACTGTTTGTAGATCTAAAGACGTCTTGTGATAATCCATTGTTAACAGACTTAGTTCTGTGCGTGATTGATCACAAGAGATTCAAGTTGTTGTGTGCAGGCGTTTATTGAAGATCTAAGAAGATTTGAAGACAAAGAAGATATTGAAGATTTCTGATTTGGGGTTGATAATCTTTGGTGTGCACAATACTTGTTTCGGTATAGAGGATCCAACTATAATCGGTTTATCCTTGTGGTATATTAGATTGATTAGTTGTGTATATCGGCATCAATATAATTCTTTGTGATTAAAAGTATTGATTGCAAAATCTTAACAATTACCTTTGGTAGTTGAGAATAAGATAGATCTAAGAACCTGACGAAGGAGTTTATTGAGATAAACATAAGATCCTTTGTCGAACTCACATCACTTGGTTGAAGAGAGTTGCTACCAAACATATTTGTTGTTCCTTTACAGAAGAGCCTTTGCAGATTGAATTGAGAGATAGCGATATAAAACTCTTTGATTTACTTTTCTCTAGATTGAGTCTAACTGTCTAGTTGATTCTCTTGAAAGTATATTGGAGTTTGTCTATTCAGATTGCCAAACGAAATATTGGGTGTGGTTATTAGACCCCTGCTTTTTCAGTAACGGAACTGCCTTAATCTGACTGATGTATTTTTTTTCCAGCGTTTTAATTATTCATTTCCGAAAGAGTTCGGTATTTTCCTTTAATCTAAAATAATGCTCATATATACATAAAAAAATTATCCATATATATCATCAAAATATAAAACCAATTATTTAAGTAATATTTAGTCTACATATGGATATCACTTTCCATCAAATTTCAAGTTCTGTTTTAAGGTCAAAGATTCTTAAGCAAACTAATTAGTTAATTACTAAACAGTTAATCTTGTTACGAAGTACAACAAATTAGGAGATACTTGTGGGGTACGGATATCTTTTCCCTCCAAGATTTAACTAATTTTTAGCTAAACTTTGTTAAATGAACCTAGCTTATATTGCCAGTTTTGGTACTTGAGCAAAATATCTAGACGAATATGGTACTCTTTCGGTCCCTAAATAGATGATCTATTCATTTTTCATCTTCTCCCACTAATAGATGACATATATCACTAAACAAGAAAATATTTCTAAAACCACCTTTTTAATATATTGTTAGTAGAAGAAATATGTATATTTTGATAACTATGTTTAGGCAAAACATTACTTTGACGCAACAAAACCGTCAGCTCAATGAGGAGAGAGAAGCCAATGACCAACAAGGAGGAGAATCAGATGCGAGGACGGGCTCGTCAGCAAGGAGAAACTTACGTCAGAGAGAAGAGATGCTAGAAGATGACGAAGATAGAGAAAGGAGAAATGAGGAAAGAAGAGAAAGAAGGAGGAGAAGCCAAAGAGAAGAATATTTTATGTTTCCAATGGTTTTAAAATAACAATTAATGAACAATTAGATTTTTCTAAATAAATTTCTAATATTCGACTGGAATTATTAATATGAATATAAATAATTTTTCCCAAACAAGCTATGAACTTGGTATTAGTAGTCGGGCTTCAGTTTTGATATTGACGTACCATCTCAGGTTTTTGGGTGTGGGCAAAATCTGGGCTCAAAAATTAGGGTGTGAGAGTTTGTGACGGAGCGAAAAATCATGCATAAGGCGCGCATGCCGAAACTCCCCAATGCGCCACTATGATGCTAAGCAACCATGCTGCAAAGCTTCACTTCCTACCAGGAAATGCACGTCGATTTGGCCTACCAAGAATATTTTTCAAGCATGATGCCTTCAACGTAGCTTCAAACAATTCCAACTTACTCTTGTTCTGCAAAGGGTGCATGGGCAATGTATTTTTGCATGCATTAATGGCTTCCGCATTCTGTAGGGTATATGGCATATTTTGGATTTGCACATAAGCACTTGCAAGCCTATTTTCGCTTCCCTACTTCGCTTTGGAGTTGAGCTGAATGCATGCACTTGTCTTGCTTATGCCAAGGGTGCATCAACCAAGCTCATGTTATACTTGTCTTGCATCATCCTTATGATGAAAGTTAGTGACTTATGCAAGATCGCCTAACTTTCGTATTGGTTGCTTCCTTTTCTGGTCATGACAAACTCGTAATTGGTACATGCCTACGTCGATCGCTTGATATGAGGCATGTGCATCTAAGAAATGGACTGCAACTTACCTCATCAAGTATGGCAATAATCATCTCTTGCCTTGCTTTCCAAGCCAGGTGATATGAGTTACAGAAAAAGTGGGGGTCTAACAAGAACACCTAATATTTCGCTTAGCAATCTGTATGGACTAACTCCAATATACTTTCAAGAGAATCAACTAGACAGTCAGACTCAATCTTAAGAAAAGTATATCAAAGAGTTATATCTTTATTTCTCAATTCAATCTACAATCAAACAAATAGGAATTTGCGAGCCCAATTGAATATAAGAAATAACTTGGACGGTATAAAAAAACCAATATCCAAGTGTCAATCAATTTAATCAACAACCAAAGGTTGGATTCACAATTGATTGAACTTACGCACAACTTGTGATATTTCAATTATATAGAAAATATAATGCGTAAAAGAAATAACACATACACCAGAAGTTTTGTTAACGAGGAAACTGCAAATGCAGAAAATCCCGGGACCTAGTCTAGATTTGAACACCACACTGTATTAAGCCGCTATAGACACTAGCCTACTCCAAGTTAACTTCAGACTGGAATGTAGTTGAGCCCTAACCAATCTCACATAGACCAAGGTACAGTTGCGCTCCTTACGTCTCTCAATCCCAGCAGGACTCTATGCACTTGATTCCCTTAGCTGATCTCACCCACAACTAAGAGTTGGTACGACCCAAAGTCGAAGACTTGATAAACCAATCTGTCTCACACAGAAAAGCATATTGAATAGATAAATCTGTCTCCCACAGATAAACCTAAGAGTTTTGTTCCGTCTTTTGAAAAATCAAGGTGAACAGGAACCAATTGATATACCGTACTTATATTCCCGAAGAACAACCTAGAAATATCAATCACCTCGCTATAATCTTAATCGTATGGTAGCGAAACAAGATATTGTGGAATCACAAACGATGAGACGAAGATGTTTGTGACTACTTTTTATGTTGCCTATGGGAGATTAAATCTCGAGCAAATTTTTGAGAAGATAGTACTCAATCACGATATAAAACAACAAGATTAGAACACGCAACCACAGAGAAAATAGTTGGGTCTGGATTCACCATCCCAATGAAGTTCAAGTCGTTAACCTACAGGGTTTTAGAAAAACCTAAGGTTAAAGGCGAATCGACTCTAGTCGCAAATAATATCACACAACCAAAGGAATTGTTCCAAGTACGTGACTTATTCATAAGTTGGAGGCGTGGGAATACTGACGGAACTAGGTGAACTATAGGTTTAATTGCTTGGTCTCAACTATACGAAGTTGGTTTAATTTTATATAGCGGCTTAATCCTGAGAGTATTCAATTCTGGACAAGGTCCCAGGGTTTTTCTGCATTTGCGGTTTCCTCGTTAACAAAATCTTGTTGTGTCATTTACTTTTATTTTCCGCATTATAATTGTCTTATTATAATTAAAGTAAATTACACAAACGTTAGTTCTTATTTTACTTGATAACAATCCTATTGTGTTTGGTTAAGTCCGAACCTCTTATCAAGTAAACATACTTCGTTGTTCTATTGTCTCGATCTCGTGTCCATAGACGATCACACGAAGTGTGAACTGATTAGTTGTCTCGACTCAGTCCATAGACAATCACTTTCGGAGAAAGGACTTATAGGTAGGAAAAGTTTTAGCTTGAGGTATATTTGCGTACCCTCGCCTTTTCAATTGGTATCAGAGCAGGCAAACACGAAAAGATCTAACAATCTGTGTTTGGTGCGATCCAACCTATAAGAATGAACTCGAGTTCTCATGAATCAACTTCAATTAACGTACCGCCAAGATTTTACGGAACAAACTATCTATGGTGGAAATCTGCTATGAGGTATTTTCTTCAATCACGAGACTTTAATACATGGTTATTAGTCGTCGATGGTTATAATTACCCAATGGTAGGAAATTCGGAAACTGAGTCTAAACGCTTAGTGGAGTTTTCAAACGAAGAAAAGGTTTTTGCTAAGCAGAATTCAGATGGTTTGAATGCCATTATACATATTGTTAGTCGTGATTTACAACATCATGTATCAACTTGTCAAACTTCGAAAGAAGCTTGGGATAATCTTCAGATCGTATTCGAAGGAAACACATCAGAGAAAGAAGCTAGACTTCAAACTCTTATGTCCGATTGGGAAAATCTTTGAATGGATGACAACGATACGTTTGAAGAGTTTCATATTAGACTCTTTGAAATAATCAATGCCTCTTTCTCTCTTGGAAAGACTATTTCTGAAAAGGATATAGTATGCAAAATAAATTCTCATATCATTGCCATCTAGATACGATTCTAAAAAGCATGCAATCATTAAAGCTAATGATCTTTCATCCCTATCTAGAAGTTTCCTAGTTGGAAAACTGAAGATATTTGATCAAGAAAATTTGTCTAAACAAAAAGACAATTTGGCCTACAAAGCCATAAAAAGGGTTCCGACTCAATATTCAGAAGATTCCGAAGATCAGGACGATCAAACTGCTGAAGATGAAGCTGAACTAAATCATCATTTGTCTCTTATTACTCAACGATTCAAGAAACTATTGAGACATCAAAAAAGAGAATCACCTGTTGTTGATGGTGGTTTTTATTTCAGGGTCAAAGTCGTAAAATCCTATTTTTAGTGTTGTAATCCTGCAAAGGAATAAAGGCCGTTTGAAAGTAACGAGTGCTCAAACCTCTTTACTTATACATGTATTGAACAACTCAGTATATATATGAAATTCATTCGGAATGGTGCGCATAGTAGCAATCCCAAATATTCTGTGAATTCTATTTTATGCCAGCATTATTAACTAATGCATGATTCGCCTGGTATTGTTCCATGCTATGTTCCCAGACGAACTCTCAATACTGACATGACATGACGATCAATGTTCACTCTCAGCCGAGTAGCATGAATCTCCCGAAGTGCTAGTATTGGGATCTGCACATAAATACTCATACATGCTACATCTCTCTCTCTGACAAAGAGATCAACGCGTTCACACACTTTTTAATTAAAGTTAGCGTGATCGAACACATATTTAATCCTTAAAGAAAATCTAGACTATCAATATCAGTCTCAAAATAATCACGGCCGCACGATCTGGTCGCGCGATTTAACAAGCTTAGGCTACTCCTAGCAGAACTAGGTAATCACCATAGTGATCACCGGCGAGCTCACTAGTGCCCTAGTCGATCGACTCCCATTCCCTCAGCCACAAGTGCTTCGAACGCCGACCCCAAACATGGGTGATCGCGATGTATAAAATATCTCGAACGAGCCGAGACCGTTTAAAAGAGTCTCAAAACGCATCACGACCGTCCAGCTTTGCTAGCCTAATTGGACGGCTTAGATCTTCCTGCAAACGATTAAGGAAGTGCCGGCATGTTCATCGGCGACCCAATTTTCCCCTTTGACAATCGACTTGTCTGCGGCAAGCTTATAGGGTGCTCAACCGCTTGCCAAAAATCGAGCAGGCACGCTGTATTCAAAACCCTAAATTTGGGTTGTGGCAGTTTACAACTGTCGCAAATCGATCGTGTTCGTCTAACTTAGCTAGCTTAATTAGACGGCTTAAATCGCGTTTCAGATAGTCGAGGGGGTACACATGGGTCCACCACTGGCCCAACTTTATCCTCACTTGATCGACTTGCTCGAGGAAAGTCAATAACACGCCAAATCAGTTTTTACCCCAAAACAACTGGCGACCACAGCGGGAGATTAATCTCTCGGTTGCAAGATCAATTTTCAATTTCATTTTTCAATTTTCTCAAAATTCAAGATGGTGGATCTTAGGTGTGTATCAGTGATAAATCCCGATGTTACTGGCGCCGACAACACCCCTGGTGTCCACATTCCTGCCGTTGACACCAATGTACCGCCTACCAGCACGATCAACATATCTCGTGGCACTACATCCTCAACAATCAACACCAGCGGCATAAGAAGCATTCCCTTAGGTGTGACACCTCCAATCACCAGATCCAGATCCACTGCCGCCGCCCCCAATATTTCTTCGAGCATAACGCCCCCGGCTGTTACTAGAGCTACTACCACTCCCAGAAGAGAGACTAGAGGAGCCAGAGGAGGCCAACCCCCTATCACCATTGTCGATTTGATGGAAAGACAAGAAGTTCTCGCTAAGGCCCAGACATACATGGCTTCAACTCAAAAAGAGGTAGTCACTTTCCTCAAGACGCTAACAGAACGATTACCACAAGAGACGCGTCAGCCCATGGAACCAATAAGGAGTACCTTCAACGCTCTTGGCGCAAGCACTTCAATAGGGCGTGCATTCATAGATGAGGAAGTTCGTGTCGCTCCCGATAACTCCAGAGAAAGGAATCAGCCATCCAATTTCATCACGCGTGAAGATCTAGAACGACTTCTCCAAAATCGAGGCAAGAAAAACCCGGTAGACCTGCACCAGCATTAACCTCCATATCCTCCTGATGTGCAAAGAGTTCCTCTCCCGAGAGGATACTCCTCCCCTCAGTTCTCCCTTTATGATGGTACTGGTAACGCTCGCGAACACATTTCTCGTTTTCTGGAATCTTTGGGAGAGCACGAGTACAATCACGTCCTCCGCCCGAAAGAGTTCTCAAAGTCGCTTATTGGAATAGCATACACCTGGTACAACAACATCGCACCAAGCAGCATATCAAACTGGTGTGAGATGGTCACCACTTTCTAGCAGCATCTTCGCATGAAGTCTGGAGCAGCATCTCCAGCTTCAGGAGTCTTAGCCGTGGCTTTCCGGGATGGAGTCGTCTGCGTTGGCGCTGCGCGTTTGGGTTGCTGGAAGAGGAAAGCTCCAGCAACGGAGCAACAACCCAAACGCGCAGCGCCAACGCGACGACTCCATCCCGAAAGCCACGTCTAAGACTCCCGGGTCGAGATGATCTTTGCTCAGGCACTTCCCATTTCCAATAGATGAAGTCATTGAACTCCTGGAAGCATGTATTCAAGATGACGCAATCAAGCTACCTCCTCTCGACATCCGCACACTGAAGAAGAGATGGCGAATCCCAAATATTATCGTTATCACAGGTTTGTCAATCACCCAACTAGTGACCGCAACAAGTTGAAGCGCATTTTCAAAGAGAAGGTGGATACGGGAGAACTTCAATTAGGAAATGAAGGAGTCAACATAGACCCTCTTCTTGTCAGAAGATGCATGATTTCTGGGGACTCCGTCCACAAGACTGATGATGGAACATTTATGTGAAATTCTGTATTTCTCTAAGGCACAGCGTCAAGACATGTTTGGAGCTCTCAACCGTATCGTATCAGGCAAGCGTCTGTTTCCAGTTAAGGAAGCCGCTCCCGAACCCAAATCCTTCCTGGGAAACGCGAGCTGTAACTGGGGACTCTTAACCATCGCTCGCTTGAAGGATGTCGAGTTTGACAACACGTTAATTGATGTAGCATCTGATTTCAATATTATCACTGTCAAGACCCTGAAAGCTGCAAAGATTTCGAAGCAGGAAGTTGTTCATCACCCAACCATAATTAAAAATTCTGAAGGAGAATCTAGAGACGCCTATGGGTACATCGACCTTGAAATCAAGATAGGGGACACTCTAACACGCGGTAAGTTTCATATTGTGAAAGATTACCCGAACTATGATATGATTCTGGGGCGCTCGTGGGTGCATAACAACAAATCAAAGCTAGGGGTGTGTCATTTTCCAGTGTCTATACCTGAAAGGATTACCAACAAGCCGTCAAATCCCGAAGATTATCTGTTGCCATATCAACAACTTGCCAATGTAATGCAATTACCCGAAGAGAGCCCATCATCGTACATTATAAGATTCTGAACCCAAGTAAGTCTTATTGAACAACCTTTTTTGCAACCATTCACTCCTCCTTCCGCTGAGTCTCGGGGACTCGCTCCAATCAACAACCCAAACGTCACTAGGAGATGTGAATGGGATGCTGGTCCTTTCAAACGCTTTGTTAAAAGTTTAGAAGATGTCTCAGTCAAAGACGACAAGTGCAAGGATCAAGTGGTCGTACAACACCCAAATCCATTTCAAATTGGAGATTTGGTAATGAAGGCGACCACGTTTCAAGTTGGAGATGTGATAGTGAAGGTGACCGCTCAGTCTGATTCATCTACAGAAAGGGAAGATAAGCCATACCTGGTGGCAGACATTATCTTAGGCGGGTACTGCAAGCTCATCAATGCCGAAAAACTGGAGAGTGTGACAATCCACTCATGATGGCTCAGACCTTTCAATACCTAAAACGATGTGCTACCTTTTCCTTCAGCGTTCCCTTTAGTATTTCCTCCAGCAATTTCCTCTTTCATGCAATATTTGTAATTCCTCCAAAATGATTGCACTGCTTGCATTCATAATTACAGTTTCAATTTGTCAGTTAATCAAAGTATTATTTCCTTTTAGAAATCTCACTACTCCTGATTCATGACACAAAGCCTTGAACAAACCTAAAACCCTCACCAGTACCAGAAAGAAGCACCTCATATCTTTCGAGAAACATTAAAGGAGTACGCGCAGAAACAAAAGAGGTAAAGGAATCGTGATTATTAGGGCGGGCACCTTGTACTCTGAAGAGTGTTTCACTCCAACAATAGAGCAGCCTCTCAACCACTACACGGTTAGATGGATTGCAACACTTTATTAATTGGAGGGCAGACAGGACGGATTGCAACACTTTATTAATTGGAGGGCAGACAGGTTCGTGATCAATCTCTGATTTCCATTATTGCATCCCCTTCATTGTTTTTAGGGTTACATGGAATCATCATGAAGGGTCACATAAAGACGCATCATCACTTATGAATGATTGCATTACGACTTGATGAAACGGAGAGATTTTATTGCAACCCTACTGGAAATGTTGCTAGGGTTCCCAAGATTTCATAAAATAAAATAAAATCAATCACCCAATGAAAAATATCAGCCACAAAATTACTGAGTATAAAAAGAGGCGTCTACAAACTATGGAAAGTGCTCAACAATGAATAAAAGCAACAAAGGGAAGTATAGTCATTGGAGGGATCAACGGTATCTTCACTGGAGTTGTTATTGGAAGCTGCTTCAACGCCTTCATCACAAGCCACTTCTGCATCCTCTCTGGAAGCCGCATCGACTTCCCCTTTTAATGCTGACGCCTCCCTCAACAGCTGCTTCAATATTCCCTCAGAAGACGCGTCGTCCTTGGAAGCTGCTTCAACATTTTCTCCAGATGCTGCTACCATGATCTCCTCAGCAGCCACTTCAATGTTCCTTCCGTCGGTTGCTCCAGTACCCTTCACGGAAGCTACTTCGACCTCTCCCTCAGGAACTTCCCCAACAGCCTTCTGAGGATACTCTGGTTCATCCATGTCAGGATCGAGGATGATGATTCTGTTACAAACAGGGTAATCATACTTGTTTTCACTGGAAGGCCGCTCATGCTCGATCCTTCGCCGATTTAGCCGAGATGCAAACCTTTCAGCTCTCGCGCTAGGCGGCTGAGACGCTTCGTCGCGCCTCCATTCTTCCTCCATGCCGACTGAAGCCAAGAAAGCTTGAACACGCTTCCGAACGAGATGTAAGTGCAGAAGAGACATACCATGTATGGCACGGCCAGCTTCACGAAATGGAGGATCTATTTTGGCCATCACCTCCTCGAACGCACTAGCCTTGGGTTTGTCGACTTCAAAGCTCCTCTCTGGAGAAGTAAAAGAGTAATAATCACTAGCAGTTCCCATTATACACTGCAAAAAGGGACGTTATGATCATACCAACAGCTGGTATATAAAAAAAATCGTTATCATCAATCAAAAATCAAATCACATAATGAACATGAAGCAATACGTGGAATAAAGAATGAAGCGGTTATGCGATGGCAGAAAGGCTTAGCGTCTTATTTATATTCCGCAAATCAGCTAGATCCCTGGAAGAAAAGGAGTCTCTACTTGCCGTGTATAAAGGCTCCGGATACGGGATAACAATCAAGTAGATACTTATCTATCTGATGATAACCGACGTACAAAGGAAACATGCCCTACTCAAGAACCAAGCCATCCTCTATCCTGGTAATGTGCATTGAACTTCTCTTGTGAATTTCTTTATCTCTGTCACCATCTAGTGCTTACCCCGCAACAATGTCACCGTTACGTGCTAAGCAGGGGACTTAATGTTGATGGTGGTTTTTAGTTCAGGGTCAAAGTCGTAAAACCCTATTTTTAGTGATGTAATCCTGCAAATGAATAAAGGTCGTTCGAAAGTAACGAGTGCTCAAACCTCTTTACTTATACATGTATTGAACAACTCAGTATATATATGAAATTCATTCAGAATGGTGCGCATAGTAGCAATCCCAAATATTTTGTGAATTCTATTTTATGCCAGCATTATTAACTAATGCATGATTCGCCTGGTATTGTTCCATGCTATGTTCCCAGCCGAACTCTCAATACTGACATGACATGACGATCAATGTTCACTCTCAGCAGAGTAGCATGAATCTCCCAAAGTGCTAGTATTGGGATCTGTACATAAATACTCATACAGGTTACATCTCTCTCTCTGACAAAGAGATCAACGCGTTCACACACTTTTTAAGTAAAGTTAGCGTGATCGAACACATATTTATTCCTTGAAGAAAATCTAGACTGTCAATATCAGTCTCAAAATAATCACGGCCGCACGATCTGGTCACGCGATTTAACAAGCTTAGGCTAGTCCTAGCAGAACTAGGTAATCACCATAGTGATCACCTGCGGGCCCACTAGTGCCCTAGTCGATCGACTCCCATTACCTTAGCCACAAGTGCTTCGAACGCCGACCCCAAATATGGGTGATCGCGCTGTACAAAATAGCTCGAACGAGCCGAGACCGTTTAAAAGAGTCTCAAAACGCATCAAAACCGTTCAACTTTGCTAGCCTGGTTGGACGGCTTAGATCTTCCTACAAACGATTAAGGAAGTGCCGGCATGTTCATCGGCGGCCCAATTTTCCCCTTTGACAATCGACTTGTCTGCGGCAAGCCTATATGGTGCTCAACTGCTTACCCAAACTCGAGCAGGCACGCTGTATTCAAAACCCTAAATTTGGGTTGTGGCAGTTTACAACTGTCGCAAATCGATCGTGTTCTTCTAACTTAGCTAGCCTAATTAGACGGCTTAAATCGCGTTTCAGATAGTCGAGGGGGTGCACATGGGTACACCACTGGCCCAACTTTATCCTCACTTGATCGACTTGCTCGAGGAAAGTCAATAACACGCCAAATCGTTTGATCGAACTATGGTTGATGTGGTTGTTTTAAAACCCTAATTTGGGTTTAATTTGGGTTTAGAGGCAACCACCCATCTTTTCCAGCCTAAACGAGCGGTATAGATCTAGATTCAGGCGGTCTCAAAGAGTGATCACAACCACCCATCTTTTCCTAGGTATCAAGCCTAAAAGAGCGGTATAGATCTAGATGCATCGGGCGGTCTCAAAGATGTTAATGTGATCACCGGCATATCGACTCACCTTTTCACATGACCGACCGTTAAAGTTCCAAATTCAAACTAGGTAAAATCAATTCCTCGAAACTTGAATATAAATTATTTTCGCCCTTTATTAAGTACTAAATAAAGATTAAATGGGTGGGCCACAAAATACGATTTTTAAACCCTAAGTTGCATCAGGACGGTTGGGTATGCAATTGCCGCCGGGTAAAGTGGCATCTCGTCCATCAACTTTACCCCGGTCGTAAAACATCTCGTCCGTAGATTTATTTTCGAGCAAACCAACAAACTAGCATGGCAATCACCGGCCATCCCTCCTCCACGAGCAATGATCGACCAAGTGATGGCGTGTCCCTAGAGCCACTAAACGATCACCCAAAGGTGGTCGATCATGCTACCTCCTTTAAGACGCTTATCCGCGACTTATTCAATCAAGCTCTAAAACAACTATGCTTCATACACATCGATTAGTTTGAGATGCTTAAAAGTGATGCTTCACATGAATCAAATACATACGATATTTTATGTCGGCCTTATAAACGACTTAGTTGTTTGACCTAATAACACCATATGTTATTCTCCGCGGTAAGTCCCACGACTTGACCTATTCACTCGAGACATCAAACATGTCACAAACCGGGGGATGCTTACTGGGGTATTGGTCTGGCGGTTTACGGCGTGCAACGCGCCCATTATGAGAACGTGTCAGGAAAGGATGACGGTTAACAACGATGAGAGTAGTGGATGAAGATGTGACCACGTGATGATCATCACTTCTTACACGGCCCCAATACTCCACAACTTAACTTCCTCCACTTCCTACGAGATCAGGGTGACGTTCAAGTGACTTGTATAAACAGATTTTCAATCTATTTTGAAAAACAGAACACAAGTATTATCAACACAAGTAGCCAGAAACCATTTTCTGATACGCAAGTCATAAACAGCCACACCTTCAACACTCTGATCTCAAACACCTTCTCTGCTTCCCTCCCTAAGATCAACCCTTCTCCTTCACCTTGTGACCGAATTGAATCTGGAACGACCATTTCTTGGTTTAGGCCAGAGTCTTATAGATTGATCTCTCGAACCTAAAAGCATTCTCGTGCAATGCATTTGTTTAGGGTTTGAATTCGTTTCTCATCAACATACCCCAAATTGCCAAAAACAGCAGAATCAGTTTTTACCCCAAAACACCTATGTCAAAAGGAAAAACTATTCCTTCACATAAACGTGAAGACACCTGGGATGATGATGATATTATTCCTCAATGCTACAAGTGTAGAGGGTTCGGTCATATCTCACCAGACTGTCCAACTAAGGACACATAGTGGAAAAGAAATTCTTACACTGCCACACTTGATTATTGTCCCAATGAGAATGATCAAGTTGATGAGATAAATCATGTTGCAACTATTGTAGAAGTCTATGACTCTGAAGTTCTTCCAACTCTAGATACTCAAGAAGAGTTTACTCCTTCGATTTTCAAAGAAATATTTCCATGTAAAGATAAAAGACCTCACCCTCTTGAATCTGACATCATTGAAATAAAATCATCGCTTGATCAACTCAAACTGAGTCTTCTGAATGATAAAGAAAAATTTAGCAAGCGACTGAAGAAAATCGAGGTTACTCAATACTCCGAAAGGGTACAAGTATCTAAACTCATTCTCGATATTAAGTCTTGCCAAGATGAGATAAGGAAGTTAAAAGCAGAAAATCAGAATATGAGAGATAGACTCAATTGCTTTGATAAATCATCACCTGGTTTGAATGTATCAAGAGACAAGGAGGTAAGGCTAAATAAATCTGTGGAATCTAGATCCAGAAAACGCAACAACTCTGGTGTGTGCTTCTTGTGCAAACAAAAAGCGCATTTTCAAAGGCAATGTCCTGATACTAAACAGAGAGAGAGACTGTATAAAACCGAAAAATCAAGATCTAAGTATAGATCAAAGATCTCTTCAAAAAGGGAGAATAAGTTCTTCGAACATCATGATCTTACATCAAGATTTGAAGTTGAACCTAAAAGTTCAAACGTGATGTCTCCTCAACCATGTAAGAATGTTGAAATCTTCAAGGGAAGAAATTCAACAACCAAAAGGTGACTACCTAACTGGTTATCATGGATCCTTACGTGTTACCCTTAAAAGTATACAGTAAGGATATATATGTAAATATTTTGGATAAAAATATTCCTAAAAATTGATTTTTCGGTTAAGAATTTAATTGAAATAATATTCTCAAAGATTATTTTTGTTTTGAGAAAAAGTTTTAGAACTTATAAGAGGGAAGACCTCTTACTTCATTTTCATAGAGATTTGACATTATGTCTACCTCTAGTTGCAACTCTCGCAAAACAGAAAAAGTCTGGACTATATTGTTTCCCAACAAGAAACTTCGTCTCGAATCTTCTGATGGCAATTCTGATTCATCTCCAGAACTTCAACAAGATGTTCCTAATGAAGAGATCTCTTCTCTCAATGATAATTTTCTCAAGAATATTTCACTAAAATTATATCTAATCTTATGTGAAGTAAGGAACATGGAAATGGGTGCGAAAAGAAGTTAAGGAAGTCAATGACAATGTTGTTAGTCTTGAATCAAGACTAGTGATTATAGAAGATGATTGGAATCTGGTAAAATCTTCTGATCCGGCTTCAACTTTGAAGGATGCTCTAAAAGGCTGAAATTAGAGTTTCAAAAATGGAAAAATAGACGTCAATTTTGTATTTCTTTCAATGATTGTATTTGGTCTATTATGAATAAAACTATTATGAATAAAATTACTTGATTTATAATTTTTCTTGTGATAGTTTTTGATTTACATAGCCTGTGCTTGAATGCTTTATTATTGATATGTATGGTTATAGGATGTTTGATTTCGGTTTTATTACCTTGATATTCGATCTCATAATGTTGTGAACCCTTATGGTTTGGGTGACTTTTTGATTTAGCAGGATTAAGTTCTAGCCCATGTTGGTAGGCTTTATCAAAGGATCATGAGGGGTTCTGATAGAAACAATATGTGAAAAAGTCACAATATGTTGAATCGGTTTTGGTTTAGCATAAAAGCATATGTGTTTCGGGATTTTCAACTTTTGCTTGCAATAGTTAAAAACCGGTTTTCAACCTTTCTCTGGTAAAGGTTGGTTGTTGTTATTCTTTTGTTTTGCATAAGGATGACAACATAATAATATTTCGATATCAATTCTCCCTGGAAGAAGATGCAAACATATTGGAGAAGAGGATGCGAAATTTGAGGTAACAATGTTGTTAGTTAATTGTTTTCGTGTTTAAGAAAAGCCTGATTTTATTGCGTATATTTATTGCTTTTGCTTAACAAAATTTCGGTACAATTGATGTTTTATTCCATTATGTGTGTATGGATGTGTGTGTGATTCATTTGGTTTCGGTTAAGAAAAACTATTGTTATCTTGCTTTATTGTGTGGTATCAATTGTTTAGGCTTACAAACTTTCGGTGCAATTGCGGTACTTTAATGTCTATGTTGTTTCAATTGCTTCCGGTTGAGGTGAATAATTATGCAAGTTGATTTATTTTGGTTTGTATGAATTGTTTACGGCTTAACGAAAGGAAAGGTTTACGGGATGAATTGTTTAGTCCAATTCGATTCCGGATAAGAGAAACTAAGTTAATTCTGATCTTAGTTAGACTTATCAAAGTGGAGGTTTCGGTTATTCAAATCTAATTGAATGCCTTAACAAGAAATGCTAGTTAACTAACCTAGTACTTGTCTTGTTTAAAAGCTAAAGGTTTAAGTTATATGGATAACTAGAACCTGATGAGAAAAATAGAGTTATATATCTTTATTTTGGTCTTATCGAACAAGCGATTGTATTTGTACAATCGGTTTAGCAAAGGAACTAAGGTGCTTAGTTGATTTTTAGTTTGCTAAACTATTAGGAAAAATTGCTTCGGGCAATTGTTTCCTTGATAACATATCAACATAAAATTACTTTGTAGTTTCGGTTTTCATATTGGTTATCAAAAATGGTGTATTGAACCCTCGTGCTTAACTCTATAGGTTGCAAGTCTATTTTGAGATTTGTAAGATTCTTTTCGGTTTGTCCTTTATTTTTTCGTTTCTTTGTCATTTTGTGACCAAAAGAGGGAGAAATATATGGAGTAAACAAGTGATACTGGCACTGATTTTATATTAATTGGTATCACTAAGAAAAAGAACACTGGTGCTTAAACGTTTATCTAACGAAAGAGTGAAAGCATAGACTAAGAGGGAGTAACATATCATTACAAAGGAATAACAAAGACGTGCGGATTGATAAAATCTACCTATCCTACCTTTAGGGGGAGTAATATTCTTTGTTATCATAATGTCAACAGCGGTATTTAAGGATTGAATGTATACAGGTTATTGTGTTGTTGAATTCGGGAATCAAGCGTATGTGTAATGAATTCTTGTAATTTGTTAATCCATATGATGCAAGAGTTTTGTCACTAAAATTGACAAAGGGGTAGATTGTTAGAGCATAGCTCGGTTGAACCCACCAAGCGTTGGTATGTCAAGTTTGGTTGTCATATTTTAGTGAATCAAAACTCATTTAAAGAGTCGCTTGATTATGTACTAGAGTCAACTTCGTATAGGTTAGCTTGAAAGTATTAGGATATGAGATATTACAAGTATTGCGAAGACTTGAAGAAGTGAAGAAGTAAGAAGCTACTACGACAACATCATCCTTCCACTTGATCTAAAGACTATGTCTAACTAGAGTATATCATTCAAGTTGTGATAATCCATTGTTAACAGACTTCTTGTTAGGGATGGTCATGGGGCGGGTATGGGGTGGGTATGCCAATCCCAGTCACTGCCCTGTTCGTAAAAAAAATACCCATACCCGCCCCGTTACCCACATGAATTGGGGCGGAGCGGGTATGGGGAATACCCGTTTGGGGCGGGTTTTCCATGGGTTACCCGTAACACGGAGTTAATACATAAAATTATTTATAATCAAAACTTAAATATGAAGCAAACAAAATTAATAACATAAGAATAATGCATTCTAAAATTTTAAATTCACAAATTCATCTTAAGGTGAACAAAAGAATCTTTAAATGACTTCTTAGTTTTCTACTTTGTCCTTTCGATACAAGAACGATCAAAGAATGTGTCTGATCACAACAAAGAAACAAAAGTGATGAATATACAAGAACAATCAATAATATAATAAATGTAAGAAAGCTCGATCAATAATATAATAAATGTAAGAAAGCTCGACTAAGTTGTAGAAGTATAAAATTCGATACAAATTCTTGCATAAAAGTCGAAACCCTTATAATATGGAAGCAACGGGGCGGGTATGGGGCGGGGACCTTGAATCCCATCCCCGCCCCATCCCCGTAGCTTAGGTTTCGGGTATTACCCATACCCGACCCCATCCCCATTTGTGCGGGTAAAACCCTATCCAAACGGGGCGGGTACCCACGGGGATGGGTTTGGGTGGGGCAAATGGCCATCCCTACTTCTTGTAGATCTAAAGACTTCTTGTGATAATCCATTGTTAATAGACTTTGTTATGCGCGTGATTGATCACAAGAGATTCAAGTTGTTGTGTGCAGGCGTTTATTGAAGATCTAAGAAGATTTGAAGACAAATAAGATATTGAAGATTTCTGATTTGGGGTTGATAATCTTTGGTGTGCACAATACTTGTTTCGGTATATAGGATCCAACTATAATCGGTTTATCCTTGTGGTAGATTAGATTGATTAGTTGTGTAGTTCGGCATCAATACAATTCTTTGTGATTAAAAGTATTGATTGCAAAATCTTAACAATTACCTTTGGTAGTTGAGAATAAGATAGATCTAAGAACCTGACTAATGAGTTTATTGAGATAAACAGAAGAGCCTTTGTCGAACTCACATCACTTGGTTGAAGAGAGTTGCTACCAAACATATTTGTTGTGTTGTTTGGAATACGAACCAAAGGAATTGTTCCAAGTACGTGACTTATTCATAAGTTGGAGGCGTGGGAATACAGACGGAACTAGGTGAACTATAGGTTTAGTTTCTTGGTCTCAACTATACGAAGTTGGTTTAATTTTGTATAGCGGATTAATCCTGAGAGTATTCAATTCTGGACAAGGTCCCGGGGTTTTTCTGCATTTGCGGTTTCCTCGTTAACAAAATCTTGCTGTGTCATTTACTTTTATTTTCAGCATTATAATTGTCTTATTATAATTAAAGTAAATTACAAAAATGTTAATTCCTATTTCACTTGATAGCAATCCTATTGTTTTTGGTTAAGTCCGAACCTCTTATCAAGTAAACATACTTCGAAGTGTGGAATAAAAAGTTGTTGGTATTTAGAAAGGTTTTCATCTTTAGACGTCACCCTCATGATCCATAGACGATCACACAACTTTAACGCTCTAAGTAAAAAGTGAACTCGGCGGGAGATTAGTCAAGGCTAGAATCCAACATTCTCAACGGTTCGGATTAGCATTGTCTGAAGGAGTTTCAATTTGTGACTCAGGAGAGAGGTTAGGTACATCTAAGTTATTTTCTGTATAAAATCATTTGTACCATCACACACTTTCCTAAAGTCGAAGAGGGTAAATCATGTTCACCAAGATAGAACAATTCATCAATCACCATGTCATAATCATCGGAGCGGGCAACATCTTGTGATATGGGCGGGGAATCGAACAATAATAATATCATGATCCAAAAGAACTCTCAATCAATATCACATATATGAATGTTAGAAGAAGTGTCATTCATAGGGTTCGCCTAACGACGAACTCAAAGATTCTATCATATTTCGCATACACATGCTCTTCTAACATATCATATTCATCATCATCATCATCATAACAAAAATGCATTTCCCTATTAGCATTTCTAGTATACTCATTTACCTCTAGATTAGGTTCATATTCGGTGTTCGTTGCATGAGTAGGAAGAGAAACACTATTTTCAAGATTTTCTTTATTAGGGACAATAATCATAGCCCCAAAATCATTACAAGCTCTCAAATTGAACTCAAAGCCCGGTTGTAGTGGACTAAGTTTGGTTTGGTGGGATTGGTTTGGTTTATTGGGTTTCATTTGGTTTTGTTGGGTTTGGTTTGTGTTTGGTTTGTGGGCTTGTTGTTTGGTTTTGTGTGAAGCCCAACAATTGTGTGCAAAGCCTAGGTTGTGTTTGAAAAAGTATACGAAATGAATTGAGTTAAATTTGAGTTTTGGTGTAAGCCCAAGTTAGGTTAACATGTGCGGCCCAGTGAAAAGGGCCCAGGAGGAAACAGGCTGGCTCACTCGAGAAGGAGCTCATGCAAATGGCTCACTAAGGTTCGCAAATGGCAAACAGTGGCTCAGAGTTGGAGTTGGCTCACAGTCATAACAGCTTTATACAAGAATTCCAAATCTCGAATAGTTTTGACCAATGCACAAATAACAAGTCCAAAATGAAACTCGAATAAGACAAATGCTTGATCATTCATGCAAGTATAGATTGTAACACGGTTTTGACAAAGAACACGAGCTCAGATTGGGCTTTTCCTTTATAATTAGGTAGGGTTTTGTTGCTTAGAAGGAAAATTGGGTTCTCGAGATTTGCAAACATTTGTTAATATTCTGACAAGGTTGGTCTCCACCACTAATTCTTCTCATGTGTTCAATCTTTTTTGAGTTTCTTGTTCTATGGTAGACAAGTGAGGTTGTCAATTCCATCACCTTAGGAGTTTCTTTGATAACTCAAATAATAACTAAAGGCACTAATCCTAAGTACTAGTTGTCTAATTAAGCACAACTAGTCGGGGAATTAGTATTAAAATAGAAGCAAGAGCTGACACTCTCAACTCGGTAAGCATCCATGGCATTGGCATGCCTTTGTGGAGAAAAGGGTCGAGGTGTTAAAATTGAAGCTATCTTGTCAATTAAGCACTCAAGAACAACTTAACATAGTTTAAACACATTTGGGAATCGGGGTTTCATTGAAACCCCAACAATTAAATTAAAACATCAAAATAAAATAACAAAGAACAAAATTAAACCTAATTGACTGCACTGGCTAATCCAGGCGTGCTTTCTACACAAACCCCTCACTGCTATTTATACATGCCATCATCAAAAACTCAAAACCCTAATTTATTTTAAAAACAGCAAAGTAAAATAGCCCATTAACGAAAATCGAGAACACTTGCTTCCTTTGAAACTCTAGTTTTAGTCATAGGGTTACTTTTATTTTCGGAGAGCGTGGAGAAGAAGGTGGAGGTGATTATGGCCGTGGCAGGAATTGTCTTGGAGATGGGAGAGGAGAAGAAAGAGAAAGATGGGAGAGAAAATAGTCGATAGGGTAATTGGAGTAAATTACAGAAAATGTTAAGCGGTTTTGGCGTGATGCTATCTTCGATGCACATGGAAGCAAAACGACCGTTGGATGAGGGGAGAAAGAAATCTCAACGCTCGAAGAGACGGGCTGATCCGGGTCGTGGGTAGCTTTAAGTCTTCAACCGATTTGCGCGCGGGCTTTGGCTATTTTGGTTGGTCTTTTTTTTTCGCTCTTTTGGCTCCTCGAGGACTTTATTTATTACCTAAAAACACAAAATTAATTAATACAAATATTTATTCTTGAAAACAAATCGAGAATCCGGGTCTAAAAGGCAATAAAAAGGTGTATAAATATGTTGCACTCATATTGTCTCAACTCGAAGTTGGTTTAATTTTGTATAGCGGCTTAATCCATGGACAAGGTCAGGGACGATTTGCGGTTTCCTCGTTAACAAAATCTTGCTGTGTCATTTACTTTTATTTTCAGCATTATAATTGTCTTATTATAATTAAAGTAAATTACAAAAATGTTAATTCCTATTTCACTTGATAGCAATCCTATTGTTTTTGGTTAAGTCCGAACCTCTTATCCAACTCGATTAGATTGCATTGTCCGACTAGACAATCACTTTCGGAGAAAGGACTTATAGGTAGGAAAAGTTTTAGCTTGAGGTATATTTGGGTACCCTCTCCTTTTCAAGAATCGATCCTTATATGACGTGCAACAAGTTTTTAGCAGAAAAGGGAATCGATCCTATGGACATGTGCAACACGTTTTTAGGCAAATGGGAACCGATCATATGGACATGTTCAGCAAGTACAAGTTAGATACCATATATATGTGGGGAACCGATCCTAGTACCTAGTCAACCGAATTTTTGAAAAGCTAGTGTGACTATGCACAATAATCACATGGCGGTAGAACCGAAACTTGTTTTGGTAGAACCGTGAAACCCATGATTTGTGATTGAGTGTTCTTGATCAATCACATAGTTCTAGAAAGTATGATGAACCAATTCTAAACTTGTTTGGAAGTGTGGCAAATCGGTTTCAAGGTTGTAAGGATGAAAGAGGACTTACAAAGTAAGGATGTCGACATACTTTGAACATGTGCAGTAAACGCTAATCTTTAATTGTTCAAATTTATTCCTTAATAGCTAAAGGAAGAAAATCCCGGATCGAATAAAATAAATTGAGAATCTTTTATTTAAGGTTTTTAATTTTATTTTAGGAAAAATGAAAATTAGTAATGTGCATTTACTAGTTGGAGATTTTCCAAGAGATTTTTGATCATTATTTGGACAAAGCATTTCCAGGAATTATGGAAACCGAATCTGGAATATATTGCATATCTTGAGAATATTTTCGGTTTTGGAAATTCCTTGGTGTCCAAACTTCCTTGGTCGATAAATATGAAAGTTTGCATTTCAAGCAAACTAATCCTCATACAGCAAAACTATTTTGTTTGTGCTGCTACTGGTGAAGCCGCCTATTCAGAGAGGAGAGTAACCTAATTAGGCGAAATCTATTACGGCCACTCAGTTTAAAGTCTTCTTTGAGATTGAGAAGCTCTATTGGTACCGTTGGTGGGAAACTAGACAATTGCGGTTTATCTTTTGTTTTCGATTGATTTGATTGACTAACGGTGGTTGATGATTGCACCTAGTTTGTTTATGCTTGAGAATCTTCTCTTCTGATATAAGATTCACTCAAAATAGATCGAAGTTTCGACGGGGGTCTTTAGACTGTTTGTAGTTCTAAAGACGTCTCGGGATAATCCATTGTTAACAGACTCCGTTCTGTACGTGATTGATCACAAGAGATTCAAGTTGATTGTGTGTAGGTGTTTATTGAAGATATAAGAAGATTTGAAGACAAAGAAGACTTTGAAGATTTTTTATTTGGGATTCATAATCTTTGGTGTGCACAATACTTGTTTCTGTAAAAGAGGATCCAACTATAATCGGTTTATTCTTGTGGTAGATTAGATTGATTAATTGTGTAGATCGGCATCAATACAATTCTTTGTGATTAAAAGTATTGATTGCAAAATCTTAACAATTACCTTTGGTAGTTGATAATAAGATAGATCTAAGAACCTGACAAAGGAGTTTATTGAGATAAACAGAAGAGCCTTTGTCTAACTCACATCACTTGGTTGAAAAGAGTTGCTATCAAATAGATTTGTTGTTCCTTTACTGTTTGGAATACGAACCAAAGGAATTGTTCCAAGTACGTGACTTATTACAGGTCGGAGGCGTGGGAATACAGACGGAACTAGGTGAACCATAGGTTTAGTTGCTTGGTCTCAACTATACGAAGTTGGTTTGATTTTGTATAGCGGCTTAATCCTAAGAGTATTCAATTCTAGACAAGGTCCCGGGGTTTTTCTGCATTTGCGGTTTCCTCGTTAACAAAATCTTGTTGTGTCATTTACTTTTATTTTCCGCAATTATAATTATTGTTATTATAATTTAAAGTAAATTACACAAACGTTAATTCCTATTTACTTGATAAGTAATCCTATTGTGTTTGGTTAAGTCCGAACCTTTTATCAAGTAAACATACTTCCTCGTTGTATTTTCTCGATCTCGTATCCATAGACGATCACACGAAGTGTGAACCGATTTGTTGTATTGTCTCGACTCAGTCCATAGACAATCACTTTCGGAGAAAGCACTTATAGGTGGAAAAGTTTTAGATTAAGGTATATTTGGGTACCCTCGTCTTTTCAATTGGTATCAGAGCAGGCAAACACGAAAAGATCTAACAATTTGCGTTTGGTGCGATCTAACCTATAAGAATTGAATCTAATGGATGATTCAGTTAACGTAAAGCAAGACATCAAGAGTTTTGAATTAACACTTGATGATGGCATCTACGATTCAATATCTGAAGAAATCATCTCAAGAGATTCTACTAGACAAGTTAATTTTGTTAATGATGTTGAAACCGATGACAACTGGAAAATTTGTCTAGAAGAAAAGGTGGATGAAATTTCCGATGATGATGACTCAAATTTTGAACGATAAGTAGAAGAGGATATCTCAGAATACTCTAAACTACTGAATCCTTTGAAAAATAAAAAACTAAGATCTTCAGATTTCGTTGGTCTTATGACTCCTCTTTGTCGCGAGAACAAGAAATTGAAGAAGGTTTTTCAAGGATATTATATTGGTTACCAAATCGGTGATTCTCTTTTTAAAGATCGTACAGACGAGCTAAATTCTAAGAAATTGGAATGTGAAAATCTTCCAAGAGATCTCTTTTTGTCGAAAAAGAAACTTTCTGAATCGGAAGCAAGGGTTAATTCTCAACCAAAGAATTTTGAAGAGAAAGAAGGTGTATATCTCTCACAAGAAAAACACCTAAAGGTTGATCTAGTCAGTGCTCTTGATAAAATCAAGAAGTTGGAAGAAGAAATTTTGGACCTTAAAAAGTTCAATGTTAGCTCAAACAATTTAACATCAATGTTAGAAGCAAGTAGAAATCATCGTGATACACGAGGATTAGGATATAAGGGAATAAATGCTTCAAATATTAGCAAAGAGGTAAAATTTGTTAAAGCTACTAATTCTTCTCAACCATAGGCTTCCACTGATGTCAAAAATGATACTATTTCTTGTAAAGAAGTAAAGCTAGTCAAGCCTAAGAATCATGTTCAAGAAGACTCTTCAAATAAGACCATCAAAGAGAGCACTTCTGCAAATGTCAAGAAAGCAACAACGTTGAAAAAGGATAAGAAGAAAACTCATCGAGCTCCAAAGCTAGAGGATCCACAAAAAGGTAACATTAAAACTCATACTTCGTATATTTATACTAAGCATTGTTATTATTGTGGTACTAAAAGGCACTTGCAATGGGGATGCAAAGTTCGTGAGAAGCAAGATGCACTTTCTTTTGTATCAAACGAATTGGCTAAGATTGCTCCCCAAAGGAACTCAAATCGGTATTATCCTAAGTTTAGGAAAAAGAATTATTATAATGATAGTTCAACTTTTGCATATCACTTGACAAGGTCATCTCATAAAAGACCCAATTATGGAAAGATAAATGACTTTTTAAATGCAAAAACAAGATCTGATGTTCCAAATTGGAGAAAGGGTGTTTCAAAAAATATTCAAAAGGACAATGATCCTAATGGTATGAAGGAGAAAGCTGCTCCTGCGAAACCCAACTCTAAATGGGTCCCGAAGTCCTCCATAGCTAAGAAGGGACCAAAAGTTTGTCACAAGAATGACTCTCAGCTGTTAATTGTTGGTGACAATAATTACAAGAGTATTCTTGAAAGACTAAAGAAAGACATCATGTCTGAAATCTCCTGTACTAGTGAACGTTGTGATAATGACACTCTTCATCACAAGTCAAAAAGGAAAAACAAGAGATGTAACAAGAGAAAACAAACCAAGCAAGAGGTCAAGAATGATGAGTCTGTCTTAGTCACTCGTGACGAACAAGACAAGGTTCAACTTAACACAACCTAGTTGTGTTAGAATGTGCATGCTCGCCTTAGTGCTCAATCTTTTTAAAAGGTGAGGAAGCACATGAAAAAATGAGCACATCATCTCTCGATTATTTTATGACTAATTAACATCTTTAGGGAGATTTATTCTCTATACTCATACCTTCTCTATCTATTTTTGAGCTTTTGATAGAAACGGTAATTTTGAGTTGATGATGTTGATATCTACTGATCATATATGTGTAGCTCTTGCTTTTATGGTTAAAACGATCCAAAAATCACTGAATTCGGACTTCGCATGCAAAAGTTATGCCAAAAACAGTTTAGTATTGTGATCCTTCACTAGCAACACAAGGGTACCGATCCTAGTGAGAGGTGCAACACATGGGTACCGATCCTAGTGAGAGGTGCAATACGAAGGAGTATAAAACTGTTTTTCCTATAACTTCATCGTCCGAACTCAGAATGACCTCATTCTTTTTGCGTTGGTTTCGCAATTCAATTCCCTACAAGATAGAGGTAGTTGCAATACTTTATTTTATGTTTAATATTTATGGTGTATTGCAAATTGATGTGTGGGATGTTTGATTTCGGTTTTCTAACCTTGATACTCGATCTCATATGTTGTGAACCCTTATGGTTTGGGTGACTTTTTGATTTAGCAGGATTAAGTTCTAGCCCATGTTGGTAGGATTTATCAAAGAATCATGAGGGGTTCTGATAGAAACAATATGTGAAAAAGTCACAATATGTTGAATCGGTTTTGGTTTAGCATAAAAGCATATGTGTTTCGAGGGTTTTCAACTTTTGCTTGCAATAGTTAAAAACCGATTTTCAACCTTTCTCTGGTAAAGGTTGGTTGTTGTTATTCTTCTGTTTTGCATAAGGATGACAACATAATGATATTTCGATATCAATTCTCCCTGGAAGAAGATGCAAACATATTGGAGAAGAGGATGCGAAATTTGAGGTAACGAATTTGTTAGTTAATCGTTTTCCTGTTTAAGAAAAGCCTGATTTTATTTCATATATTTACTGCTTTTGCTTAACAAAATTTCGGTACAATTGATGTGTTATTCCATAATGTGTGTATGGATGTGTGTGTGATTCAATTGTTTCGGTTAAGAAAAACTATTGTTATCTTGCTTTATTGCGTGGTATCAATTGTTTAGGCTTACAAAATTTCGGTGCAATTCCGGTGCTTTAATGTCTATGTTGTTTCAATTGCTTCCGATTGAGGTGAATAATTATGCAAGTTAATTCATTTGGTTTGTATGAATTGTTTATGGCTTAACGAAAGAAAAGGTTTACGGGATGAATTTTTTAGTCCAATT